>JANVCQ010000232.1:21894383-21916673 GCA_025531925.1 Erythroxylum plowmanianum | reverse complement strand
ACTTCCTTGCTGTGGGATATGCGTCGGAACGACCCACGGGCGTCCCGGTGTGTACCCTGCGGTGAGGGGGCGCTACATAAGGGAACTAATAAGAAATAAATTCTTGTTAGAAAAGAGAACATTGTTATATTACATTGGCAACCAATCACCTAAAATGACTTAAACTTTGTTTACCATAAACTAAATAAAGAACAACTCATATTTAGTGCAAGTATAAGTTGTAGCCTTTCGTCCTGAATAATTAAAAGCCAAGAAACATTGTATATAAATCCACTCCATCTCATTAAGATAACTACCCTTAGATTTAAATGAATGATAAAAAAACAGGTTAGAAGACATTGATTTTTGTACTTGAAAAGAATTAAACTCACCATAGCCTACAATAGATTCTTTGTACTTAGTCAAATTAACATATTCTTCATTTTTTAACCCTAAGGCTAAATTAATATCAACGACGCTCTGTTTGAATTCGACACCCCTTAATATGTACTATATCACGTTAGGAGTAAGTAAAGTAAAATTGTCCAATTATCAAATTTAAAGGTAGTGTAAAACTCCTAGCTAATTTAGTAAAGACTAGACAATGAATCAATGAAAATATTTCCAAGTCATGTTAATAAACAAATCATCAAATTTTTCTTTAAGATAGTTTACATACTTACATACATTAATATGTCGGGATTTGAGAGCAATTTACCATTGTTTTGTGTTCTTTAGTGTTGAAAGTGAGATAATCGTGCAAGTCTAACTCAGTTGGTGGCAAGACAGAAGTGTTTTTCGTTATTCGTGCATGCTTCATTGTAGTACTAGTTTTAGGTCCTACAATAGATTGATGGTGTGTAGTTGCAGTCATCGACGATTTTTCTTTTGCTACGATCGTGGTAGTAGCTTTAGGACATCCCATGATAACGAAAAGTATAATAGAAAACTACTTTGAAAAATAATGAAAAAAACTTAATAACGATTAAAATTAAAATGAAAGGAAAGCAACTAAAAGTAATTGATAAAAATAAAATAAAAATAAATAGAAAATTAGAATCATAAAACAATTAGTAAGTGTTGGTGGTGGGTTTGGTGTTGTATGGACACAAGTTGTTGGGGTTGGGCGATGTGTGTAAGCTATTGGAATGTTAAGTGTCTTAGACTCTCCTGCTGGCTACCATTGGTGGGGTTGCGTCTGCTATTGACTGTAGCTAAAAGAACATTCAGTTGGTGTTGCGTAGTGTGTATGAGCGAGCACTTGGCTAGTGTTCCATGGTGCACATGGCGAGCGTTTGGCTAGTGTTGCTGTGGTGTTATTGGCTTGGGAATGTGTGGGTTGCTATGGAGTGGCATCTACTATAGGAGTGGAGTGTCTATGGCAGGGCCGTGTTGGGACCTTCAATATTGCCTACTAAAAGAGAAACAAACAAATTGGGGTTGTTTCATTTTTTGTTTTTAATTTTTAATGATTTTTTCAATGTGTTTATGTTACTTTATTTTTTATTTTTTTAAGAAATATGACATATTAAATCAAAACAAATTATTAATATGTATAAGTGTGATCACACCTTATAAATGTTAGTATTCTAGAAATTTAAGGTTTCCATTCAAGAAAGTTAAATCGCATAAGGCGTAATCTCGCCTTATAAGATTTAGTATTCTAGAATTTTAAGGTCTCTATTCTTAACAGCTAAACTACATAAGACATAATCATGCCTTATGAAATTTAGTATTCTAGAATTTGAAGACTCATTTCCCCCTAAGCCAATAAACTTACTTTTAAAAAATGATCAAATGAAAATTATATATAACTAAAACAAAATTAATAAAAACTATCACATTTTGGGTTGTTTCCTAAAGAGTGCAAATGTTTAATGTTGTTATACTCAATGTGGCTAATTCTTCTCAAACTTCTACATATGATGGAAGTCCCAAATCAAAATTCACCACACTGAAAACCGTCATCTCCTTATAAAATGCTTTCAATCTATGTCTGTTAATTTTAAAAATCTTCTCGGTCTCCAAACTTTTTATTCCCATTACACCATATGAAAATATATTAGAGACAACAAAAGAGCCAAGCTATCTAAAACGTAACTTATCTGACATAATCTTTAATAGAGAATTATATAATAACACTTTTTATCCCATCTCAAATTGCTTCCTTAAAATCATATTATCATGGAGCAATGTGGTTTTCTGTTTATAGATTTTCAAATTCTCGTAAGCATCTAATCTTATTTCCTCTAGCTCTTGCAATTGCAACTTCCTCTAATCCCCAACTTTTTCCAAATCCATGTTACAATGTTTCATCACCTAATAAGCTTTATGTTCAATCTTCAATGGTAAATGACAAGTTTTACCAACAACTAGTCTATAAGGAGACATTCTTATCGATATTTTGTAAGCTTTACGATTCGTCTAAAGAGCATCTTTTAGACGTAAACTCTAATCCTTTCAATTAGGATTTACAGTCTTTTCTAGAATAGATTTCACCTCTTTATTTGATACTTCTACATGTCCATTCATTTGCGGATGGTAGGTGGTAGCTACTTGATAATGCTCTCCATACTTTTTAAACAAAGCTGCTACTACTCTATTAGAAAAATGATTTCCTTGATCACTAATGATAGTTTGTGGAAATCCAAATGTATTAAAAATGTTAGACTTTATAAATCCTATAACAACTATAGAATCATCAGTTTTGGTGGCTTTTTCTACCACCAACTTGGAAACATAATCAACAACTAAAAGTATATAAGAAAAATAGCAAGATGAAGGAAAAGGACCTATAAAATTAATACCCCATACATCAAATATCTGAACTATAAGAATTGGGGTTTTAGACATTTCATTTTGATGAGATAATGTATTTATCTTTTGGTATTTGTCACAACTTTTACAAAACACATAAAAATCTCTAAATTAAGTCTCCTAATACTATTCAAAACTTTTCTAATAGTTCGTTGGGACCAAAATGACCACCACAAGCATAATTGTGACAAAAAACTAAAATAGAATGTTGTTCGTTCTCTGGCATACAATGCCTTATAATTTGATCAGAGTAGAACTTCGGTAAATATGGTTCATCCCAAATATAATATTTCGACTCATTTCTTATATTTTCCTTCCCAAACTTATTAATTTAATAAGGTAAAGTTCTAGTAACTAAATAATTAACAAGGTCAGCATACCATGGAATCATATCTTTCATTTGGAACAATTGCTCATTAAGAAAAGTTCTAGAAATAGGTAAAATATCTTCATCACTTACCAAACTACTCGAATGGTTTGCTACTAAATTTTTTTACACCTTTTGATCCTTTATTATCAAATCAAACTCTTGAGGTATCAAAATCCATTGTATTAGCCTCAATTTGGACTCCTTTGTTAAAAGGTATTTCAATGCTGCATGGTTAGAGTAAACAATAACTTTAGAGCCAAGCAAATAAGATCTAAATTTGTTTAAAACAAAAGCAATTGCTAAAAGCTTTTTCCCAGTTGTAGAATAATTGCACCATGCGGCATCTAATGTTCTTGAAGTAGAAAAGATAACATCACTCTGTTTCTTAATCCTTTGGCCTAAATAGCTCCCACTGTATAACTGCGGCCTAAACAGCTCCCATTGCATAATTGCTAGCATCACACATGATCTTGAACAAAAGATCCCAATTTGGTGGCTAAATAATAAGCGTCCATGTTAATAGTACCTTAAGTTTGTCAAAAACTTCCTTGCAATCCTTTCCAAAATCAAATGGATTGTCTTTTGTAACAACTTTGATAATGGTATGACAATCTTGAAAAAATCTTTAATAAACTTGTGGTAAAATCCTGAATGTCCAAGAAAAGATTGAACTTTCCTAACATTTGTACGGTAAGGTAATTTCATAATCAAATCCACTTTTGCTTTATCAACTTCTATAACCCTGGATGAAATCAAATATCCTAAAACAATGTCTTAAATGGACAAAAAATTAAAGGGGTTAACTCCCTGTCAATTAATGTCACATTACTGACATGACATTATGTTTATATTTTTTAGATAGAAAGTGAGTCTCACTACCACATTATTATTTATTAAATTAATAAAAAAGTGGGTCTTATAGTCACATGACAGTAGGAAGCCACTGTTTATGCGGTCACACTTGTCATATGGCAATTAAGCTCATATTTATATTTTTTAGGCAAGTGGGGCCTATTTTTTATTTACAAAATAAAAAACAATGTTACATTTGCATCGAGTTGCTAACCTCATCAAATTTTTTATTTACTTAAGATTTGTTTTTGAATGTTTTGAAAATATTATGTTTAAAGTTTTTGAATGTTTTGAAAATATTCTGATTCAATTTAAACGCTTCAAAATTTTAAGATCTATTCTATATTATTGTAAATGATGAAATTCAAAGTCTTTCATTATTTGGTTGAATTTTCTTTATTGATTATTATTCATGATCATGCATTAGTCTTGAGATACTTGGTTGGTACTCATAAACTATTTAATTTACATATTTAATATTTGTTCCAATAGGAGGAAGAATGCTTCAGGCTATTCATTGGTCTTTTCAAGCTCTTAAAAAGAAAAAAATAGCCGAAAGAAAAGAAGAATTGAGCTCAAAGAAGAAAATCAATAAATTTCAAAGTTGAGACGTCTAACACACACAGTTTTAACTAGAAAATGTTGAATAGTAATGGAGCTCGCGAATCGTGATTGAAGAGCTTGATATGTGCATTGATACTGAGGTGAAGACTGTAGCTATTATATCAGAAACAGTGGGGGTTAAGTTGTCACTGACTAAACCAACATACTTCACATAACAAAGTGTACTATGAAAGCATTATTTAACAAAATCCTTCACCATCCTCAGCTGGCGACTGATGGGCATCAGGAGATTGCTTATCATCATCTGATGCCTTTTTGGCTCTCTCCTTCCATCGTGCCCATACCCACTTCAAGATGAAGAACCCTCCAAGAGCATAAACCTGATAGTGCACCAAGTAGCTTCACTGTTAGAGAACACAATTGTGGTTGTAGTTTTACATTCAATCTAGAGCATTCAAACCTGGGCACACAGAGAGAGTGAAGTGATACTTAAAATGCCACATTCACATACTCTTCAAGAAAATGACAGTAATTAGCAAGGCCGGGCTCAGGGTTTTGGCAGAGAAAAAGAAGAGAAGGAAATGCCTTGCACACTCTCATGCACTGGTCCGCCTAGTTCGAAATGACAATTTGAGTCTTGTTTGGATTTAAAGTGATTGATTTATTAAATTTGAATACGATAATATTATTGAAGGTCGATAGAAAGTTCTGTTTCCTTCGTAACCTCTCACTTTCAATTAAACCAAACTGGTCCAATCAAACATTGACGTATCCAATTATAGTCGCCAATGAGGGTGTGTATCAGGATAGAATGTTATGCTAATTGACCGCAAGAAGATTGATAGTTATAATGGAAAAGAACACAAAACAACCATAAAATTCTAACAACACAACGGAGAATGCAACTTACCGGGAGAACGATTAAGGGATGCGAAATCTTTGCTGGCTCTTCAACCTCAAGCTTCAGTGGAGGAGGGGTTTCCGGTTTAGGCTCTGCAAACCTCACCCTTTCCGGTTTATGGCTTGTGTTTCGTTTGTTGCTGGCAGCCTGATGGTCAGGTTTTGGTTGGAAAAACGGAGGAAACTTGAAGTCAATTTTTGGGAGGAGAGAAAACAAGTTGTTCCGCGCTTCTGGGTCCTCTTCCTTGCTTCTGATTCTGGAGGTGTCCACCATGGTTGCAAGGCACGCAGGTTTGATTATTTGGATGAAGAAAAATAAAAATAACTGATGTGTGGGTTGATATAAGACGAGTTCAAAGTGATGAGCTATGGGTTTCTTGAATGTGCTAGACTGGACGAAGCAAGTGTTTTATACTGGAAAGTGTTGGATAAATTCGTAGATAAATGTAGAAAGGACTTCAAAACATATCCTTGTCAGGTGCTGTAATAACAAATAACAATTCAAGTTTGAAACGCTTCCCAAACTAATCACTCCAATCAACAAGTTGCAAATTGCAATTAATTTGGTTATTTGAACAAATAATTAAAGGCTTTGATAAATAATGTCATTAAAATTTATAAAAATATTATTATTGTTTCAATCTAAATGACCTAAAATGCAAAAAAGAGAGATTTTAAATTATATATAACAATAAAAAAGAATTCTATGAGATATTATAAAGTCTTTTTAATCTTTAGCAAGACTTGCAAAAAATTGAAGATATATATTATTGTGAAAATTGTATTCCGGTGCTTCTGCGTATGGCTCATTGACGCTTGAATTTCAAATGCAGAACATGTCACATGCCATCCATTCATGTAGACATTCCTCAAATTTTCAAGCTTTCTTCCATTATCTTACATCCATCTGCTTGGTGTTGCAGGGGGTGAGTCTTAATATCAATGCAGCACAAGAGTTTGTTCTCAAGAATGATCTAGGGTCGCTCCAGATCATGCGAAGAACAGTGGCCATTCTAAAGTCCCACGATTTTGTTGTCCTCTTCCAGAAAGGTGATTCATCTTGAGCTTGAAGATTCAGAGTTTCTGCACATCATTTTGTCATACTTTTGCTTTAAGGTCAAAAAAAGAAAAGACAATAAAATTTGGAAGCTGAGGACCATGAACAATCCAAAAACTGGTTGGTTGCTTTCTGTTGCACACTTTATATCGCTGCCAGCATCAGGTGATGCTCTCTATGTTACATACTTTTTATACAGTTGTCCACACCAGGTAAAAGCTCCCCGTGTTGCATATTCTGTACAGTTGCTAGTAACGAGTTATTGCGGGAGGAACTCAAATAATCATTGAATCTTAGCGTCCCAAGTTAACAACAGCCCAACAACGTTATTTTGAATCACTTGTTCTGAAAGAATCTTAAATTCTTTTTCAACATCTCCCAGCCTCATTTTCCCATCTCTCTCCATGTTTCTGGGAAACTATATAATTTGCCATTTGCATTACATTTCTAATGCATTCAAAAGAAGGCCAAGAGGTCTGTTTATCAAGAGCAACAAATGAGTAGTGCAGCTGAAGTTGACTGATCTGTGATGCAGCTTTTTCACCTTTCTGTTTAACATATTTGTTATAGCAGGATAAGGACAATGCATTCTGATTGTGGTTTGATTTACTACTTACTAGTGAACTATTTAACGGGAAAGCTAGTTTGTGAAGCGCAATATACCTATCACACTTGCAGCTTAAAATCACTTGCACATATAAGCAACAATGAACACCTGCAAAGAACTTTTAATTGTGTTACCAAATGTCTTTCAAGGATGCCACAAAGATCACCCTACATGGAGTCTTTACATATGAGTTCCAATCCATTGTGGTGCCCAGTACAAATCGTTTTTAAGGTGCTTCCCACGGGTACATGATCATACTAAAGCGCCTCTGAAAACCTCAAATCTGCTGGACCAGGACCTAATATTCCTTTCTGTTCACTAATCTTTCCTAGTCCAAGAGGAGGGGGCTCCAGGATTCCACTCTTTTCCTCTTCTCTCCACACAGTTCCTTGCCACTCCCTCTGCAAATATCCAAAAAAAAAGGTGAACTTTGGGCGATAACCAAGAAAGTCCATCATAGTCGTTTGATACCGAGAGCACATTCTTTCCAAATTAAAGAAGAGCACATAATTGGAGACTAATAATCAAAACACCGAATTATGCAGTCTTAAGCTAAATTAGTTAACCACTTGCCTCATCATAAGTGTAAGTGTCATCCTGCAATAATGGGGTCGCAAGAGGGGGAGCAACATCTGGGTTGGGCTTCTGGAATATAAATGTAGTATACAGACCTGCAAGATGGGAATATTAAAAGATAAAGAAATAGATTTAAGTGCCAAGCAGAAACTGCATGCCGTAAAAGATAAATAATGCAGCACCTAGTACATCATATGATCGAGGAAGAAGTCTCCCTTTGGCATCGATGAGGTTTGGACCCAAATTCGTCAAAATGCCTGCAAATTGCATTCTTAAAACAAAGGCAATATCATTATAGTTTGTTAAACATCCATGTGAGGTAAACGGAGTGGTGAATCCTAAATGCTTAAAAGGTTTGCCTTGGTCCTATGTTTTCAAGTATCATAATGTAAAGTTAAATTCAGGTGCCCTTTTTTTTTTGAAAAATAAATTCAAGTACCTGTTATCATCATAAAACTCGGTCAAATTCTGAATCTCCACATACTCCAGACCAGCTTCCCTGGCCAACCTAGGCAAACATACAATTTGAAACCATCAGGCCGCATGAAAGTCAACAGAAATAAAACACCATATTCCATACAAAACTCAATCAATTTTCCTATTTAATTAAGCCAACTGATAATAAGTTCAGATAAAAAAAGCAACCTGATCAAGCTAGGAAAATGAACCAAGCAATGGGTTTCTGTAGACATATCATGAGCAAATTTTAACTGGTATTTCTTTCCAAACAATGGGAACCTGACTTCAATAAAAGAGAACAAATGAGAAAAAAAGTAATTTAAAATTTTTGAACCAACTGTATGCACTAAGATGCATACATACTTCTCTTCCTCAACTTCAAAGGTGATCATGTAGCTTTCTGATCGAATGCAATTGGGAACGATGTTAGGTTTCATGCCACCACTTCTATTGTGGTATGCTTCAACGTTCTTCTGATACTTAGCCCTACATGACCATGATGTCATTAGTACAATTGACAATTCTCCTTTATCAAGTCTCCGTCTGTAACCATGAATATATTGAAAGCTAATGGAAGATCAAATATATACAAGCCTATCACAAACATGTCTCAAAGACAAGATACACATACCAGGACCTACCATTAAAACATAAAGGAAACCATAACTATTGAACTACAAAATCCTTAAAAAAATGTGTCAGCTTTATGGATTCTCTGAAAAGTCTATGGCACCTCGCTATATATCATTCACTAATACAATACAGATGTGTTTGTGCATTCATGTGTGTGTGTGTGTGTATGTGTGTGTTTGAGATAGAGAGACAGAGAGCAGAGGCCATGATCGTTACACCTCTGTTCTTTTACTAGAGGACTCAAACCAACTACCATGCAACAGAGTGTCAGTTTAGGCCTGAAGATTGCTTAAATTGCATCATTACTTAAAGAGATGACTGAACTAAATACTTCAAAACAGAACCATCCTCAAGCATTAAATACTACGAGGATAATATGTGATAAGCCATCATCAGCATCTGATGCAAATTCTCAAGTCCAGAAATGCAAAGTCCAACATAGAAATGAAGCTAGCAAATGCAGAAGAAATAGGAAATATCATTCCTAGTCATTATTCATACCATATGGTAGATGAGTCAGGAGTAATACCAAAAAAGTAACCCCCAGGTTTAAGCAATGACGACACACTATGCAGGAGTTTTCTTGCACTCTCTTCAGTTTCAAAACACAACTGCAAACAAAGTTGAGACAGCTGTCAAAATCTCAAGGACAATAATGCCGAAATAGATTAATGCATTCGTCACCTTTTCCCCATAAGAAACGGGGAAATTATCTGATAAAAAGGAAAAGAAATGGAGAATGATGTGTCAGAAATAGATTAGGAACCTGCAAGTTCTGTAAGCAGCAGACTATATCAGCCTGATTAGTCTTCTCCTTCAGATGCAATTCAAAATTTTCCTGCACAAGCAAATTATTGCCAAGTAAACTTTCAGAAAACAACGTAGGCTCCTAAGGAAATCAAATCATATCCTGAAAGACTCACGTCATGACATAAAGCATAGCCCATAATTCCTGTCTTAATGCCAATTGAACCCATTGTAAAGTAGTGCCCACAATTTAAACATCAAGAAAACCCATAAGCAGAATATTGGAAGATTCAGGTACCAGAGTATGAGAATTACAAATGAAGCTATTATCGGCATATGTGTAACACAAGCATGACTAGATCACAAAATTCGTATATTACATAGTCGATATGAACAGGCGTCAAAAGACCACCATTACTAGCTTCTCTAATATGAAGGATAACCCTCCATTCGTTTCAGCATAACCCATGATGAACGACAAAAGAGTGCCTTTAGGCATAATTAAATAGACATGTTGTGCAAAAGAAGGAGAAGCTCACAGAGCAAGGGTCAGCTTCGAAGAAATCAGCAGTGCAGTTTTTTCTCTGACTCTCCCATGCTTCTTTCATCTCAGTTACTCCAGATGACGATTCATCTACATCCAAAACAACAATCTTTAAATCGTTTCTCCCCTCCAACAAATAGAGACGAAAAACGAAGACAAAGAAGAAGAAAGAAATATAAACGAAAAAGGTTGCCAGAAGCGATCTTTTCTCAAAAGAAAATATACACATCGTACCGATTCCAATATAGTGACCAATTTGGGCAGATTCCCATTTGTCGGCGTCGGCTCCAACTCCACAGTACAAATCACAAACCTTCATTGAAACCAAACCAAAGCCAAACCCTTAATAGCCACATAAATGAACACAAACTAAAGACTGTTTGATAACCAGCATAGAGAAAGAAACGGAGAAGAGCAGAGACAGTGGCATAGGGGTGAGCGAAAATCTTGATAAGAGCTAACTTGGCAAATTCGTAGAGACGATGGTGAGTAGATTCCGTTCTCGTCGGCATCACAAATGCGCTCATCAACTTTGTCAGATCTTCAAGAACTCCAGGTAAACCCAACAAGAAGCCAAGTGACTGTGTGACTTGTTTCGGACTTTGGACCCTCAAGTTCGCTGCAATGCATCCAGGTTTTAATTTTTAGACAAAACAAAAGAGCACACCTTTACATAAAAGGCTGCGAGTGTACAGCGAAAATATAGTAGAATTATGCAACTGTTCTACTTCCACCAGATGTTTTATCAATTAAATCGGATTTTATTTGCTCCTAGAAGGGTATAAAAGAGGCCCAAAACCCAACAGCTTATAAAGTTAAAATACTTTTAACTTGTGAAGGAGATGAACCCACTAGAAGCATCACAAAGCGAGAGTCTGGTTGAAGCGGCGTTAAGGGTTCTTAATACGCCGGACGCTTTTGAGAAGGCGAGGCTTGGCGACTCCGTCGCCTCTCAATGGTTTCAAGGAACCATTTCTCATGCCTACAACCCTTCGCGGGATTTCCCTGTACCTGATCGTCCCGCTAGGCTTACCAATGTATTATTCTATCTTTCGTTACTGAACAATCTTTTTTTGTGTTAATTAGGCATTCGATTAAAAGAATAATTAGGCCTTTGATATAATGCTTGACTAGTGGAGATTTAACGTTGTGAGTGTGCAGCTTAAGTTGGTGGCACCAAACTTAATGCCAAAGCTGGGAAAAGCTGGTAGCTTGAAGAGCAGGCAAGCCATTGTCCATAGCCTTGTGCACACTGAAAGCTGGGCTATTGATTTGTCTTGGGTACTCGGCTGACTCTTGGACAAATTTGTTTATACCACTATAGTTGGCCATTGATAGTCGTGTATTATCCAATGATACTTTAGGATATAATTGCTCGATTCGGTAAGCAAGAGGCCATGCCAAGAGAGTTCTTCACTGATTTTGTAAAGGTGGCCCAAGACGAGGGCAGACACTTCACTCTTCTTGCGAAAAGGTTGGAGGAAATGGGCTGTTCTTATGGAGCACTACCTGCTCATGATGGTCTATGGGACTCGGCTATTGCTACGTCCAAGGACTTGTTGGCTCGTTTGGCTATAGAGCATTGTGTTCACGAGGTGCATTTCTTCCCCTTGGCTAATTTTCACCTAGAGTACGATCGCACACCATTATCTGGAAAGCGGTCACCTTCGATGGAGCTTGAACGAGTCTTAATAGTAAAATACTGTTAATTGGGATTACAATATCTTGCAGAAACTCTTACTTTGTCCCGGGTGGAAAAATAGAGTGCTTAATGAAAACATTTTTGCAGCATCTGATTTAGAATCCCATATCCGAGTTTGCGAGTTAGGTTCATTTAGTTATATAAAAATTGGGTTCTTCTACATGATTGAAAATTTGGTGGGTTTCTATGCAGGCTAGGGGATTGGACGTGATGCCTACCACCATCTGTCGATTTCGGAATGGTGGTGACAATGAGACGGCTGATTTACTGGAGAGAGTGGTTTATCCAGAAGAAATCACCCATTGTGCTGCTGGGTTGAAGTGGTTCAAATATCTTTGCTTGAGGACCACCAGAGATCCAGCTTTGACCATTGGAAGCGAAATCATGATGGAGGATAATGAAGAGATAATCAAGAAATTTGGCACTATAGTGAGGGAATATTTCAGGGGACCATTGAAGCCGCCATTTAACGACGAAGCAAGGATAGCTGCTGGCTTTGGACCTCAATGGTATGAGCCACTTGCTGACAAAGACATGATACATCAGAAAAGCCGATGATGAATTGCTACTAAAGATAAGATTCCGGAGGACAGAAATTTTTATTCATAGCTTTGTTATGGACCGTGGCATGTACCCATCAAAGAGGTTATGTGCATTTATCTTTAATCAATCGTCAAACACCTTCTAGTTTGAAGCATTTCATCAGACGGGTATTAAGTCCTCTGATTTCCACAATTTATAGGCTTAGCTATTTCTGTTTTGACAGGTTAGAAACACTTGAATACCTACTCCAAAATAATTAAACAGTTAAATCTGTACAAAAGAGTATATGGAAGTTTCACATTACTGTTTTGAGATATTTCATTGAACGAGTTCTGAGCATTTGGTTTTATGGTATTTGTGGGCAGTAATTAATAAAGAATCAGATCATATATGTGTAACAAATGTTTATTGATGTCTCATGATGTCTAGAAAGAGACAAAACATACACGTTTTTCAGCGTACAACAGACACATATATAAGCAATAGTTTTGGATCAGTTTTAGCTTCTTTTTTTTCACCAACCATCATGTCCTTTTATGCTAAACTTATCCTAATTCCAATTTTGCAAATGTTTGGAGCAGTATAACCCTTGCAAACAAGGATAAACAACTTACAATTAACATAATTGACAAAGTGACATAACCATTTTATAACTGTCATTTTGTAACTATCACAAACAGAAACTGATGTGGTCTTTAGCTTGTACTAAACTCGAATTTCTAGTTGCTATGATACCACAATCATCTAATTTATGAATGTGACTAAATTTTGTCAAAATGGACAATTTACACATTTTCTAGATTTTTGTAACTCAATAATTGTTTTAGATAGCCTTATTACATCAACTTCTTTTCAAATTATGTCACTATTATGTTGCCAAAATTACGCAATTTGATGTCTATCAAACTCCAAAAAGAAGCTCTCACACTTATGCAACTCATTTCCAATTCATCTCTAAAATTAAACATACTAAATTACAATAAAAAAATTCCAAACTTTCGTCAATTTTTCAATTATAGCCTAAACTTTAAAAAGGAACAATAAAATGCGTAAACTTTCAATTTTTTCAATTCTAACCCAACGTTAGCGCTTTCGTTATCTTTGTTAACGTGCCACTATCACGTGTCAAGGAACCTTAATTAATCAGACACGTTAGCAATGGTTAAGATTCAAAATCCTGATTACTTAAATAACGTCGTTTCAACAAGAGTAAATCCTATTGATTCCTATTC
The DNA here is from genome assembly GCA_025531925.1 of Erythroxylum plowmanianum. Lineage (NCBI taxonomy): Eukaryota > Viridiplantae > Streptophyta > Magnoliopsida > Malpighiales > Erythroxylaceae > Erythroxylum > Erythroxylum plowmanianum. Next base: position 21,903,091 of record JANVCQ010000232.1, on the reverse strand, counting down.
CCAGATGCACAAAATCCCTTTCGTCTATCCTCCCAGATGTAAGAAATCCCTAAATCTTTTGACAATCTTGGCCCTTTCTTCTGATTCTCTCCACCGATCAATTATCTCATTTGTTGCCTCCCATGAAGAATCAATGAGCTAACACCTTATCTCAATTCTCACTCTGTTTAAAACTTTTTTGTTTTTGTAAAGGTGGTTTCTTTTTTGGAAATTGAATTCCGGGTCTCTTGTATTTCCATTTTTAGCTTTATTTTATAGAAAATATGGCGGTTGTAAGCTAAATATTTTAATTTTGTTAACTTGGTATCATAAAGATTAAACCTTTTTTTATTTTTTCTTCATATGATTTTATAAGCCTTCTGAAATTGAAGTGGAGAAAGAGAGGGATGATTTGAAATTGGGTGCTGAAGGATTAAATGAAGCATGAAGCAAAACCTTGTGGCTTTCAAAGGGCAAGCTTTGAAGCTGTAAAGTGTGTCACAAGAAGTTTACGAAGTTTACTCTAAGAGAGTTAAAATCATTCTTGATGAAACTTCGAAGTAATTAAGAATTCAAGTTGAAAAGGCTAGGAATGATTTGGGTGTCCTAGCTAAGGAGATTAGTGAAGAGGATCAGGAATATCTATCAACAGCTACTGAGAACTACCCTGAACTAGTCAAGGAGATTGTGCAAACATTTTCTTCCATAACTGACAGCATTAATGGTATCTCCAAAGTCCAAGATTTTCATGTTAGAATACCTTATAGTAAGAATAGTTATACATATCTTTTGATGTTATTATATGGTCGTCCTCCAATTTGTTGCATTGTAAAGATTATATTGAAGTGGTTGCATAATGGATGCTTGGAGCAGATGAGTGCTTTATGATCAAGTGGATTATTTCTTTTGGTGATTTTCTGTCCTTCATGATCACAGGAAGCATTTCTACCATAAGATTTGGGGTGATTCTTGTGGTGCCCTTTTATCATTCAATGTATCAAGTTTGAGATGGTACAGAAAAGGAGAACGGTATCATTTTGCCTTGAAAGGATAGACAAGTTAACATACTCTTTCTTTCTATCATAATGGTATGGTAAGAGAAATGTTGTTATACGTTAGCTTCGTACTTTATGATATAGAGTGATCATTTCTTAGTTATGATTCAACTAAGAGGTATTTGATCTAAAGACTTTCCAGTAAAGAATTGAATGATTAAGTGGTTTTTTCAACTTGAACATTCCTTTCATTTCATAGGATACACTACAAGAGTTAAATGTTTAAAGAAATTCATTTTCTTCAAAAAAGAATGCATGTATATTTATAAATAGTAATCAAAAATATGAAAATAATAGACTATTTGTAAAATTTGTGAAAAATGTCACACAATACATAGATTAGTGATGATGAATTAGATTAGTGATGATGAATTACAACAATTTTTTCCTACCTAAGAAATAAACAAAGACAAGGAAAATCTTTCATCACAGTAGCTCTATAGAAATCCCATATTACAAAATCAAAGGGTTAGAATTAAACAAAATGCTAAACTTCAATGAGAAGATCAGTGGGCTATTCATGTCTTAGGTGTTATATGTTTAAAGTATGTGGATGAAGATCCATAAAAGCCATTCATAAAGGCTGTAGTATAATGATCATTTTTTGCTTGCTTGTGGATGTATTTTAGTTATTGGTTCTTTTATTTGAGGAACTAAATTTATGTTTCCGATTTAATTCATTGTTTGGTGAATAAATATTAGTTTTGAGGTTTCTATTTCTTTTTGTTGCAGTTATAGCAGGTATAATCTTCCTTAGAGAGTTGCAAGACTATAAAGGCAGAAGAAAAGAAAGATTATTGTTTTAGAAGAAGCATTGGAATCTATAAGAGTTTATTTCCTCCAATCACTTTGTGGTGGGTCAATAAGACTCAAATGTTAAATATTTTTTCCCAACAATAGCTGTGTCGCAATGGATGTTATCCACTTTTTGCTGTAAATTATTGGCAAGTGAAATGTATAGATTAATATGACGAAAATGGTTGTTCTTGATGTTATGGTTACTATTGTGGCACAATTTTGCAAAGCAAATGTAAGCCATTAATAATGGTGGTTAGGCCATTAATAATGGTGGTTAACAAAAACTGGAATACTAGCTATCATAGGATAATAGAAAAAGAAACATAGTTAGTGACCTATGAGAACAATAATAAAAATTGAAATCCTAACTATTATATAGTGGTATCATCAATATCAACTTTTGAGGGTTACTAAGATTTATCAGCATCATTTACAAAATATATACCTCTAAATACAGAGAAGTGACCAAGTGTAGGAATTACTTAATCGTCTATCAAACATTAGCTTATAGAAATACAAAAACATATCAAATTTAAAGATAGATAAAGCCATGATAAAGTAAAATTAGGGTTGTGATGATGATTATCCATTTTGTCGAAAGTGTCAAAACTATGTCAGTAAACAACAATATCAAAAGAAATGGAAGGATACTTACTTATGCATGTATCATGTTCTCACATGTACAATAAACCACTGCTACAACTGCAGTCATAACTGCCCCATGTGTCTTTGCATTTGCAAATAGGACATTAGCAGGTCAGTTTCTATTTGTACTCATCCATATCTAGAAATCAACCAAAATTGGGAAAACTTTATAGTTAACTTTGTTTGAACACTTAAATTCCCCCATATCTAGACACTTCTAAGAATGATTTTTCTTTAGTCCCGTCTAAGATGACAAGGCAATGTTTACTACTCATTCAAACAAGCATTACAACATATCCTATGTGGCTTAGGACTCGAAAAAGTTCAATGGTACGTCAAAGAAACTTTATCAACATGAACTCCTCAACAATAAATATATGAAATGAATATCTTATGAAGAAGTTGACATATTGAATTGGCTCAATATATCCATGATATGCATTTTGAATCAGTATATGTTAATTCCAAAATAGTTACCATAAGCCTTCAACCAATCAACCAATCCCATAATTGTTTGGTCTTTAGTGTCAACTATTTAACATGATAATAAGCCCTAATTGCGAAAGAAGTAGCAAAGAAAGTAATCAAGTTACAATGAAATAAACTTGAATAAGGAGGGATAAGGAACAAAGCCAGTTGATTATCCAGTACTCAATAGGGCATCACATGGTATAATCAGGGGAAGAAATAGTACTTGTATACGTTGACTCCATCACCCTTGAATCCTGGAAGACACTTGCAACCTTGTGAATTATGATCCTAAAAATAAAGAGGTTGTAAATGAAGTGAGAATCGAGATAAGGTGTTAGCTCACCGATTCTTCATGAGAGGCAATAAATACAACAATCGATCAGTGGAGAGAAGTAGAAGAAAGGGCAAAGATTGTCGAAAGATTTAGGGATTTCTTGCATCTAGGAGGAACGACGAAAGAATGTCAAAATACTTAGGGATTTCATGCATCTGAGAGGAGGGACGAAGGAGGGATCGAAAGATAGGATTTACTCTTGTTGAAATGGCATCATTTAACTAACCAGAGTTTTGAATCTTACCCAATATAGATGCATCTGATTAATTAGGATCCCTGGATACATGACAATGCCATGTCAACAAAGATAACAAAGGCATTAAAGTCTAGTTAAAATTAAAAAATTGAAAGTCTGAATATTTAATTGCTACTTTTTAAAGTTCAAGCTATAATTGAAAAATTAACGAAAGTTTGAGTTTTTTTTATAACTAACCCTATATAATATTATTTGAGTTGAGTGTATTTTTGTGAATTATATTGGTGAATGTCTTGATAGTTGTAATTTTTCATGTATTTAGATTTGGGATTGAGTGATGTTACTTCTTGTAATTATTATATATTTTTATGAAATTTTGTTCTTGTTGTTATGAACATAAGCTTGAAACAGAATCACATAAGATATTATATTTTAATTTTTTCTTTTCTTACCTTATTATTTCTTAATCTCTTTCCTTTTTTCATTATTCCTTGCTACAAATATTTTAATCATCATGAGATATGACAAACTGGTATTAGAGTTAGGATTCTAATAGCTAGTTTATAATGAAAACTAAATTTGAGATCAAAAATTTGATCGTAGTTCTAACTTTGCCTTATATAAATCAAGAACTATGATATGTTAATCTAGCATGGGTATCATAAAAGTTTTATTGAAGAAGGAAACTATGTTGATGTTTATGAATATATATAAAAAAAATGATCTGGATGAGAAGGATGTATCATTCATTTGGTTATTTTTATTCAATTAAGTCTTAAAAGAGATAATCAAAAAGAAGGCTTTTACTTCCTTGTGAGCCAAACTAAATTCATTGTACATAGAGAGATGCCTCACTTCTCAGTTTCATAAAAAGTTTCATTTTTGCAACCTACAAATGAAAGAAGGTACTTATATTAAATCTCACATTAATAGTCTTACACCTATTATTTTGGATTAGGAAAATATGTGCATTGAAATTGAAGATGAAGATCAAACTGTAGGTTATTGTCTCACTCACATCTTAGAAAAACATTCCTTTATATCAAGATGATTCTAACTCTGGTAAATTTTAAATTTGCACACTTCTTTAAAGATTTCATTGACAATGATGAGTCTAGTAGTAGCAAAAGTGACAATCTAATAGAAGGATCGATTATGAGAGGAAGCCTAGAAGAAGACTTTAGACAGTAGCAAAGCAAGGTCTAAGTCAAAGTCTAAATATAAGAATTTGAAGTACAATTATAAAAGGGCCACATTAAGGTAAGTGCTTTAAGTTAAAGGAAAAGCAGTAAGAACATGACAAAAAAGGAAAATTTTCTAAGGCCAATGTTACAATAGATGTGTCTAATACAGATCTTCTTTTAGCCATTATTGATGTCAATTATAGATCTAAAGATGAATGGACTATAAATTTTATTTGTTACTTTCATATATGTCCCAATCACTATTGCCTTATAACATATGAATCTTATGTATGTGCATGATGATGTTGTGAGAGCATTAACTAATATTTGTCATGTTTCAAACTTGAAGAAGAATCTCATCTCTTTAGGCACACTCAAAGCTAATGAATTCATGTATTTAGCTAAAGGTGGATTCATAAAGGGTTATCAAAACTGCTCAAGTTATGATGGAAGTTAAAAAATTGGAAATTTGTGCTTATTAAAAGGATTCATAGTTATAGGTGTTACTGCCATAAGTTTATTATTTTATGATAATTATGTCTCTAAATTGTGGCATATAAGGTTGGGTCAGATAAGTGAAAAAGTTATGACCTCATTTAGTAAAAGAGAATTGTTGTGCAAATAAAGCATTGGAAAGATGGAGTTTGTAAGAATTGTGTTTTAGGGAGCGAAAGCAAGTCACCTTTATCACAACAACTCATGGGACTAAAGAACCTTCAATTGTATTCATTCAAACATTTAGGTTCTTTCCGGTGTTCCTTTAAAAGGTGGTACTAAACTAAATATTTGTAATTTTGTAATTAATATCAAAATGATCATAAATTTATATTAGAATATGTCTAATGTTACCAAAAGGAATAAATTTTAAAAGATTTTTAGAACTTTATTATAGCTCTATAATGCATGAATTAAGCAAAACAAATCTTTTTCAACTTTTAATTAAAAGTATATTAAGTCGTATATCTTTCTAGTTTAGGTTATTGCAAATGAATTCCTTTTGGTATAAAATTAAAACATAGGAATCTCATAGTAGTAATTTTTAGTAAAATTTCCCTTGTTAGTCTTACATCAAATTATTAATAGTGAATATCTATACAATGTTGTTTATTCAAAATGATATTCCACATGGCAAGTAACTATAAAAAAATTATATCTTCCAAAAAGTAATATATTATCAATCTATACTAATTAGGACAAAATCATTGTTATTTCTAGAATTCTCCAATTTAACATAGAGATCAAACATTATTTGATGGGTTAATATGGTCTTTTGTGAAAGTTTCTAGTTATATGAAATATTGTTTGGGAGTTGAATGAGCTTAATAAAAGACAAAAGAAAGGGACACTTCAATTCTAAAATATTCATAAAAGGTTTTTCTTACTCCAAATTTAAACTATAAATACCAACTCTATAATAACCTAAATGATAGACTTATGACTAAAATTTCCCTAATATTATATATAAGCAAAGACATAATACTTGGACAAACTTTTAACTAATAAGTTCTTGTTTAAATGATATTAAGTTATTAAATTATGATTATTAATCCGTAATGACACATAAAATAAGGGTGAATTAGTGTTGGTGAATTTAAAAGCTTTTTGCAACTTAAGAATTAAACTTGATCAACTTTAAATAAAATAATGAAATGAAGTGGCAATTTAGTAAAGTTTAATAAACAAGCAAGCATAATGTAAAGAGTCCATGGAAGAGAAACAAAAATTAATTTTATAGTAGTTTAACAAACAACCCTTGCCTACATCCACTCCCTAAATCTCTCTTGTGATTAAACTAAACTCTTCTTTCACTAAGGTGAAGAGAAACTTTCTTACAACAATCTTTGTTCGAATAAAGAGAAATTTTTATACAATTTTTTTTGGTTGCCCACGAGGTATCCTAGGAGGGTCATAACTATGGGAAGGCATCTTTAAGCTATCCACACCCTGACTAATCCCGCTCGAGCCGGGTAGGTCCCTTGCGGGAGGCAAAACTCTAGCCCCAAGTTTTAAATGATTGCATGCATGAGGGAGTTCGAACTCGCGGCCTTACTTAAGCCAGAAGAGCCCCTTACTAACTCACTTACGCCTTGGGGTTAACTTTTATACAATCTTCCTTGAAGGTGAAAAGAAAAAATAATCCTTCTTAGATCAATCAAATACAACCATATTCCTTGCTTGCTCACTTCAATTTTAGGGGTTTATAATCACTTTACAATTGATGTATGAATGATTAAGAAGCTTTAGAAATCTTTCAAATTTTATTCTTCGAATAACTAAATATTATAAAATTTTCTAATAACTAAAAACCCAAGTATTTATACCCATACTAGCTCTAAAATATTGATAGACATTAATAATAGTGACATTGGTTGACTATTCTTGGATATTGGTATATTGGTCAACCAATATATCGACCAATATCAATATGAAATCATGGTATACAAAATTTTTACCTTTCAAACTACATTGATTGACCTCTCAAACACATTATACATTAGTAAACCAATGTATAGACCAACAAACTCTTGTTACCTAGTTTTACTAACTTTCAAGAGACATTGGTCTACTGCACCCAAAAATTAGTTTACCAATATGCCCATAAATAATATATTAATCACCCATTAACCTAGATTGGTAGATCAATAAACCTAAAAGTATGCCTTTTATAAATTTTCAAGTTAGTCAAATTATCAAACTCTTTCTTTTGATAGAAATTTGACTCAAACATTATACAAAATATTACCCAAAGAATATTTTAAAGATCAAAATGATTTTATTTATATTTTTTATCATCAAAACAAGTATAATTATTTTATTGACCTCTTTGTATTGCATATTGTAGTAACATAATGTTAAAAAATATAAAAGTTGGTAGATACTTTTTTTTATCATTGATAAAATTGTGCAGAAAGTAAAAAAAGTCACCAAGTTCATTTATAAAGTTTTACTTTTAATGAGAAAGATTTCATAAATAGTTAAAATTTTTGTCATCTTGTCATTATAAAATTTGTAACTAATTCCTTATTACTTAAGTATTTTACTCGGCTGAAAAAAGAACTTAAATAATATTTACAAATAGTGAATGAGTTGTATATTAATGTGATAGGCCTAGTACTACAATTTAAATTTCTAAATTTATATTTAAAGATCATGAATTTCAATTTCCATGCCAATTTATTATTTGAATTTGTGAGCCTTTGATAAAAGTATTTCATTCGTTTGATAGTGATAAGAAGTCAACAATGAATTTCTTTTATAATGTTATGAAAAAGATGAAGGGAATAATCAAGACTAATTTAAAAAATAAGTTTTATTTGTACACATCTTATATTATTATAATTAATAAAGGGTGAGAAAAGCAACTTTACTCTCCTTTATTTACTACTAGTATAGTTAGTCCGAGTGTTTATTTTAAGATACGTTTCATAAAAAGAGTTAAAGTTAAACAGGGACATATTCTTAACCATTACGATAACTATGTTCAAATGATATAATGCAAGGCTTTCATAACTCATAAATCGAAGTATATAAGAATATTTATGGAAAAGTTGGGCTACACATTGCAATTCATTAAAAAGAAAAACTTAATCTAAGTATACATTTCTTCACTCGTGCTACTTGTTTAAAAATGATTATTAATTCATTTTGTGTATGAGATTACTTTTGATGTTTAATAATTGTACGGTAAAGTCAAATTGAAAGTAGCGTTTTAGAGTTTCAAAAGTTTGGAATTTGAAATATTAGCTAATTCTTTTAGTGCATTAGATTTTGGAGGAATCAAATTTTATATACGAGAGAATATAATTTTAGATGAGAAAATATAAATTTATCATTTAAATGATTCTAATGATGATACTATTTTTGATGACGAAGACTTTGTCTAAATAAAATTGAAATCTAAATAATTGTGTAGGTATGCCCTAAAATAAAATTTTTGGGCTTATTATTTTTGCTTATATTATATATATATATATATATATATATATATATATATATTATTTTTGTTCTTATTATTTTTTCTTATATTATATATATATATATATATA
>JANVCQ010000232.1:21878569-21890780 GCA_025531925.1 Erythroxylum plowmanianum | reverse complement strand
TCCAAAATCAGCGATTTTGATGTGCCCTTCTGCAGTAAGTAGCAAGTTTTCTGGCTGCAGACAAGTAATTCTTAGTGCTTTTTCAAAATGAGTAAACAATGTGAAAATGTACTAGCCATTACCTTGACATCTTGATGAATTAATCCCATATTGTGTATGTATTCAAGAGCATCTACAACTTCTGCGGTATAGAAACAAGCTTCATCTTCAGACAACCGGCCTTTCTGCATATGCGCAGATAAACTGGAGATATGAAAATATCCAAACAAGCTAACACCGCAGACCACTTAGCAAGGAGAGGATAAAAGAAGTAAAGAATAGTAAAAAAGTTTTTATATAATTGACTTACTCTAGTTATTTGATCAAAAAGTTCTCCACCTTCACAGGATTCAAGTGCCATGTCTGCACATCAACAAGAAACGAACATCACATGTTAATGCTCATCTTCTGGTCTTGAATAAATCAAGTGAAAGCCCCAAATAACAGTGAAGAATGCAAAATCAAGATATATGGCTTCAAGGAACCCACACAAGGAGAACGTATCTTGAAAAGTAAAATATAGCTTCACAACTCCAGGATGATCCAACTGATCAAGCACGATGCGCTCCAATTTCACAAAAGCAGTTTTATTTTCTTTGGTGATGAATTTTTTGTCCATGATCTTTAAGGCAAATACACTCCCTGTATCCTTCTTCTTCGCCCTTACTACCTGATTTATTAACATGATTGTCAGAGAAGTGATATGCGAAGATAATCGCAAAGTCGATAAACCACAACAAAGGAATATATGAGAGGCAACATCTGCACACCACGACCATTACACAACACGAAGGATATTGTACTTATGTTCCGAAAATTTGGAGCCGCCATTGTCCTTACAGATCAGCCATTTGTTTCCTCTTCACAATCAATTCTTCATTAACCATATAAGAGCATAAACACCTTATATACCACTACGGCATAGAGCCAAGCTCATGCAACCAACCTCCCCCTTAAAGAAAATTCTCTCTGAACTCTAGCCAGCACACTGTCCAATGGTTATAATTCCTAAATGGTCAGTACAGAAATACGTTCTCCTACTTGTTCTACATGCGAAGAAAAATTTCAAATTTTCTATTGAATCATATCACGGCCATTATTAACTTTATGCAAGTTAATTTAAAAGGAAATATAAACTTCTTAAACTGGTACCCTGCAATTACCAACAGTCGCGTAAGTAAAAGAATCACAGACACGATATTTAATCAAAGTCATAACAAAAGAAACAAAACCCACCAAACTAACCAGCTAAAAAAGAAAGCCAACAATTAAAAGAGAGCAAATGAGGCGTTGAAACTTGAAAGACCAGACCTTAGAATAAGAACCAACACCATAGATCTTGCCGAGCTCAAAATCCTGAATGGAGAAATTCTCCTGAGGAGCCCTAAAAGCAAAGCTCTTAGATCTAAGAACATTCCCATTATTAGAAGATGTTGAAGAAGAGGAGGAGAAGGAAGAAGAAGAAGAAGAAGTGTTGTTGCTTTGAATCCTTAGCTTTGAATCAAAATCCTTCTCCATTGCCAACATCTCTATATCTCTTTCCCTGTGTTCCTTCTCTCTAATCAAATTATGGATAATACATAACGATGATGACAGATAAGCAAGAATACCCACTTTCTCTCTCTAAGAGAAAGAGAGGAAAGAAAAACAAAAATGGCCTCTTAGGACGGGAGTTTCCAAGTCAAAAGAGAAGGCATTGGATGAGAATGTGAGGGAAAGTATGAGTCTATATTCTCTGAAAAAGAAAAGTGAACAAGATTCTGCTCAAGGCTCAAGGACTAAAAATAAAAAATAAAACTTGAAAACCCTAGAAACTTAGAAATAATTGAGGAGGGAATGGATTTGACGGAGGAGAGCTGAGTGAGATTTGGGGATTGAAGAGAAGAACAATGGCACATGGAAGGAACTCAAAGATGATTACCATTCATTCATTTCATAGATTCGAGCTCTTTTATATAATTGAAAATAATGTAAATTAGTTGGCATGATACTACTCTTGTTAGCTGTTGCTTGTTCTTTTTTTTCCCCTTTAATGAAAAAGAACAACTTTGCTGGATTCAATTGATAACAAGGAAAATCAAAGTCAAAGAACAGTAATAGCAATAACAAAGGTTGAGATAGAATTAAACAAGAAGGCATTGATTCAGTTTTACTAGAATTCAACAAGAAGGCATTGATTCAGTTTTACTTGTTTGTAGTATATCTCTAATTAATAAAGAGGCATTAGTTTTGGTTTTGGTAAAGCAATTCTACTAAATGAACTATATTTAATAACAAATAGTATTAATTCATGTGAGTATAGAATTTTAGGTCAGGCACCTTTGTTGTGTTCTTGGTCCATCAATTCACACACACTCGCCATCTTACTTCTCATACCATCCCTTGCCCCTGCCCTGTTTCCTTTGTTTTTTCCCAAGTACATTGTAACAGATCTTACATTCTCAATTAGTGATTTCAAGCAGAAGAAAATTCATTTTTGCCCATCTTGCAATAAATTATCCATGAATAATAATAATAATAATAGTATTACATTTACACGTAAGGGTATATAGTGTAGACATGAATTAGGATTCAATAAATTAAAATAAATAAATAACTGAACTGAAGATAAGCCCTAATATACATGTTGCAACAAAGCATACAGAGGGGAAGGATTACTAAACCAAAATTTACATCAGCTATCAAAATCTTAACAAGGGCCCAGATGAGGTATAGAGACGGCAGAGAAGAACACATGACACAACATAGATTCTAGATTCTCATAACCTCCTACTATAAATCCCACCCATCTTTTCGACCATCAAACTCCCACTTTCTACCACCTAAACTACCATACATGTCTGAAAATTGGGTCAGGCAATTGCTTCTTATCCTGTAGTGCTCTTGTGTATTCCTGCTAATGGCAGCACCTGAAAACTTGGATGTGTCTATGGCCCATGCAGGTCTCACGTATTCAACAGTCTTGGATGAGCTCGCGTTTGCATATAAATAATTGAGCAGCACATCCTCACAGTTGAAAAACTTGTCAACCAGCTCTCTTCCTGCCTTAGCTCCCTCGCCCCAATACCTTTCAGAAGCTAATTTAGCGTCAATGAAAGCTGCCCCAGTAAGAATCATGTTATAACCTTTGTGACTCCGAGCGTATTTCTCAGCCCTATACTTCAATGGACTTCCACTGATGAGACGGGGGTAGAAGCCAACTATTCGATCTGGATGTTGACGCCAAACATTGAAGCCACGCTCAATATCGTCACAACTCATCATAATGTCATCATCAAGCTCAAGAACAGCACGAGTGTTAATAAATGAGTCCTCCTTGAACCGATTATTCAATGAGTTCCATTCCTCAACTCTGATCCTAACTGGCACTTTTGACTCCAGATCACTTATTTTGGGAGGCACTCCTTTGTTCCACACCACAACAATTTCTTTGACTGATGAGCACTTTGAGTAATGCCTTACATACAGCTTCAAATTCCAAAGCCGAGCATCATAGGTCATCGTCAACAAAGTGAACTGAGAGTAGTAACCATCTTGAGGGTAAGCCTCTTCAGCACGATTGCCTCCATAGATATATTTGACACCTGAGCACATCAACGCAATTCCAACTACAAACAGGAAAGCCAAAACCATTCTTCCTGTCCATGTATTTGGCCTTATCTTTCCTCGCAGAGATAAAAGTGTTCTGTTTAAGCGGCTGCAATACTTTCTCAACTTTGAAGAGAGATTCGTTGATCTTTCCCAGACGAAAGATATATCACTTCTCTTGCCAGAATAATGTGAACACCAGGTCAGAGGGATGATACACTTCACAGCTCCAAGCAATACACCCAACAACACAACAATTGCAGCAACGGCTGCAATTGAAGCACAACCAAGGATAAACCGCCAAGCTGAATCTCCTGAAGGGACATGGTCTCCATCCATAACCGCAATCCACTCTCCAGAATTTAGATGCTGCACATCAAGATGGTGGTAACGAGCACCATTCCAAGCATTTCTCCCTTTCTTGGGCTCTTCAAAACCCAATGGAATTTCAACCTCTTTATAATCATCTCTTGTGAGAACTTCCACCTTAAAGACACGCACTCTTCGTCCATATGTTTCACCACAATCTTGGCCAACACGATAAAGATTTCCATCATGCACAAATGGTCGACCCCCATTTCTCGCTCCCATACTCTTGTCAACATTATGAATGGGATTCTTTTTATGTGGTTTCCAAGGATCAAGAGGTGAGTTACTATACCAGATTTCCAGTTGTCCATTCTTTTTGGCTCCGAAGCCACTATGATCTGAACCAAAAAGCCAATATCCTCCATTGTGATTAATTATAAAGCAATCAACAAGGGGCTTTTTTATAAGAATTTTCTCCAGTGTCCACCGCAATGGAAAATCTAGCGCTCGATAAAGACGAAGATCCCCTTTCTGACTGCTCTCAGGCATCATGTATATCTGCAAGAGAGAGTACACGATAATCAGATGGAGTAAGCTTGTCATTCAACTATAATTTTCAATTGTGCACTACTGTTTTCAACTATAGTCATAATAACTCCCTCAAGTCATAAAGTGTTATTTTCTAATGCAAAGATTGTAAAGTCAATAACAAAAAGATCAATATTTTTAACAAGATCTGCTTTGCCGAACAAACCGAGACCCCTGATGTAAAACCATCCAAGATATCTATTTTAGTACTCAGCAGTAGCAAATATAGTATGTCAGCTTGTATAACTGCTATATACTGGTGGATATTGATAATTTAGAGCTGAAACAAATGCACCTGTGGTTTCATGCAGAAGAGTTTGGTCTTACTTGGCCAAGGTATTCAAAAACATAGGGATAAGAAAGATGCCAGTCCTCATCCAAAGCAATACCCAACTGTTGCCATGATGCTCCTTTGTCAATACTTCTGGCAACTCCAATATCGCCTTGCATGGTGATTGAATTCTTTGTTTCATAAAATAGGAACAGAGTATTTCCCTGAATCAAGTCAATACAAACAAAACCATGTCACTTTCGTAACAAAATAGTGTAGTAACAAACCCTGTCACTAAAGGATGACAAGAGAGGACAAACATGTAAACTGCCTACAAAGACTCAATGTTATGGTTCACAGCTTATTTAAAGCAATCAACCTCATGTGAGTGGTGGCCACCTCCAGTTATAATAGTATCATTTCTAATACATGTAATATTAAGAGATCACTTGCAATTTAATAAGCATTTGCAGAAATACTAAGCATAAGCCAATAAAACTAACTCCCATGGTCCTAAGTAGTCAACCATTTACTAAAACAGAAATGATTTTTTATTGTATCAAATTAGGCACACGTTAAATTCATAAACTAACAGTTCACCTTTATCAAACACACGTCAGATCACGATGGGACTAGCTTGTCAGATACATCCCTACCAACTATGATATTAACATGAGACATCAAGCAAATCTCAAGCTGATTGCTGATAAGTAGAAACCAAGCAATATAAAACCCACCTTATCTTTAGCAACATAAAAAAGAAAGTTCCATTAGTGGATAGTTATCACTAAAAAGTTCCATTAGTAGATAGTTATCACTAAAACTGATCCATACAAGAACAAACAACCACAAAAAATTATACTATTGTAGTCCCTCTTAAATCGTTTTCTTATACTAAATTCTGCTACATTTAAAATAAAGGTGTCCACACTAATGGCTGAATGCAGCATGGAATTGCCTTTACCATTTACCTAGGGGGCATATTAGACAACTAGAAAGCACGTATAGAACAAAAATAGATGGCCAATCAAGGAAAAGTTGTTGAAACCATGACAATAAAATGTTTTCCCCCTCACAATGTATTAAGTTGACATAGTTGTCTCTCTTATATTTACATATGGTATATGATTCATACGCAACTGAAAAAGACATTCAGCAATCTCGTCCAAAACCTATTATGGTCATGGCAGCTCATCCAATGAGCCAAGTTCACTGCATGACTTGTCTGTTATCTTTCTAGGTTTACATCATTTTACTAGATAGTAATGTATAGTTCGTAGTAATTCATTGTACAATATTACAAGAACTACAAAATCAATAAAAGAGGAGGGAGGACAAGAAACTGAGAAGCATGCAATACCACTTGGTAAGCCCTAATCCATCAAGGTCACAAATTTGTAAAACGACTCCTTCAAATGTACATGCTAATACTTTTAAAACACAAAACCTGTAAGACATGAACACGCAGCCAAAATTTATCATGTCAAAGCAGAAATTTTTATCATTTAATTTATTCCTTCATCAAAACCATCGACAAAGTGCTCCCAAATTTCCATAACTTAGGCTCATATTTTCACCATTCTGCAAAGGAATCGGATACTTAGTGTAACCAAACAATCACATACATCGTGGAGTCTTTTCTTTCATCAGTCCATGACCCCAGCCTTAGTTTGCTATCAAATTAACAGTCAAATAAATGCATACACCAGGTGAACAATGATTAAAATGGTAGCAACAGCCAACAAAGCCAACAATTTGCATCCCCAACCAATGTTACATATAAGGAAACAGTACAAGAAGATAGTGCGCAATAAAGAATAGTTGTATCTTATACCAAACAATTAGATGCAAAAATTTTACATTACTTTGTACCTACAAAGGAAACAGAATCATGAAATATGGAAAAGACAAAATTCAAAATATAAAAAGTGGAAAATAGATAATTATATACCTGAACATAAAGGAAAGGATCAGCAACAAAATTACTGGGGAAGTTAGCTTCTGAAACTGAAGCACAGGTGACAACTGGGTTTGCCACCGGCCACGCCGAGCTCTCATTTCTCCATACATTAAACTGATCCCAAATCAAACCAACAGTCATATCAGGCCAAGGAACAACAAAACGGCCAACATAAATCCATAAAAAATATAGATCTTTTCTCTTTTTTAACAGGTAATTGTCAGTAAATTAAGAACAAAGATCAAACCAAGGCGATACCTAGAACAAGTTTTTCTATTAAAACATTTAATTCAAGGGTCTAAATACATCAGCAGGGAGTCGCATTGAAAGAGAGGATCAGACGGAAACCAGCAAAATACCAACTAAAAGTACCAAAAAGTTCTCAAAACCGTCATTGTTCCAGAGAAGTAACTAGAATTAAAATCCTTAAGGAAGTCAAGAGTCCCAAACATCAGAGTGTTAATCATTGTAAACGAACCAAAATGAAAGAAAATAATAATATACATATACGAAAGATTGTATTTTTCTTCGTGTAGGAATTATCGAGAACCATTTTCATCCTTCCCACGATCAGGAATTTTGGAAACCCAATTTCACAAAAAATCGAAAAGAGAAAAAAAAAACAAAAGAAAAAGAACTTACAGCTTCAATTGGTTTAAGAGAGAAAGGAGAATCCCCATAGAAGACCCCTATAGACCAGGAGCCCTCATTGTCCTCTTGACAACCAAAACAGCTCAACTCTGCGCCGGTACCACAACCAGGATGTATATATGACTTATTAAACGCAAGCCAAAGACAGAACATACCAATCGATCCGTACAACACGAAACAGCCCAAAAAGAAGATAAAGCCCGAAGAAAGAGGAGATAGAAATCTAGAGTAGTGGTTCTGTTGCTCCCATCTCCACCTACACCAACACTTCATGCTCATGTCACAGCAACTCCCTCCTGACGCACCAATGCTGCTGGCGCCGCCACCAACTCCACCGGAGCCACCACCAGCAACGATCACTGAAATTCCCATAACTGACTGTAACCGAACCACTTCACAAACTAAGATTCCTCAACTCAACGACCCATTTCTTATCTCGGAAATCAAAACATGCCCGTCAAACAAATTTGCATAAAGTTTGATTCTTTATTTTCCTTTTTAAAGGTTCCTTTTTCCTTTTTGGGTTTCTCGGGCTTTAGAAGCCTTACGATGCCGGGATGAGCTGTAATTTTCTCCAGTGAAAGTTGCAACTTTTATTCCCCTTCCTTGTCTTTTAGTGCAAAATTGCCGAGTTATCGTGCAGATTAAAAATCTAGAAAGACACGGCCGCGTGTTAACACCTGTTAAAGTGTTAGTGGTGGTCGTGAAGGTGAAGGAGGAGGAGGAGCAGTCTCCGTCTCCGAGTGTGTAGTGCAGAGAAAAGGCAATCCCTGGCAGAGTATAGATAAACAATTCCTAGAATATCTCCATACATTAGGACACCTTTTAAGGTTTGCGTCTCAATACACCTAGTTTGAGAGGTATCAAATTCTTAATAAGCATTCATGTGTTTAGTATTTACGTACATGTGACGACGGAAGCTTCAGAGGACTCTCTGGATGCTGAGAGCCTGAGACCATGTGCGGACAACGGGCAGTGGATTACACCCTCCGAGTTTGAAGAGTAGATGTGGAGTTGTTTTACACGTGGAAAGTGGACCCAATATGTGAGTGGCTTAGTCTGTTAATATCCGTGGACTTTTTCTCTGTTTTATTTGGACAGAGTCAGTGGCAATTTGAATGAAATTACTCTCTTTTTCGAATACCAAATTAATCCATACGGTGTTGATTAATATGGGGGTATCATTTTAAATATTTTTTTAAATTATAAAATAGTATCTAAATTTTTTTAATTGAAAAAATAATCTCTCCATATATTATAATTTATAATTTTACATTAATTATGTCTTCAAAAAACATAATCATACAAATTTGAAATAAGAATAATCTATTTATTTTTATTAATATTACTTTTCACATATTTCACATATAATAATAATGAAAATCATTTAATAATCATACAGATACAAAATTAAAGAAAATATAAAGTACTTAAAATATTTTCAATATAATAAATAATAATATAACTTAATTGCATATTTTTTCCTAGAAAATTCAATCGCAGTCACATAAGTGCCTCAACTTCAACAAAGTGATAAGGTAGTCTAGGTTTTGGCAGCCATGGCAGTAAGCTTCATCCATGCCTCGACTTTCCAACATCATGGCATTCCTTTTGGAACTTGATCCCCTTTTTCTCCCTCTTTGCCTACTCCTACACCCCCTACCTATGTTGTCCTATTGTTCTTGTTTCTCTTTCATTAGGTGAATCTCCTTCTTCAATCATCATCCTCCTTCCTCTTCCATTCTCCTTAAGCTTCCACTTTGCTTGCTACACTCAAATCTCCTTCACTACCTTCCCCTACTATTTCAACTACTCATGATCTCCTTCCTACTTCCGCCAACATTGTTCCTTCCAACAGTTTTGAATGTAAGCCTTCGTTGGTTCAAATTGTAGGTAATTTGAATCCAGAAGCTAAGCTCTCTTTTTTCCCTCCCAACACTACTTTAAACCACCCAACAGTCTCTCCCCACATCTCCATTATACATGTTGGAGCTTATAAATGGAAATCCACTTTGGTTGGTTTCTGTCTTGATAAAAAATTTCCATTTCCTGTAATGACAACATAGATTGCTAGCAACTAGAAGACCTTTGGACTTCTTGATGCCATGGTTAACAATCAAGATATTTTCTTCTTCAAGTTTAGCTCTCCTGAGGCAATGGATGCAATTATAAAATCTAGCTCCTGACACATTCATAATAAACCGTTTCTCATATAAGCATGAAGACTAAGTGTTAAACTTGAAGAAATCAGGTAGACTAACATACCTATATGGCTTTGCATTGTGACATACCTCTTGAGTATTGGACCATTAAAGGATTGAGCTATCTCGTTAGCTCAATTAGGAGAATATTATGCATTGATCAAGCCACTGCAGAAACAAAAAGGATTAACTTTGCTAGAATATATGCAGTTGTCAATGCTTATATTGAACTTCTTGAGGAGATTTCAATCATGAAATTTGATGCCAACCTTGAGCTTATTAAAGATAAAGTGAAGATCACATATGCATTGTAACATCTCATGTTCGGGGCTAGACCCTATAATAGTGAATTGAGTGTATTGTGAGAAATAAGAAGTACATTGCACGCTCATACATCATTGTATATTAACACACATGTGAATTTTTATTTCTGATATATAAAAAAATTGTACATGTATTCGTTGACATTTTCTAGGTATAATTGATTTATAAATGTGATTAAAAATGTGAATTGTGAATTATTTACATTGAAAATTTATTTGGAGAGTATTATGATTATTTCAAAATTTTTGGTGAATTTCCTAAAATTTGGGATATTTTTGGACTAAAAAAAATGAAAATATAAGATAAATGAGAGTGTGACAAATGGCCTACATGCATGGGTGACATGTGGCAAGATCTCCTCAACCCACGTAGTCACCTTGTTTTGTAAGGAAAATTTTTCTACAACTCATTCTCGGTTGTTCTTCACCGCATGCGTCAACACCAAACAGAAACTCTCTTTGCTTATGTATCATCGAAACCAGTCCATATATATTGTTTTATCACTAATTATTTTTGTTTGCTTGACCCATCGAAAGCTTTATCTAATCTTATTGTTGGAGTTTTGCTGGAAACAAGTAAGTTGTGCTTTTATTTTCATGGTTATAACAAGGATAAATGACAAAGAGATGATGTTTTCATGCTTGTGGATGGATGCATGCGTGAGTGGTGTAGAACTGTATGGCTATAGGCTCTATGTTTTTGGACTGTAAATCGATGTTAAAAATGCAGAAAAGATGTAGAAAGTGATGAAAAACCGTGAGTAATGTTCTATTTTTGGGTGTTGTATTTGATCTTGCATTTGAGATGAAAAGAATGAAACTATATAATGAAATGAGGTTGTTGATGAGTATTAAGAGACATGCAGAAACATATAGGCAGAAAAGTTGATGAACATATGCTCTGTTTTTCATTCTATATGCGTAAATGTTTGGGTATTATTAGAGAAGGATTTAAATGAGGTTAGAGTTAAAGAGAACATAGAATATTGTGATGTTGTGCTTTAAGAAGGATTAAGATGATAGAAAAACATGGATTAAAGAGGGAAGAAAGATACAAAAAATGAAAGATGCAGAAAATTGGAACATGCGTACGTGAACAGCATGGTTTTTAACGCTATGTTTGGTTGCTGTCTCTAGGAGGCAGAGACAGAACGAGACGAAAATTTGAAGACGGAACAGAACAAAAATTGAAGACATTGGGGTGTTTGGTTGTGGTGGACATAACAGAAAAAATTGCCTCCGTCCCAAGGACAAAATTGTGTTTGGTTGCGGTGGACAGAACAAAAAAATAATGTGAATGACGAAATTGCCCCTGCAGTATAATATGAGTAGAAATATATAATTCATTGATTATTTTATAACTGTATCAATATTTATTTTAAGTGTATTTTTTATTTTATAATTACAATGAAATAAAATGAGAAACCAAAAATTTTATTGAAATGTGAAACCTTAAAAATTAAAAGAAATGAGTTATTGAATAAAAAAATCCTACAAGTTAGATATTTTGTAATAGGTTTTAAAAAATTCTACGATTTAGAAATTCAAATACATAATAATTTAATAAAACATCTAACCATTAATTGAATTAATGACTTAATAGATTAATATTTAATATTTACAAATCATTCAATTTAAGCTTTAAATTTACAAAATTATTATTTTTGTTTATTATGTGATACATTAACTTTTACGTGATATTTATTTATTATTTTTAATATTTATATGAGTTTTACCATATTATACCATTTGTAAGATTTACATATTTTAATTAAAAATTAATTAATTTAATAAATTATGATCATATAATACACTTCAATTAGTTTTTTAAAAAACCCCAAGTCCTAGTGAATTCCTAATTTGATTTTTTTTTCTTTCCATAGCGGAGTAAACTCAGGTGATGAACCGCCAAATACTTAGTAAACCCAAGTGATGATCTGTTAGAGGAATAAGAATACGCATTGTTTCTGGGGAATGCTTGACGACGATATCAAAGTGGGTGATATCCAAATAGTTCCCAAGCTGTTGGGCCCTGTTCTCGAAGCCCAATCAAAGTATTGGACCTCATTTTCAGAGCCCAACTATCCGATTCGGAGTCAAAAAGCGTAAGCGGGTTTCCTTGTAAGGTTATTTCAACAAACCCTCACTAGCTTGAATCAATCTTTTTGAATTCAAAACCAAAAGCTACCAATTTTGTGGAGAGGTAGCAAAACGTGTTAGGAATCCAATGCTTCAAGAATCACTTAATTTGGAAGTCGGACGAAGAAGTTATGGCCAAAAG
>JANVCQ010000232.1:21846411-21859378 GCA_025531925.1 Erythroxylum plowmanianum | reverse complement strand
TAATTAAAATATAATTCATTCATTAATTAAAATATAATTTATTTTATAATTAATTAATTACAATATTTTTTACAAACTAACTACTATTAATGGTAATGATAATCATTCCTTCCTCTTAAACAACCATCATAATTATAATGATAATATTCATTCCCATTCCTATTACCATTCTCTCATGCTAACCATCCACCTCCTAAAAATTTAAAGGTTAAACATTAACAATTGTAAAATTGATATATAATAAATAATAAATAAAAATATATAATAAAATAAAATATTTCATTAAAATAAAATATATATTGATAATGTTTATTAATATATAATAAATCTAATAATTTAAACTAATATTGAATCCAATATAAAATTTAAAATAAAAATAAAAATATTTTTATTATCATTTATTTAAAAATTTGTAAAAGTTAAGGTGTTTGAAAGGATTCTAATTCTATTCTAACTTTTTTTAAATGTCTTTTAAACATAATTTTTTATATTTTAAATATTATTTTTAGCACATTTTAAATTATCTTAAATAAAATCACTTATATATATATATTAATTAATAATTCAATTTATTAAAAAATTGGTGATAAAAACAATATTTATTTTTAACAATAATAATTTAGAAAATTTAAATTAAAGTATAAAGACATAAATTTTGATAAATATAATTTATTAGTAAGATTAAATAAATTTAGTATTTTTTAAAGATAAAAATAGTAGTTCATTTTTAGCAATAATAATTTAAAACAAAGTTTTTAATTAAAATATAAAGATAAAATTTAAATTTTAAAAATATATTTTATTAATTAGATTATACGATAGAATTGAAAAGAAAACAATTTCATTAAAAATTAAAAAATGTCAGACAGGCACGACTCACAAGGACAAAGTATATTGCCGACAAGCTTAAATAAGCATGACAATAATATATCTATTATTACTCAAAAAAAAAAGGACTGGGCCCACCTACTTAAATGAACTGACACATAGTCGGTTTTTCCAAAAAAACTGACCGGTTAAAACCGGCCGGTTTTTATCATTAAGTATATGAAAATAAATCGAACCGAAACGCAAATGATTGGTATTTTTTCGGTTAAAAAGACCGATAAATTTCAGTTTTTGGTTTCGCATCCTTAATTATCTTCAACCGCAATTTGTTGATTTCTTGTATAGGACACCTCCTGCTTTAAGTCCATTAGTTATGATGCAACAACTGCCAGTTATTTGTCAATTCCAAAACTACGGAATCAATTCAATTCAGTTGAACGATCTTGGTTTCCATCGTAGAAATGTAACTGGATGGATATTCTGCTGGAAATGAGAAGGATACATATGCAACTTGGTAAGGGTAAAGTAGCAAAGTGGTAAACAATGGGGAACAGATGGATATTCTGCTGGAAATGAAAAGTGATACATATGCAAGAACAAAACTTGGTAAGTGTAAAGTAGCAAAGGGGTAAACAATGGGGCATATGGTTTTAGTACAAATCACGCGGTTACTTTCTTACGAGCAAATCTTTGTAAGGAAGTAGGAAGCTCATTTACTTGGCTGATTTTCTGTTTCTTTTTTGTTGGATTTTCCTCCATTTGCTGGTCAAAGAAAGGCCTCTTGGCTTTCTCAATAACCTCCTTTCTCTTCTTTACTCTCTTACTTGGCTTATTCCTCCCCTTTGTCTTCTTCCTGAAGTCAACGTTCTTTGCTGCCTCAATAGCACCTTCAATCTTCGCTTCTACCTCCTGTTTCGTTGGTTTCTCTCTACTCTTTGGAGGCCTCACAGTACCAATCCTTGAAGGGTCCAGCATAATTGTCTCCGGTGGGAGCTTGTCAAGAAGAGAACGGATTTCTTTTTCTTGCCGTTGTTTTGGTGTTTCAAATGGGTTTGCCAACCATGTATCAAAGTTGGGTTCACCTGAACCTGGTATGAGAATTGAAGACCATCCCATTGAGTGCCCTATGCCCAGTACGTCTTCATATGGTCGAAATAACACCTTTCCTATTTGATACCCTTTTACCATAGAATGATTAATATATCTGCTATAAGTCTGCGATCCTGAAAAATCTCCTAGAATCTGAACAAATGATCCACTTGCAGCAGCCAGCAAGCCTTTCTGACTGAAATCTACGGTCTTTGCATGGCCTGAGATAGTTTGGATAACCTCAAATTTCCTCAGGTCCCATATCTTAATTTTCCTTTCCTTGCCAGAAGTGGCCATGAGATGTCCATTAGGATGGAATGCCATTGCTGTGATAGGCCCTGGATGGCATAACATCTTGACCAAAGGAGCTGCAGTTGTGGGCTTCCACATGCTCACAGTACCGCCTGAATGACCTAAAGCAATAACTCCATTAAAGGGATTGAGCTGCATCACATCTGTTCGACCAAAACCTGTTCTAAAATTAGCTACCATCTGACCAGTCGTAATATCTTGATAATGAAGTTGCCCATATTTATTTATTGATGCCAGGAGAAAATGACTTCGAAGAAACTGAAGCCTTGAAACTGCACCATGTTCCTATAGCATGTGCGTACAATCTTTTAGTACAATTCACAGTATTCCACAATAACAGACAGGACTTCTTACAATAATAGGAGGGACCCAAATAACATTTAAGTACTGTAACATTTTAAATTTTATTGATAGGATCATCATTTAACTAGCGACTCAATAAGTTAATAAAGGAAACAAAAGAAGCAAGGAGCCCTCCAGAGCTGCAAGACCAGCTACAGTTTAATGTTTTCACCTTTTTAACTTTTTCTTTTTCCCCTTCAAGAAGATGAATGAAAGTTTAACTAATTGCATTCTTAGAAGTCCAAATGCATCTTCTAAATGGGAACAAATTATCCCCCAAGTATAACATATGGCTAGCTTACCAAGTATTTATCATGAAGCTAATTAGTTGTCTCATAAACAAATCAAAAGGATATAAACTCCCCCTACAATTTACATGCCAAGCCAACAAAAAGCTTTTCCAACTAGAATCTGTATAAAGTTAATTAAGTTGTATAGAATGTTACTCAAAAATTAAAGCCAAGATATATGAGATACCAAGAAAAAGCTACTAATCTACAAACACCCAAGTGATTAAAAGTGAAGCAGACACAAGTAATCATTAATCAAAAACTTTTTAAAAACTTTTGGCATGTTTAAAAAGTGAGGAGCTTACTACAGCTTTTAGATCCATCACAACTCATCAAGGACAGGACAGGATACTGACCTTTAAACAATGAAGTTCAACACCATCCCTGTTATAAATATACGTGTACCTGTTACCATTTGAAAACGTTAGCCACACCATTCAAATAGAACTGCAAGACAATCAAAACAGTCATTTTTGGGTGACTTGTGTTTGACAAGGCATTGCAACAAAATACTACTTAAACCCATAACTTTGAAAATCTCAGGTATCTAATGTTAAGCCTCACATCCTAATAAAGCAACAATAAGTAAAATATTGCATAACAAAAAAATGGCTGCCACTTGCAGTTTAGTTTCAGTAACACCATGGAGTACAGATCAAGGGCCCTCGTACCTCATTAAGAGTACAAAATTCAGGAAGGTTATATTAACTCAAAAACTCTAGGAGATCATACAGGGCAACAGTGGTATATACCTTTATTTTTGTAGAGTTTTCCTTTATAACAAGGCAAGTCTAACTTAGCATAGCAAACAACACTCTTTTATTAGTTTCTTCCTATTAAAATAAAACAACATACTTTTTCTGAGCTGCAGCAAAAAATAGCTCATTGTGCAAGAACGCAATGTCCCTTGTTGTTTCTCTAACCTGAAAGAACAAAACCTAATCAGTAAACATTTGTCTAGCTTTCTAGAGAAGAAAGCAGGACATCCATGTCTTGATAAGAAAACCAAGTATCAACATGTCAAAAGGAGATCAATCAGTTTTAAAATATTCAACCTAGAAAGAAGACAATGAACAAAGGATAACAGTAAATATTTATAAATACATTTGCAACCACTTCATTTTCTGGAAACGGTATAAGCTAATACTTGATAATATACATAGCATTATGTATTAATCTACAATAGATCCAAAATACCGCATATACTCACTTAGGGGTATATTGTATTCACATTATGATGAAATGTCCGTTGAACACTCAAACGAGTAATATAACACATAAAAGCAAATGCCAATCATGTACAGCTAGAAAGATGTATGTTGTAATCTACAACATTTCAACAAAACAGAAGAACAAGCCAGTAAAATTTATCATTGCACTATAATCTATAGGCAAATAGATCAAGAAGAAAGGAAAAATAAGCTGAAGATGGGAAATAAGACCTATTAACCATCTGAGAAAATAATGTATCTAAGAAAAGTTTTATTCACTCTTTGTCCGCGCCTCACCAAAAAGCAGCTCAGCTTTCAAGAGCAAAGCATACCTGTATTTCTCTGATTAGTTTCATATCTTTCATGTCTACAACTGCCAAGTGGCCCTTCCGTCCAGCAACAGCCACGTATCGACCACTTGGGGTGAAATCCAAAGTATATGGACCAAGGTCTGCACATCTCAGTCAGAAAGATACATTCCATACAGTTAGGTAATTGCACTGATTTTAAATCTTTAGGACAGGAATAAAACAGAAATTAACCCAGATACTACAGCATGAAGAGGAAAGATCGAAGGGAATAATACTTATTCTCCCTGAGTTTTAAAAATAGTACAAGAGAAAGTAAACAATCCAGTGGAAACAAATTCAGCAACAGACACCTACCAGGTAACACTATATCGTACTGTTTCCTTGAACTGGAGATATCAACTTCACGTCCAATTGCTTCCTGTTTGATTCTCCATGTCTTCTCTAAGCCTTCAGTCTCTAAATACCCTCCCTCACTGGGCATAAGCCACTGTATTACACACGCAAACCAGTCAACCTCGCACATAAAAACTCAATAACACCATCCAAATTCCCTAATATTTTACACTGCAATCTCTCAAACCATATCGTAACATATTCATCATATCCCTCATCATCAACATAACAGACACAGTCTAAAGTTTCAGATTTTGTAATTCTAGAGAACTGATAAGGGAAATAAGAAACTAAAAATTGGTGACCAAGAACTCACTTTCTCAGTCTTGGCAGCAGCTTTAGCTGATATACCATGTAGCTCTTCTCTAACAGAAAGTTGACCCCTAAGCTTTTTGTCCTTCAACACCTGCATGCAAACGGGGAGAGACATTACAATGCAGCAAAACTCTAAAACAGTTTCGAAACTAAACATCCCAAGCAGAAATATTCAGACCTCCAAATTGGCACCTTCTCCTCTAAGATACTTCTTGACATTAGCATCCAACTCATCAGCCAATTCCTGCAAATAAAAAGCATCTAGAATCAACATGTAAGTTAACTATATACATATGGTAAGGTACTCGAATTAATTGACACCTGTTCAATAGGAGGCAAAATCTTCTCAGAATCACCATTCTCTTGCTCGACACCCATCTTTAAACTGGAGAAAACAGTACCAAATAATCATTTTTAAACCAACAAAAGAAGAGATTTGAAAGGAAAGAAAGCCATTGGAGGCGGTGAACTGATAGTTCACTGTTCCAAATTAGGGTTTAGGCCACCTACACTTATAAGTATGCTTATGTGCGATATAAGAAATCCGAAAGTAAAGAGAAACAGAGCGCACAAGCGAGGAGAAACAGGCGCCCACCGGTGAGGGTGTGATAGGAATAAGCTTACCAAGGGCTAGTATGAGCCAAGGGCTAGTATGAGAGGTTTTGTGAGGGTTTCCGAGGATTGATAGGCTTAGAAGCGATCTGCAAGGTGCAAACAAGCGTTAATTATTATTCGATGTTTTAAAAACCGGAATTAGTTTAAAGATGAACCGTATAATCAATAAAAAGTTTATTGAAATAAAAATATACTAATAATGCCAATCAATATATAATAAATCCAATAATTTAAACTAAATCTAACATAAAAATAAAATAATATTTTGTATTATCATTTATTTAAAAATTCGAAAAAGTTGAACTATTTTTAAAGAAACTTAATGGAAATGATTATATCTTTATTCTAACTTCTTTTTTAATGTTCTTTAAATATATTTTATTATAGTTTAAATATTATTTTTAAACACATTTGTAAATTATCTTAAGTAAAATTACTTATATATACTCAATAATAATTCAATTTATTAAACAAATTCATTATAAAATAAT
Source organism: Erythroxylum plowmanianum (assembly GCA_025531925.1). NCBI lineage: Eukaryota > Viridiplantae > Streptophyta > Magnoliopsida > Malpighiales > Erythroxylaceae > Erythroxylum > Erythroxylum plowmanianum. Next base: position 21,853,181 of record JANVCQ010000232.1, on the reverse strand, counting down.
AATTAGTTTTTAACAAAAAATTTAAAAATTTCTATTAAAGTATGAAGAGAACCTAAATTTTTACACATATAATTTATTAATGAGATTAAACAAATTTAAGATTTTTAAGGATAAAAATATTTATTCATTTTTAACAATAGTAATTTAAAAAAAATTTAATTGAAATATAAAGAAATAAACAAAAATATAAATTTTGAAATATATAATTTATTAGTTAGATTATGTGAGAGAATTGAAAAGAAAAAGTAATAATTTTATTGAAAAGTAAAAAAAATTATGAAAAACTTTTAAAGCTAATCAATTCGAATCTCGGGAAAGAAGAAGCTTGTGAATTGGCTAATTAATAGATGAGCAAAATATCGAGAAAAACTAATAACATTTATTTTCTCTTTTTTGTGTTATTCAATTTTTCAAAATTTAGGTTCTTCACTTATTTTTTTAGCAAATTAGTAGTATTTTCATTCACAAAAAGTGGAAATTACACAAGGAAGTGACAATCATTTCCAGCAATTAGAGTATTTACAAATTGGTTAATTACAAAACTCATTGACATAAATTTGGTTCTTCACCTTTTAAAAAAACTGGCTGATTTTTTCAAAATAAAATGTCGGTTTATTTTTTTAATCAATTGATTTTCTTCAAAAGAGTTATAAACATAAATTGAACTAGAAATCAGGTAGATTCGTATTTATTTTAGTCGAACCGACTAATTTGGTTTAGTTTTTACCGTTCTTTTTTTATTTTTGTCTTGTTTTTATTTATTTTGACTTTTCAACTTTCCTTTATGAATAACAGAAACTTCATCCAAAAATTAACTAGTGTTTTATGATTAAAATATTCTTTATAGTAAATATTAAAAATAAATATCAATGTATTATGTAAATAACAATGTTATTATAATATGTTATATAATTAGTCTACTGCAACCTAAAAACTTATTAATTCAAATTTGATTCATAAGCCAATGCTCATAAAACTTTTGAAGTTTGGAGCATGACATGGAGCCCAATTTTTATACAGAAGTGAAAAACTAAGATGCAAATGGAAAAACTAAGATAAAAGTAAATATCAAATAACGGTCAACCAAACAAGGGAATATATCATTCTTGTAATATAGTTTAGTGAATACAAGTATTATTCTCACAAAGATTGAAACTACTAATAATAATTTTCTTTTTATTAACTAATCTAATAAAATGAATGATTGACTTTAAAGAAGTAAATAACTAAACAAAAATTACTGAACTAGAATAACAAACCAAATTGATAAACAAGAATGAAGTAATCAATTAATGAACAACACCTAGAGAATTCCTCCTAAAACCTTTCTATGCTTAAATTTATCTAGATTCAATTGCCAACTCTAGTTTCTTGGATCGATAAAAATTTCAAAGTTATAACTGTATTTTTATCAAGAAATATAAATTATTTCCTTAAGTTGATTTATTGAAGTCTCTTTAATCAGATCTTTTAAGAACACATTAACTTGTTCTATGAATTTTATTATTAGATTTGACTATAACATAGGCCTGTCTCTAGAATTCCATGCAACTCATATTATTCATGTCACAGTCTATTCATACATATGATTTCTCAATCCTTATATATAAATATGAAATTAAATAAAAATGCTAGTAAATTTCATTTCAAATATAAGAAGTAATCATGAATAATTTACAAGATAACTTAGATTCAGTTGAATTCTTTAATTAAATCTTGATGGAAATCCCTTTTTAGTACCCCAAAGTTGGTCATTTCTTGTCTGAAGATGCTTTAATTCGATTCTCTAATGATTGATATATGTCTCTTTCTCATCATAATAGTTCCTTTTGTGTTAAATCAGAAAACCTTAGAATTTCTGTAACATCATGACCAATACGGCTTAAACACAAACTCATGTTGCCCCCTATAAAAAAACTCTCAATTTTGTAAAATTCACCACCAAGACGGGTCCCTAACCTAGATTTTTGTTAGAACTGTGTTCCTTAACAATAAACATGAATAAAACATGGATCTGTATTATAGACCTATGTTTTGACCCTTTTCTCTAACATCATGCTAAAACTTCTCCAACTTGACTCTAACTTGTCTGAATTCCTTCCCTCTCTATTAAGGAGATAAAGCAAGGCTTGAGAACAAAAAAAGTAAGACACATTAAGTACCAAATGCTATAAATACCATCAAAACATAAACAAAATGCTCTCAAGATTATGCTAAAAATACAATTAAATTAGCACTTATCATATCCTATTGGAATACTAGTCAATTAGGGTACTAAGCTATTTGACGAGTTATGTAGGTAACCTTAATAGAATGGATGAAACCACTTTTTCCATGAAAAGAATAGGCTATGCTAGATTGTGTGTGGTGATTAATTTGTCTCAAGAGCTACTGATTCAACCACTTTTATGAGATTAACAAAAGGTTACGTAATAGTTGAAGATGTAAGTAGTTGATTCCTAGCCATAGAAGCCAACATTGAGTCACCAAGGAAATAAATAAAACTTGATAAACAAGCACTTCCAGTAAGGTGATTATTACAAACTAGTGCGATTGAAGACTCCCAAAGGAGATGGTGTTTTAATCCTAAAGATAAATACCTTCTCCAAATCTCTAAAGGAATTGTAGAAAATTTTATTTTGGAAAGTAAAATTTTATATTATATCAAAACAATCTTAAAACTATAACGGTATAATAAGAATTATCCAAATTAACCCAGTATAGAAACCAAATACAATTGAAAAAGGAGAAATTGCTATCATTTAAGGATGAGCTTTAGGGTCGTTCAAATTCCATCCTCATGTCTAACTTAGTCTTTCTGCAACTAGCAGTTAGTAGCTTCATAATGCTTGCTATTCCAGTAGTTATTTTTAGTATAATGGACCATTTTATGTTTCACAATGTTGTATTTGATGTCATTTTTAAAGCTAGGGCTAAACTCTGTCTGATTTTTATGCCTTTGAAATTTAAAGTCAACAACTATCTTATCCAAGCTAAATGTTGCCTTATAAATGCCTTGCTTTCCTATTAACCTCTCTAAATATTCTTTGATTTTTTGCGCAAATGGTATATATGAAGCAATTGAATACCATTATAAACATTTTCAATCTTTTTTGACACAATTTTAAGTTTTTGTTATCCATTCCACTATCTCATCATAAAAAGATTTATCAAAATGCATACTGGATAGTTGTTGGAGGAGCTGCCAAGGTATTAAGTAAAACTAGCATTTAAAGAATATATGCTCTATAATCTCCTCTTCTGATTTTCATGGGACACATAATTTCCACGAGACGTGAAATTTTGATATATCATTAGTTCTTAATTTTTCAAGATAAATAATTAAAGAATAAATGAAGTTTAAAGGCAATTTTCTTTTTATCAGGTAAGCTTAAACCAAGTCATCTTTAGCTTGAGAAGGATAAAAACTTCCAAACATGTCTGATTGTTGAAGGAATTGAAGTTGTGCTTAAACTAAATATAATAGTCATCTATCTCTTAACAAGGGGCTACTGTTGGTAAGATATCCTTAATTTTAAAGAATCTTTTAGAGTTGTACAAAGGCCAAGACCAACTATCACTATTAATCACCACTTGTACTTTTGATGAATCAGAGAAGGAAGTTCTTATGGAATTATAGGATGGGAGTAAGCATATAGCCTCAATTAATTTTAGTAATCGAACCAAAACCATGCCTTTTTACCATTCCCCACTATACACCTAAACTCCTTCCTAAAATGTGCCTTAATCCCATCATTTTATTGAAAGTTTAGGAAGCATTGTGCTTTGGTTGAACATTCCATACACCAGCTTCGTTTAGATAGTATGCATAGATCCACCTCGCTTATATTGATGCTTTTTCATCCAAAAGTCCCCAAATTATTTTAACCAATGTGACCTTATTCATAGATCTCAATAATCTTATTTCAAATCCTTATTGGTTTTTTAGACTATATATGATATTCCATTTAATTATAGCTTTAATTAAGTTGAACTCCTTACCTATACATAGGAAGTTTCTTATCAACCTTTCTAATGTTTTGATGATTTAACATGTACATGTAGGCATAAGGGCTAATAAACTTGCTTATGGTTTAGTACAACATTTATGAGTTATTATATACTAGTGAATGAGAGGACACAATTATAGTAAGTGCCTAATTTCTTTTGTAAGTATTCTATTAAGGAAATACAATCCTTACAAGATAGTGTTTTTTTGGTGAGGGGGATTCCCAAATACATGAATATGATTTCTCTTTGATTGAATCCAAATATATCATTGGTGAAAACTACTACTTATTCACAACCTTTAGAGATATAGTAATTGCTATTGTTAGGATCTCTACTAAAGATAAATAAGAATTAAAATTCCTCTAGAGTTTCTTTATTAGTTGAGGATGATTCCTAGTTAGCTGCATAAAGTAGTTGTAAATCATTTGTAAAAAGCAAGCTTGTAATATGTAGATTTTCGCATATCTGGTGAAACCTAAAGCTAGTTTCTTGAGATCTTTTAGCTTTAATTTACCTTAACAGGATCTCTATACACAAGGTGAAAAGGTAGAGAGATAAAGGGTCCCCTTGCTTAAGCCCTTTGTGAATCTAGATTAATTTACCTTAACAGGATCTCTATACATAAGGTGAAAAGGTAGAGAGATAAAGGGTCCCCTTGCCTAAGCCCTTTGTGAATCTAGTATAATATGCATTTGAAAATATATCTTAGTAAGCAAAAGTTAGTATCATAAGTTAATCAAGGAGCCCTCAGTGTTAAAGCTAGTTTTAATAAACAAATATTTATGGATTATTAACCCATTTGAGAGCAATGAGAATAGCATAAAGTTCCCTATCACCTTTGAGGGTGTGAATTCACTACAAATGAGAAATCAAGACTTAGGAGATCTAGTGAAAGTAGTTAGGAGAAGACCAGGTAGAAAAGTTAGACCCATGATCTCTAATCTTCAAACATCCCTACGATTTCATTTCTTGTGTGGAATGTAAGAGGGTTTAATAGCCTTAAAAAGTAATAAGCTATATATGACTATATTATTTTAATAAAACCTATATTAATAGGTCTTTTGGAAACCAAGCTAAAGGATGATTAATGTAAGAAGCTATTGATCGTGGTTTTTCGATGTGTGTAAGTTTTAATTGATTAATCTCGATAATCCACAAGCGCACAGGTCATTCGCGTAGTACCTAAGGTGTAGATCCCATGAGGAGGAATAATCTAATCCTAAAATCTAAGACCAAAATAAATCACAGAAATTCAAATGTCACAAAACCAAAACAAGAATGTAATTCAATCAAGCAAATCAATTCAAGAATCAATTACGAACATATTAACAATTTAGCAATTGCAGCACACACTCAAGAATCAACCTAAAGAATGACCAATTGAGAGAAAGGGAATTTTACCGATCTTTAATGCTAACCTAATCGATTATAAAATACTAGATTATTGGTTCTAGACAATGTTAACGTTGATTACTCTCTCTCGAGTTATAACCATTAACCCTAACCCCAATCAGATTATGGAAGTTGCAATTTCTCAATTAACAACCTATCTAAAACCTTAATTAGATCTGAAGTTGTCTAATAAACTATTGAAAATGATTGCAAGATCTCTCTTTGCACAATTTACCAATTTGATTTAATTCTTGTTCTATTAAATCGTCTAACTCTCGTTAGCCCAATTTAACTATTTTTACTCGATTCACTCTCTCAATTTATCACCAAATTATGCAATTGCAGAAATTAAATCACAATAAATCCAGTAAAACGTAAAGAATCAAATTTTATTAAATCAAAGATAAAGCCGCGAAGGTGAGTTTAGAAGTAACATCAACATCCAAAATCCTATCATCAACTATTATTCCAATTCTATACAATAATAAAATTAAAAATAACAAGAAATACGAAATTGATGGATGACGGGGGGCAGCAATGTCAGGAAACTCCTGATCTGGAAAGTACGTCGAATCGGCTTCTTCTCCTCTTCTCTCTTCCTTCTTCTCTTTCTCTATCTCTCAATGATTCTCTCTAGGGTTTCTCTAAAAGTGGTTGATGCAAAAGGTCTCTCCTCCTCTTTGTCTTATTCTTTAAATACCTTTTGTGTTCTTAAAAACCCTAGGGTTTTTTTTGGTCCAAAAGGTCTGAAAAATTCCTCAAAACTTGACGTCTTTGAGTGTCTGCATGTCTGCCCGATGCAAGTTTTTATTAAAAAACACTTTTTTAAAAATATTTATTTAAACAAGGACATGGTCTTTTACTCAAAGGCAAACATTAGTGATGAATGTTGATCCGGTTACTCAACTATGTCATTTTTCATTAAGCTGCTTGGTTGAAACATCGTTATAGCTTTTTTGTACATTTATGATGTGTGTTGATCCGATTACTCATCTACATTACGTTCTCAACTGACTACTAGCTCTATTTATAACCCAAAGGTCAACGAAATAGTAACTTATTTAAAATTAACAACACATTTTTTTTACCTTGTTGCTTTAACTACTCATTTTCCATGAAAAAATACTAGCAAAGCTACTTAAATCAAAAGACCTCGAATTATAAATAAATGTGACAATTTAGCAGGCTACAACTTAACACTAAATCCTAATTAAGTTGCATATTTAACCAAAAAACCCAATTCACTAAGGGGCTGTTTGTTTTTATTTTTTTTTCCTGTTTTTTGTTGTTGTTTTTGTAAAAAGAAAAACAGGTAAGTAAAACGTGTTTGGTTTACTCTGTTGCGATTTTTTGTTTCTGAAAATAAA
>JANVCQ010000232.1:21815996-21832084 GCA_025531925.1 Erythroxylum plowmanianum | reverse complement strand
CGAAAACTTCCTATAAGCCACTATCAATTATCAATCACTCTTAAACTATTCTAAATCAATCATTCGAGCCCAATTACTCCTAATTCCTCAATCAATTACAATCCAGTCTGTTCAGTCAGTCCATGCTCACAATAAGAATACCGGAAAACCATGAATGCATGTACCTATGAATAAATAAATAAATAATTAAATGCATATGCAAGAAACCCATTCCTCTATAATTAGAGGCCAGTGTCATGCTCAATCAGTGAGTGCAATGAAAACCTATCAGTTGTCCCAAATTATCAAAATACCCTTACTAACAGTAACGGGATGTTACAACCATAGTTTCAGACGCAAGGCCAACAACCATAACTGAGACTAGTTCTGAAGTTGACAAGTCTTATTATGAGGCTTGAGAATGGTCTAATAGGCTAAGTTTGAATTTAATGCGAATGACAATCGCAGAAAATGTAAAGTCATCAATGCCTAAGACGGATAATGCAAAGGAGTTCATATTAAAGCTTAAGGAATACTCCCAATATGATATAGCTGACAAGTCCATAGTAGGGACTTTAATAAGTAAGCTAACGACCAAAAAGTTTGATTGGTCACAGCCCATTCATGATCATGTTACTCATATGTCAAACTTAGCTGCAAAGTTCAAATCTATGGGTATGGATGTGAGTGAGTCCTTTCTGGTATAGTTTATTATCAACTCACTTCCTCTAGAAATTGGCCAGTTCCAAGTGAATTATAACACTATTAAACAAAAATGGAATTTTCAAGAAATTAAGGCCATGTTAGTTCAAGAGAAAGGGAGATTAAAGAAAATGAAGGAGCACTCCGTTCATCTTACATTTCATCTAAGAGCTAGTAGCAGCAAGAATAAATCAGGAAAGAAAGGCAAAGATGAGGACAAAGCTCTTAGCAAAGTTAATGAGGGCCGAATCAATAAAGATAAGAGGCGCCACTTCTGTAAGAAACCTGGTCATTTCAAGAAAGATTGTCCTAAAAGCAAGGCTTGGTTCGAAAAGAAAGGTACATACTATGTTGTTTTGAATCTTATTGAAGTGCCTAATAATACCTAGTGGTTAGATTCTAGTGCAACTACTCATGTGTCACATGTTAAACAGAGATTCCTTTTAATCCAAACCATAAATGGAACTGGAAAGTTCTTATATATGGGGAACAAAATGAAGGCACAGATAGAGGACATTGGGACATACAGATTGATCTTGGACACTGGGTGTTACCTAGATCTAGAAAAGTGTCTTTATGTTCTTGAATGTGTTAGGAATTTAGTTTCTGTTGCAAAATTGGATGATGTAGGATTTTAATTTAAGTTTGGAAACGGTGTTTTTTCTTCATATAAACACAAATATTATTATGGTTTTGGTACTTTAATTGATTGTTTATATCATTTCAATCTTGATGTTGATTTTACTGAATCTCTGTTTCATGTTGACCATATTATATGAAATAAACGTAGTGCACATAATGAATGTTCTGCTTTTTTGTGGCATAAAAGATTAGGCCATATATCCAAGGAAAGGGTATAGAGGTTAGTGAAAAATGAAATCTTACCTCCATTGGATTTTGTTGATGGGGATATATGTGTGGATTGCATTAAAGGCAAGCAAACCAAACATATATCAAAGCATCCAGCCACAAGAAGTAGCGAATTACTTGAATTAATACACACTGACATATGTGGTCCTTTTGATGTTCCATTTTTGAAGCGGTAAAAAATATTTCATTACCTTTATTGATGACTTCTCACGATATGGTTATATTTATTTACTACATGAAAAGTCTCAACATGTGGACATTCTAGAGGTGCTTGTTAATGAGATAGAAAGGCAATTAGATAGAAAAGTAAAGATATTAAGGTCTGATAGGGGTGTGAATACTATGAAAAATTTAATGAAAGTGGATAATGTCCAGGTCCATTTACAAAGTTTCTTACAAGTCGAGGCATATGTGCACAATAAATATTGCCTGGTACACCGCATCAAAATGGTGTAGCTGAAAGGCATAATCGTACTCTTATGAATATGGTTAGGGGTATGTTAAGTTATAGTACTGTACCTTCATTATTATGGATGCATGCATTAAAGACCATTGCGTATTTGCTTAATAGGATTCCTAGTAATGCAGTTCCTAAGACATCTTATGAATTGTGGATAGGAAGGAAACCTAGTTTACGAAACCTTCACATTTGGGGTTGTCCAATAGAAGCAATGCTGTATAATCCACATGAAAAGAAGCTTGATGCAAGAACTATTGGTGATTTTTTCATTGGCTATCTTGAAAAATCAAAGAGGTATAGATTTTAGTGTCTTAACCATAGTACAAGAATAGTTGAGTCTGGTAATGCTCGGTTTATTGAAAATGGTTAAATCAATGGGAGTGGAGAACCATGAAAAGTAGACATTCACGAGAATTGAGTAGACACTACCAGATCAGACGTGATCCCACCGGTTATTATTCCTCTTGTTGCATCACGGATACGCAACATACCGGAACAACAAATTAATGTTCCAATTTCACAAGTTGAACATATTAATGACGAACCAGCTAATGATGTTCAAGTTACAAATGATTAAATGATGCCACAAGAAGTAGCATCAAGAAGGTTTGTAAGGTAGAAAAGATCAACTATTTTGAGTGACTATGAACTTTACTCACTTGAACATGAATGTGACTTGAGCATTGATCAGGATCTAGTCTCGTTCAAACAAGTCATAGAATATAGCAATTTTGAAAAATGGTTCAATGCTATGAAAGAAGAGTTGAAATCAATGAATGACAACAATGTCTGGGAATTAGTTAAGTTGCCAGAAGGTACAAAGCAAATGGATTGTAAATGGGTCTTTCAGACCAAACGTGACTCACAAGGCAACATTGAAAGATATAAAGCCAGACTTGTTGCCAAAGGTTACACTCAAAAGGATGGTATTGACTATAAATAGACATTCTCTCTAGTTTCAAAGAAGGACTCTTTAAGAATTGTTATGGCCTTGTTGGTTTATTATGATTTAGAGCTTCACCAAATGGATGTAAAGATCGCTTTTCTAAATGATAAATTGGAAGAAGAAGTTTATATGGATCAATCGGAAGGTTTTGTGGCCACAGGAAAGGAACAATTAATGTGTAAATTAAAGAAGTCAATATATGAATTAAAGCAAGCTTCCCGACAATGGTATCTTTAGTTTAATGATATCATTACGTCTTATAGTTTGTAGAGAACATTGTTGATCAGTGTGTCTATATGAAGGTTAGTGGGAGCAAGTTCATTATATTAATCCTATATGTTGACGTTATCCTTCTTGTTGTGAATAATATGGTTTTGTTACATGATGTCAAGAATTTTCTTTCTAATAATTTTTAAATAAAAGATATGGGTGAGGCATCCTATGTGATAGGAATAGAAACATTCCGTGATAGATCACAAGAATTATTAAGATTGTCTCATAAAGGTTATATCAAGAAAGTATTAGAAAGATTTCAAATAAAAAAAATGCTCAACAGAGATAGTTCTAATTCAGAAAGGGGACAAATTTAGTCTAATGCAATGTCCACGAAACGATTTGGAATGTAAGAAAATGGAGTATATTCCTTATGCGTCAGTAGTTGGGAGCTTAATGTATGCTCAAACATGAACTCGGTCATATATCAGTTTCGCTATTAGAATGCTAGGCCGATATCAAAGCAATCCTAGAATGGACCACTAGAAAGCTGCAAAGAAAGTTCTTAGATACTTATAAGGCACTAAGGACTATATGCTCACATATAGAAAATCAACCCATCTCGAAGTGATAGGTTACTCAGATTTAGACTATACCCGTTGTGTAGAATCACGGAAATCTACATTTAGTTATATGTTCCTATTAGTTGGAGGAGCAGTTTCGTGAAAAAATAAAAAGTAGTACGTCATTGTTACTTCCACCATGGAGGCTGAATTTGTGGCGTGCTTTAAGGCCACGATTCATGGATTATATTTGTAGAACTTTATCTTAGGTCTTGGTATTGTCGACAGTATTACTAGACTGTTAAAAATTTATTGTGATAATTCTACAGCCATTTTCTTCTCTAAGAGTGACAAATATTCAAAAGGTGTAAAACACATAGATTTGAAGTATTTGTCTGTGAAAGATGAAGGGCAAAAAACATAAAGTGTCAATTGAGCATATTGGTACTGATCTCATGATAGCAGATTCGTTAACTGAAGGCTTACCGCCCAAAACATTTATTGGTCATGTTGAACGGATGGGCCTTATAGATAAGCCCTTGTTAGCATAGTGATCTGATATGTATATATACATATAAGTTTTTTGCTCAAATTGTTGTGACACTTGTGAATTCAATTATAGTCATATGTTTTTGCTCACTTACTTGTTTTCCAAATTATGTTGTATACCATAATTATTATTTGTGCGATAACAATTACAGAATTATCCACTTAAAGTTTGTTAAATTAAGTTGATTATGTGATATATGGAAGGAATCATATTTTATAACTTGTAACCGCCATGATCCCATCATCTTAGTTCAATTAAGGATTACTTGATTGATTCCATGTTGAAGTTTTATTGTTGAATGACCAAGTCATAACATGGACTAAGTGGGAGATTGTTAGATTATTTAATGGCCTATGTGACTTATAGATTTGAGTCCTATGAAAAGTACCCAAGATAATGGTTACTGGGTATTAAATAATAGATCTCAAATGGGTCATAGACCCTTTCCCACTCTTTTTTAAAATACACCAACATGATGGTTGGTGGAAGAACATGATGGTTGGTGAAAGACTATATAAGTTTTAGAAAACTTATGAATGGTTAATCTGAACCATTATCTTAACCATTGAAGATACAAAGAAAGGAAAGAAGAGAGGGAATAAATCTTTCCAAAAATAATCATGGATACAGATATGTCTACAAACATCGATCCAAAAATGTATTACATCTTCTCCATCGCTATCGTTGCTCTGTATCGCCTTAGTTGTGTTCTTATCCATTACTGCTTCCATTATTGCTTCTTCATACATCATTGCTTCTTTTCGTATCGCCTGCCTCAACTTTTCTACTCTATGTCCTATAAACCATCTCAAACTCTCAAAGTCAAGGTTGGTAATGGTGATATTCAAAGATGCAGAAAGCATATTTTTTAAAAATACTTGCTAAAAGATGTGCCTTTTAGTTTCTATATAGAGATTAGAGAATAAAGATGCTTGTAGATGTTGGTTGGCTTGAGCACTGAATTCTTGATAGAATAAATTGTCGTGGGTATTGAGTATTTGAGTGGCTTGTGAAATTTGTGATGTCCATCAACAAGGTCCTATATTCCTACTTTAATATGTTAGATTATTTGGTTATATAATTTAAATAGAAATCAAGAATTAAATTTTAATTTTGTAAATTTTAGTTATTTTTTAAAAAATCATATCCAAATTATATAAACTAGTGTGATTTTTTATTTCATTTTATCTAAACTTTTGTTACAAATTTATTGAACTAGTTTCCTAAATCAATTAATATTACTTTAAATTAAAAGGATTCATTTGTAATACAAAAATTAAAATTTAAGGATTTTTTATATGTGCGTATGTGTCTTTCTTATGATGTATGGACAAAAACTAGAAATAATGATATTAATAAAAATTAAAATTGTAATAAAGTGGTGAATTTATGTTTGAATTATGTAATCATACATAATGAGTTATACTTGTAGTTTATGGTTAAATTATATAATCGCACAAAATAGATTATAGTTGTAACTTTATGATTAAACTATGTAATCACACAAAATAAGTTGTAGTTGTGAGTTTATGGTTGAATTGTGTAATCACACAAAATGAGTTATAGTTGTGAAAATGCATCAATGATTTATATAAGTTAGGTGAAGTTCACTTGCATTTTTATATCATATATTACAAATAAAATGGAAGGAAGTTCAAGTACTTCTAATAATTTGATCCAGAAAATGAAGAATTATATCATTTTTTGTATTGCAACAAACATTTGAAAGATGGAAGAATCACCATATTAAAGAAGCATTTTGCTGGGATCAAAGGTGATGTAGAGTCTTGTAAAAAAGTGAGTCATAAAGTGAAATAGCAATGCAAGTTTTGCTTGAAGAGTATTAGCATGAGAAAGATAAAAAGCACAAACTAAACTACAAAATTGGTAGTGGAACTTCTTTTTTTAGGATGATAGTGGAGATGTTAAAGGTAGTTTTCCTACCTAACAAGAAGGAAATGTTGGATTTGATGTGAGGAAAAGAAGAAGATAGATGTTTAGCTTTTTTACTTCACAAATAACTCCTACAACTCAGCCTTTAATATGTAATGCCTTACAATCTAAACAAGCAGCTCATAATATGGACATTATAATGGCTAGATGGTGGTATGATTAAGGTATACCATTCAATGCTTTCTAGTCTTATTATTAGCAGCTTATGGTGGATGTTATTGCCTCTTACGGTCCAAGATACAAAACTCTTTCAATTGATAATTATAGAGGTAAACTTTTGAGCGACTTTGGTTATAAAATAAACAGTTATTTAGACGAAAGACAAATGACTTGGGCAACTTATGGGTGTTCAATCATGTGAGATGGTTGGACAAATATAATATATGAGTCTATTGTCAATTTTTGGTTTATTCTTCTAAGATGAGTCTATTGTCAATTTTTGGTTTATTCTTCTAAGTGATAATATTTTTGAAGTCTTTTGATGCATATGTCCTTATTAGAAATGTTGATACTCTGTTTTAGATATTTGATGAAGTTGTAAATGAAGTTGGGCCAGTAAACATTATTTTGTTCATTATTGATATTGATTCTACTTACAAAGTAGCTAGGAAAAGATTGCAAAGCAAGTATAATTCTTTTTTATTGGACTCCTTATGTTGCACGTTGCATTAACTTGATGTTGGAAAATATAGAAGTTAGATGCTTTCCTATCATTGATGAAATTTTGCAGAAAGTAAAAATATTGATCAAGTTCATCTAAAATCATGCATGAGACCTAAATTTGATCAGTAAGGATTTCATCAATGGTAGAAATTTGTATCGTCCTACTATTATAATATTTGCAATTAATTTTTTATGACTTCAGTATGTTTTAATAAAGAAAGAATTGAGATAAATGTTTACAATTGATAAGTGAGATGTATCTTAGTATTTCATGTCTAATGCTAGCGTGGAGGTTTCTAAAATTATACTGAAAGATCATAAATTTTGACCCCAATTTCAATTTGTAATCCAAGTTTGTGAACAATTGGTGAGAGTACTTAATCTGGCTGATAGTAATAAGAAAGCAATAATGAGTTATTCTTATGATGTCATAGAGAGGGTGAAGGAAATCATTAAGGCCAATCTAGAAATAGGTCTTATCTGTACACACATTATCTTGCAATTATCAATGAGAGAAAGAAAAGTTAACTTTACTCTCTATTGTTTGTAACTAGGATATTTTTAAATCTTAGTACCTATTTTAGACTAAGTTTTACAAAGAAAACATAAGGAAATAGTGGAATACTATTAACTGTTATAACAATTGTTTGAGATGATATAAGATCTCTTAAGCTTGTAAGTGGAGGTTTATAAGGATGTTTTTGGTAGTTTTGGAATACCCTTTGCTATTTGTTAAAGAGACAAACTTAATCCAAGTATATTTTTTTACTTTTGTTAATTGTTGGAATTTAATATTCACTTTATTTTATTTATAAGGTTAATTTTATTTTCTTATAGTTACTTAGTGACACCAATTCAGATGTGATGTTCTAAAATTGCATATGTTTGCAATTCAAAGCTTGAGTTAATGTGTGAGTGCAATCGTGTATGAAAAGAATTGGAGTACATTCATTAATTTCAAGAAAATGAATAGAATGGAATACAAAAGATTGAACAATTTGGTCTTTATTTGATACAATTTAAAGCTTTGACAAAGGTATATTATTATCATTATTAAGGTGAATATAATTCCTTGTAATTTCTTATTAATTGTATTTTATTTGTGTATAGTTCTCTTGATCCAATTTGTCTTGACCATATCGATCTCTTAATTGATTGAATTTTTTAGGAATCAAATTTGATAAATGAGAATGATTTAGAAGAAAATCTTGAATGATAAAGTATTAACATATCATTTGGTGTAATAAATTTAAATGATAGTAATGACGAGACTCATTTCAATTATAAGAATTTTGTACTAAATGAGAATTGAGATTAATATGATTTGAGTGGATATTTAATCGAATAAAGTTTCAATTTTTCATTTTCTCTCTTTTTTAAATTTCACTTATATTTGATGCATATAATAAAATTTATATATGCAATATAAATATAAAAATTTTAACTGTCAATGTTTTTATTTTATGTTTTGCTTCTAGTTAATTGTGTTATTCGACACAAACTCTTATGTAATACTTGTGAAATTATGAAATTTTATTATTCTTTCTATTTTATATTTTGATACAATTATTCTATACAATGAAATTGTGGCATTTTAAGTAATTTGTAATATCTTTAGGTTTATATTTATACGAGGATTAAATAATTTTTTATATTAATTGTAGTTATTGTATATACGTGAAATATGTAAAAAAAGTAATATTAATATAAATAAAAAGTTGTTGTTATTTCAAATTTCTATTACTATAATTTTTAGAGACATCATCGAAAGATTATTTTTAATTTAAAAAATAGAAAGTATTTTACATTTTCTAAAATTACTTGAGATGACAACTCTATATAGAATAATAGTACTGTACAAAAATCAAATTTAATACCAGTACTGAATATTGACGGGGAATACGATATTCATAACATTAAAATTTAAACTAATTCCCCAAAAATATACGCTGATCGTATTCATGTATATATATACGCGTGCGTGTCCAATTTTCCCTCGTCATGACAGCTCTTTTCTGTATTTCAACGCCTTTCCGGCGGATTTCACCGATGGAATACCGAATATCCACGAAACTAGCTAAGTATCTTCACATTGTTGACTTCACTTATGGGTGATGGACCCCACCACTGTATTTCCTAACTCTTTCCTTCCTTACGGAAAATTAAATAAAAAAGGTACGATTTCAGCAATTCAGTACCCTCCCTTTGTTCGAATCAGATAGCAAAAGTTTCCACTGTATTTGTGCTTTCGTTTTTGTCTGTTGATGGATTCGTCGGAGAAAGGGACCGTGACATGCGGGTCGTGGATCCGAAGACCCGAGAACCTGAACCTGATTGTCTTGGGCAAGTCTATGAGGCGGGTTTCGTCTCCTTCGGTGCTCCATATCTTTTCCTTCGACCCTGCAACCAATTCTCTCTCTCCATCTCCGTTGGTCTCTCCCACTCGCTCTCATATCTCACCCGTTTTTATTTTCCTTTTCTTTTCAACTTGTTTCTGGTGCAAAAGGTTTCGGTTTTGGTTTTGGTTTTTTAATCGTAACATAAACGATGAGGTTACGGAATGAAACTTCTACTTACATTTTCAACTATTTTCGAAACAAGAGATGGAAGTTGTTGGATGACATGTCCCTCAAGGGTTTTATTTATGTTGTTTGGAGCTAGAATTTGTTTTCTTTCTTTCTTCTACATTTGATATTTATTGATTTTCTTTCTTTTTGTCTTCGTTAGGCTACGTACGTACTCGAAGAAACAGAGGGCGAGCCACTGACGATTGCAGTCCATCCTAGTGGAGATGAAATTGTTTGTTCTACGACCAAAGGTGGCATCAAGTAAGGCTCTAATGATCAATTTAAAATTTATGACCTTTATGTCACCTTTTTCGATTTAAATGCATCCAATCACAGCATTTAGTATTCAATGCTCACATGTTCTCTAACAATAATAGGTTCCTGTGTCAAGTTTCGTGGTAAAGTAATTATTAGTCTTCGCTAGGCTAGGTGACATTTGTTATGATATCGTTGTTCTATAGTTTTTTCTTGAACAATTCTGTTGAACATGGATGCAGTTCAACAAACTGTTGGCTTCATTCATTGCTAAATTCCGGGTTTATGGTTTTTGCAAAGGATTACTGTTCGGGAATGTTCAAGTTGTTAAATGGATTATAAAGTTTGCGTTCTTCTTTCTATGTGTGTAAATTTTGCGAGCTGTTCACTTCAGTTGGGGGTAAGGATTAATGATCATAGTTTTATAGATAAAATCTTGGGGCATCGTTTTAGTTTGCTTTGTTTATCTCTGACTAATAATGTCTAATTCCCGAGAAAAAACTTCTATATATGATAGTCCATTTTCATTAGAATAGTTGCTTCAGATGCATGGATGAACTTTCAATTCCACAAGGGAATCCAGATCCTTCTTTGTTTCGGGAAGAAGAAGGATCCTTCTTTGTTCAGGATGATAGTAACTACTATAACAATTTTTTCTCTTTCCATACTTTGTGGCTGTTGTACATTTACCTAAAATGGGCCTGGTTTGATTGTACAGATTATTTGAGTTGTCTGGTCAAGAAACAAATGTAAAGCTTGTGGCCAAAGACCTACATTCCCTCCAAGATGTTGGGCCACAGAAATGCCTAGCATTTAGTGTTGATAGATCAAAATTTGCAGCCGGTGGAGTGGTAAGCTATAGCATGTGATTCAAGCATGACTGTTACTGGCTTTCTATTGTTTGTGTTTCCGAAGCCTATATGTTAGCCATATCTAGCTTGACACGTTTTTATCTTTTTTAATGTAGGATGGTCATCTGAGAATTTGGGAGTGGCCAAGTCTGAGGTTAATTATTGATGAACCAACAGCACACAAGTCCTTTCGGGATATGGACTTCAGGTTTCTTTTCTTCTTTCTAACAGTAAATGGTTCGAGTGAAAGTCAATGCATACACATATTGCTGTTGACACCTCTTGGCATTGTCTTTGAATTATTTATAGTCTCCTTATGAACTGCTATCGAATGCAATAAGCTCCTGGGATAAATTATGTTCACTTGCCAATAAAATTTGCTTCTCTTGGGAATTATTGATGGCTGATAGTTTAATGGAAGAATGTGGTAGAGAAATATGATCTTTAGAGTATTCCTTCATATGGAACTAAAGTTTAGATTTTATTGATCTGTTTAGATCTACTTCTTCCTTTCTATTTTTGAGTTGACTGAATAAAAATGTGAAGGTGATCAATTTTTGTGCTAAACTCTGAGTTTTTTTTTTGGGGTCATGTTCCAGTCTAGATTCAGAATTCCTAGCGTCGACATGCGTTGATGGTTCAGCACGAATATGGAGGATGGAAGATGGTGTCCCTCTGATTTCTTTGGTCCGCAACCCGGTAGGGTTTGTTTCATATTGTGATATTGATGATTGTGGCTGATTTTTCTTGTTACCTTAAAGAAACCTGTTGTTCTTTTATCTGCTGTAGGATGAAAACTTTGAATTGTGTCGATTCTCCAAGGATGGGACAAAACCATTTTTGTTCTGTGCTGTACAAAAAGGTACATCTATCAGTTTATGTACAATATTATTGTTATAGTGCAGAATGCAGCACTTTTGTCTGAACTAGAGCAATATTACTGTACAGGTGATAAAGCTATCACTTCCGTCTATGACATTAGTACGTGGAAGAAAATTGGGTATAAGAGGTTATTAAGAAAGCCTGCTGCCATAATGTCTATCAGCCTGGATGGAAAATACCTTGCTTTGTAAGTAGTTGGCCTTGCCCATTGGAATATGTTGTTTATGGAAGTTTTTGTTGAAATTGAGTTATTTTACCCTTACAGAACCAAATTGTAAATTCACTTCGCTGTACCTTGTTTAAGTTAAGCTGCCATCTATTGATACATCTGCAGATTAATTGATCATTGTCCACTTTACTAGTATTTGATTTTCCACAGAAAATATTGATTCTACAAGTATAGATTACACAAGCAACAAACTTCATCATTAGAAAGTTATCCTTTATGTTGGTTTTTGACACTTTAATTGAGAAAAAGAATTAGAATGAGAATATTTTTGTAATTTTGAATCAGAACTAAACCTATTCTCACTAGGAGCTTATTAGCCTTGGTTGGTCTTTGCAAAATCAGAAAGGATAGCTGAACTTGGTGATCCCAATAACTTAGTTTGGGAGAGTATAAGTTCCTAGAGGGGATACCTAATATGCTCATTGCGTTTTCATGTGTGTTACTTGTGCATCTATGTGAAATATTCAAAATTTTCAGGTTGTATTTGGTAATTGCAGTAATGTTCCCGAGAATTTAGCTTGTAATTTTGAAGTAAGGGAGCAACATGTTGTGTCTATGATATTTCGTGCTAACATATTCATCTTCTTGCTTCTAGGGGAAGTAAAGATGGAGATGTTTGTGTGGCTGAAGTAAAAAAGATGGAGGTTTGCCACTGGAGTAGGAGGCTCCATATAGGCACATGCATTTCAAGTCTGGAGTTCTGTCACACCCAAAGGTACATTTATGCAGTATAACGTTTCTTGAACTTGTAGAGAAGATAGTTGTATAGCTTTTCTAGTAAAACAACCACCTACTAGGACACTGAGTTTAGTATGATATTGCAATAAGTTTTGAAAACGACATTTAAAATTTTGAACTGCCCAGTGCTATATTTTTGTGGTGATAGATATCTTAACTTCTCATAATCCCTCTCAACCATAAAACTATTGAATTTTATACAGATACGCTTTAATTTTTTTGTTCTATCATCATCCAAGTTTCTCATTCTAATTTACAAGATATAGTACACTTTTTGTTGTTCCCTGTTCTTGATACTTACTGAATCTGTTGCTTCTTCAAGGGTGATACTGACTACATCAAGTGAATGGGGAGCTGTGGTGACAAAGCTAAATGTTCCTGCAGATTGGAAAGGTCTTTCTTTTTTTGCTTTTCTCTCTCACCCTCTCTCTCTTCCTGATATATATGTTCTACTCTGATTTTTTGTTCCCTCTCATGAACAGAATGGCAGATCTATGTGCTGCTCTTAGGACTGTTCCTGGCATCTGCTGTTCTTTTCTACATTTTCTTTGAAAATTCTGATTCATTTTGGAATTTCCCCCTCGGGAGAGATCAACCTTCCAGCCCAAAATATGGGTCATTTTTAGGAGATCCGCAATCTGCAGATGATGCATTCGGTCCTTTGGATATGTGAACACTTGACAGGGTGAAAAATCATTAGTTGTAGTGTGGTGTCAGGATAGGAAATAAGCTCATATGATTTTCAATGTGTTAATGTTCTTTTTTAGTTTTTGTTACAAGGGATTAGAACTTGGCGTTTGGGCTAACGACCATTGGCCAAGATATTAATGTTACCATTTCATGTATTGTGACAAGCCACTTACAACCAAAGGGAACTTTCTTCCTACCGAAAACACAACATTTGCATACCCATCACCTCAAACTGGAACGGATCCAATTGGGTGGTTGGTTAAGTCACGCTTGCACAAGTTTTCTTTTTTTTTTTGCCGTCATTCATTCGTTCTACTTTTTTGGTTTAGGCACACTGCTTGAAGATTTTTGGGGAAAGAATTTGGTCAGATGCTTAATGAATTTCAATCTGTTACTTTAATTTGATTTCCAAGGGTACCATGGTGAAGAGAGGGGGTGTTGAAAGGAAGTAAAATGTAAAATCGGATAACCTGGCTATCAATTAAGACGTCATAAGAGCTTAAAAAATAGAAATTTATGAAGTGTAAAACACAAATGGATTAGTGACCATTTGAAGCAGCTACGTTTAGATTAGAGCCATTCAGTGCGATCTCAATTCAGCGCTAACCATTGCCATATCATGCAATGACACTTACCGACCCTCAAGTTGAAGTTGCCATCTAATTTCTGAAAAGCGGTTGGACGTCTAATCACATTGATTGTTAGAAAAAGGCCTATGCTATGATATTTGGTGTATTCCACATATTTTAAGGATATAAATTAACAAAACATTTCTTTACGGGGAAAATTATTAAGTATATAATAGAGAAGAAGAAGTTCAGTTTTCTATGCTAGTACTAATAATAGATTATAATACCGTAACTTACCTGCTGGCATTAGCTGTACCGGTAAAAAAGCAGTACTAATTTTGTCGAATTTTGGAACAGAAGTCTGATTTTTTTTCAGGTATTTCGTTCATTTACAAAAATAGATAAATAATAAAATAATTGTTCTTAAGAATATAAAAGATGAAGAATAGAATGAAATAAGTATTATTTTGTTTGATTTATTGTTAAAGAATTTCTGTACTAATATTTGATTTAAAAACAGAAATTTGGCATGGTAAATAAATAACTAACAAAAAGATCAAAATATTCATTATAGTCATAACTAATTATTATTATTATTATTATTATTATTATTATTATTTATTAATTTTAATTTTCTTATTATTCTTATTCACATTATTGTTATTAATTTTCTTCTTCTTCTTCTTATTACTATTATTATTATTATTAAATTCCTTATTATTATTAATTTATTATAATTACTAATTATTTTTATGTTTATTATTATTATTATTATTACTACTACTACTATTAAATTCCTTATTATTATTAATTTTATTATTATTATTAATTAATTTTATTTTGATTATTATTATTATTATTATTAAATTCCTTATTATTATTAAATTTCTTCTTATTATTTATTATTATTAATTTCCTTATTATTATTATTAATTTTCTTCATCTTCTTCTTCATCTTATTATTATTATTTTATTATTATTAATTTTCTTCTTGTTCTTAAAGAGCTTTTATGTCCATATTTCAAACTCAAATATAAGATATTAATATAAAAATATAAAGCAAAAAACACTCGATAATCACAAAGTTTACTTGGGACAAGTATCTTTTTTATGTCCAATAAACAAGTAATAACATATTTATCAAAACCAATTTAATACACATAAACTTCACTATCCTGACTCCCTACATGACCGCTTTCCAGAAATAGGAAATTCATACCATGCTCTGGAGAGAAAAGAAGAAAACCTCCACAAATGAAGGCTCAAAATTTTCAGGAGAGAAATGAGACGGCTAAGAGATGGAGACCGTAGGGAACACGAGAGACTTGGAAATAGAGGGTTGCGGCTATAGAGACCTAGCAAGCAAAACAACAAAGCCTAAACTTTCTTCAGCAATGCAACGTTCAAACGACATCCATCAATTCATCTAAATAAAACCACTGTACTTTATGAAGGAGTGTTAAGCACAACCATAATTTCAAAATGCAAGTACGCAATAACCATCAACGCAAAATACAACTTAGACCTAGAAATTTCAGTATGGCAAAAAAGAAGAAGAAATATTAAACTTAGAAATTTCGGTACTGCAAGAAAGAAGTGTTAGTACGTAGAGGGGACCTTATTACGTACCCCAGGATCACGTGAAAGGATCAAAAACGAAGGTAATGCAGAATACCTGGATTCGGTTCCATTTCTGATTATGATGTCGATTTCAAGCTCCAAACGTCTCCGAATCTCCCGGAGCTTTTAGTAGAAAGCGATCACCAACTCACGGGCTAGGCCTTTTTACAGTTTCCTCAAGTTCTGAGCTTCCTTAACGGGTCAGAAACCTTATGCTCGTGAACGTTCTCCTGAGTAACTGCAGGAGACCTAACCTTTATATAGTTTCCATATCGGGCTTCCCCATCACAAGGTCGATATGGACCCAGTCCACACTAATCGGGACCCATTTTTTACCCGGACTTCGATCCATTAATCTAGATCATTTATTGGGCCACTTTATTATCTTTATCTGGATCAAATGGCGTAACTTAATCGGTAATTTATTTAAAAACCAAAATTGCAATTAATTTTGTCCAACATTATGAGACATTGACAAAATTGCCCCTAAGGACAAAAATGTCTAACAATCTCCCATTTGGACAATCATTAGTTGCAGTAGACTTTAGTTTAAAAACCAATTTAAAAACTCAGTTAAGCCACGCAACTTTATAGACGTCTAAATTTTTGAAAACAATACATTTGATCCAAAGATAACGAAAGTTCATCATTCTGTCCCGCAAGGCTTTCGGTATCGAAAAGCATCAAATGCATGTGTCATATGTGACACATATCCAATACAATCACAAATACCTAATACCCCACTAACATGAATGGGAAAATGGAGTGTGGCAAACTACGATGATACC
>JANVCQ010000232.1:21797581-21807936 GCA_025531925.1 Erythroxylum plowmanianum | reverse complement strand
AATTCTTTTGTCCAATATAAGTTTCAATTCCCTCCTTTGATAAATTAAGAAAACAAACAGAGGAAAGGAAGTCCCATTTTTCTTCCATTCTTTTCTCCTCTTTTCTCCTCAATATTTCCTTTCCTTTCCCTTGTGTAAGTAAGGATCCAAACAAAGACTAAAAGAAGAGTGAATAGTAAATTAGACCATGATGTTAATTCATCACATCAGTGAACAATAGCGTGGTTAAAGATAACAGTAGCAAATAAATAGAGGTGGATAAATGCGTGAACACTGTAGGTGGACCAGAAACTAATTCATAAAATCATAGAACAGCAGTGTGGGATAGGGCAGAAGAAAAAGATCATAACCTCAACGCACCAACTAGGAGGCAAGAAGCAAAAAACAGCAATACAATGAGCAGAAATTGCTAATAAAAGAAGACAACAAAGTTAGGCCAACATGCAAGCAACGTGTGTGTGTTTCATGCACTCGCACTCTCACACGTTGAGCATAAACGACAAAACATCTGGAGGCATGAACCAAAACACAGTGCAGGAGGATAAGGCAAAAGGTGAAACATAGACGTTCAATATGTAGTGCATATGCGTTTTAACTAAAATGCACAGTAACAAGTAGCGTGAATAGTAAAGGTGGACCAACAAATAAATGGGATAAATAGAACAGTAGCAGGGCAGAGAAAAGAAGAAAAAAAGAGGGGAGAGCAGTAATGGTAGTGTGGAGAAGAGCAGAAAAATGATGGTTACAGCTTCAACGTTTTTTGACAAGGTGGCAGCTTGGAACTAGCTTTCCAAGAGAGGCTCTCCACCGTAGAGATAGCTACAACATTTTCTTCACTTCATTTTTCCTTAGCTTTTTCATTATTTTTTTAGCTATAGTCGATTGTTCATTCATTATTTTCCATAAGTAGCTATTTTCTTTCAGTTTCGTTGCTTTATTTCCACACATCCAAATCTCTTAATATTCATTCCATTTGTTTACAGCTTGATTAGTGTTAATCATATTTTTACGTGTTCTAGGATATTTAGAATGAATATTTAATGGACTTTATACTTGAAATTCATGAATTTTGTAAGGAACCTTTATGTTAGATCAATGGATGTTTATTCCTTCAATTTTTAATCTTAGTTGTTTGAGTTTATTTATGTGATTTTTTTCAGATATGAAATTATTGGGTATTTGAGTGTTTAATGGTTTATGATATGGGTTTTTCTTACTTGTAGTGCTCTTGATTGATTTGTGCTTAACAGTTAGGATTTATGTATATTTTTAGATTCATGATCAATTAATTTAAGTTTTTGTGCAAGTTGTGTGTGCTGGAATTTTCATTTTGATGCAATTAGTTTAGAGTTTGTAATTTGGGGTATGATTAGTCTTTGTTAACATAAATTTTTTTGATTTCTATTAAGTTAGTGTTGAATTTTGTTTTTTATCACTTCATTTTTAATTTGCAGCCTTGGTTTTATTTAATTGAGTATGGGTTTTGTTTATTTAATGTCTATATTGCTTAATATGAGCATGTGTGGTAAGATTACTTGGGGGTTTGGAGATATTATAAGGATGAAGGGATGGAAAATGTGAGAATGGAGTTGAATTTGTCTTCAATTGGTGCTTGTAAGTCTAGGTTGGTTTGGGATCTAGGATAAATGTCATGAACTAGGAATTGATTGTACGCTTGATCACCCTTTAGGTAACTTTCTAATCTGAAGGCTAGGGATAAGCATGTGATATGTAGTAGTCCATAGTGATTCCTGAAAGTAGCGATAGGTTAGTTGAATTTTTCAGGATACTTAATCAACTAATCTAGGATCCCATACCTTTAGGTTACACCTTCTAAACCTATGAGTAGGTGGCCTAAGTTTGTTATTTCTTAGTACCTGAGGCATCTTTGCTATTGAACTTTGAGAGCCTATTCTAGGTTATAGTGGAGATCGGGGCATTTCTAGAGCCAACTAGTTTTGTATATTTTAAAGAATTAAAAGTTAGAGAGCTTAATCGAGTCTATAGGCTAACACCATGATGAGAGTACCTTTTATTTAGATTCAATGAACATCCCGGAATCCCGAAGATATATCCAACCCACTTCTTTACCATTTTTATTAGTATTTTCTAAATTCATTTTGTGTTTGTCTTTCTATTTGTGTTCTTTGCATCTTATCTATCTCATTTCATCATTTCATCATTTCAAGGTGTTTTGTTTTCTTTTGTTTGCAATATTTGAAATAGCATTTGCATCCCAATTCTCCATTTTCTGCATAGTTTGGTAGTTAGGAATTTATTTTTTGGTAGTTAGCGACAGGCTATCACTGAGTGTCTTAATACTTTTTCTAGTTTGTTTATCAACCTCAAGTCTATATTCTTTGAATTTTTTAAATGATTCAGACTTTTATTCATTAAGGACACATAACTATATCTAGAATGATCATCTGTGAATGTAATGAAATATGAGAATCCACCTTTAGCATAAGTAAACATAGGGCCACACATATCTGAATATATAAGCTCTAAAAAATCATTGGCAAGTTCTTCCTTTCCACTAAATGGTAGTTTAGTCATTTTTCCAACAAACAAGATTCACAAGTTTCATATGATTCATAATCAAAAGGATCAAAATATCCTTCTTATGTAATTTTGTGATTCTAGTTTCGTTGACATAACCTAATTGATAATGCCATAAATAAGATAGATTTTGGTCACTTAACTCTCTTTTCTTATGTTAAGAATTGGCATTTCAAGATCTAAGTCAAATAAACCATTTGTAACTAGATCTATAATAAATATCATCTTTATAATAAGAACAATTTTTATTCTTAATAATAAGGACAAAACCATTCAAATCTAAATAAGAAATCAAAATGATGTTTCTAGTAATAACTGAACATAATAACAATTATTTAGTTCTAGTTAATCGCCACAAGGAAAAGCTATACTACAAGTTCCTATAGCTAATCTAGCAATTCTTGTTCTATTGCCTACTCGTAAGTCCACTTCACCTTTTCTCAACAATCTAATCCATGATAACATCTGTACGTTATTATTAATATGAGAACCACATCTATTATTTAACATCCAAGAATCTGGAACAGAAGTAAAAGATTGATCACAATCATAAACATACTTGAAGAATCATCTTCCCTAAACTTCTTATCTTTCAGGGTAGCAAGATAAGCTGGGCAGTTCCTCTTTCATTATCCATTGACAATGTGTGGCCCTATGTTTGTTAAGAAGGGCAGTTCCTTTTTAAGGCACCCCTCTGTTATCTTGAACATATTCTACATTTTGGGCAATGACATATCCTTTTAATTCATATGAAAGTTCATAACAAACTATGAAAAGCTCAAACTGAGACTTCAACACCAAATCAACACTCAACCCATAATTCATGACAAAACCTAATTGGGTTAATTTTTCAATATACCTAATCATATTCAGTAAGTTAGATAATTGATACCTCTCCAACCTGATTCTTGAACCAAACGACTCCTTAAGATGCAAAATTATAGCAGGAGTATCCATGTTCTCATGCTATATCTGAAGCTCTAGAGATATACTAGCCAACATCACACATGTAGCTCGTTATATATCATCAATGTAATGTTGATATCTCTCCAAAGCCTCATCAGTCGCATCTGAACTAGACTCTAGTAGAACAACATTGTCAAGAACATATACCTTCTTTTCTTGCCTGAGAACAATTCTTAAGTTGCGATACCAGTCCAAGAAATTAGGTCAAGTTAGCTTGTTAGCATATATGATGCTTCTCAACATTAGATTGGTACTCAACTTCTGATTCAATAATCGAAAGACATAAAAAGAGAAAGTATTAGTTTACATCATAAAATCAAATAAAATATGAACTTTAGTAAATATTTGATTATTCACATTATTTTATTCAAAATAATAACCCTCACTATTAAATTGAGAAATTATTAAATAATTTCCTAATACACTAGGATCTCATTCAAAAATAGTTGATCTTGAGTTTGCTCAACAAACCAACTAAATTTAAATTAGGTAGAAAATAATTTTATCAATCACATTTTATGTGACTCCTAAATATGTTAGATGATAACTCTTTGCCAAAATTTATCGTATATAGTTTTCCTAACCCTACGTCTAAATTCATATAATCATGAGTTTGTACATCAAAATTATACAAATTTAGTTAAGTAAGACTTATTAATTTAAGATAAAATATATTTAGTTTAAAGTAACCTTGTGCTTGCTCACAAACCATACAATAAACAAAATTCTGATTTTTATTCTTAAAATAATGGAACACAACTATCATGTTTTTAACATGTACTTAATATTTAATTGAGGGATTTAAAATTTCAAAAATGTTTGGTCTCATCAAAATAATATAATCTTATTATATTTATAACTTCTAATATAATCTAATTATGAAAGAAATCCTTTAAAACCTTTACTAAATTCTAATTATCGATTTGATAAATAATTTAATTTAATAATTCAACTTCTTAAAAAAAGAATACAAAATTTCAAAATATTCCTAATGATGATTATCCTTTGAAAACAATTTTCTAATATTTAGAAAAACTTTTTCAATTTTATTAGAAATATAAAACAATTTAATATCCATTAAATTAATTTAATTAAAATTAAGACGTTAAAAATATATATATAAAGTAGGTGGGACTATCCAGCATGTGCAGTTTTCTGCGTGTAGCACATGCACCAAAAGCACTTGCGTCAGATGAGCCTCTCTTATGTGGGACACGTGTAAACGTTTTCATAATTGGGGCTCTAGTTTTTCCTAGCCCCTGTCTATCCTTTATTGCCCTGCCACGTCACCGAACGTCCTGCTTCCAGTTTGTAAAATGTCGTGCGTTGGTGACCATTGCCCCACCATCCAGCTTCAGTTACGGCTAGAAAACCACCCTTCACTGGTGGCAATTCACCACTGGTTTCAAGCCATCACAGGTGATGGCTCGCTGCTGGTAGGCAACTCACCACTGAAGGTTCGCCACTAGCTCAATCTCTGACCAGCGATGGTGCATTGTCGCTGGTGATTATCCAGTAAACTCACAAAAATCAAAATAAACACAAGGACAATATACGCAAATCCAATTTCCAAAACAAAAACAACTAAGATAAATATAAGCGAGATATTCATACCAATTTCTCTTCAGAGTGATTAGTTTTCTAGAACAAAAACAATCAAAAGAACCATTCATGGCATAAGCAGACGAGAAAAACAAAGTCAACTTCCATAAACATATTTGTAGAAGAAAGAACAATGAGATGTAGTGTAAAATTATCCGTAACACCAGTTTCGATTTAATTAAATCGTAAACTTAATTTAATTAAAACAATATTTAAAGCCTTAATTTTTTAATCAAATTAATAACATTTAAGCACTTAGATTCAAGTTAAACAATTAAAGGAGGCTTGGATATCATTATTGGAAGTTAACTGTGATCGAATCACAGACGCAGCAAAAGAATAATATTTTACAATTTTTTACCAGACATGACAATTTAATAACTTCAAAAATTAAACTCAAATTATAAAATATGAAATTGTAAGTGATTCAATTTTTTTTGTTGAAATCCTTTTGAAACCTTTTTGATGTGTCAACCATGAGTTATTCATGTTTTTAGCTTCTAACTATATCCACAGATCAGTTTCTCAACTTTTGAGAGGAATGAAGGTAGAGTGTTAGCTCCCTATGCTTATTTTTATTTATAGAAAAAGGGAGTTTTTAATTTCTATTAAAAGTAAATACCTCAATCGTAATTGAAGTCTAACTCTAACTCTAATTATAATTAATTTATTCTTAATAAATTCAAATATCTCATATTTAACCCCTAAAGTTTCTCAAACTTTATAATTAAGTCCAACTTAATTGAAATTGATTTTTCTTTTTTAAACTGCCCTTTATGTGTGACTTAGAGGTTCCTAATATATTGACAATGATTATAAATTATAATTTTAATTCAAAATAGAATTATATAAATTAAAACTCATTTTAATTTATCTTTGTTTCTTCAATTGAAAATTTTATAATCATATATCGAGATTGACGTGCAACAATATGTCATAACTACCCAAATATTAGGAATCTCAAAGTGGTTTGACTTAAGCTGATCATGCATGATTATGATATATAATTTAATTCTTTTGTCATCCAATGTCACAATTAGATAGAGTATGAATATATTGTCTACTCTTTTGTATCAAATAATATTCGCTTTTGCTGATTAGTAATTGATTTATAATTGATATTTGAAAACACTATTTCAAATGTCAACTCACTATTGCCAGAGAATTCCTTAACTCACTACTAATAAAAATAATAGAACATTCTCTTTAATTACTTTAGAGTGACAAATCTTTTATTGACTTATTTAACTATCTCCATATGTTTCATATTGCATCCAAGTACTACCGACTGAATTTTCCTAAAACAGTTCATAAGTAGCATCAAAACACTGTAATTTCTATATGAGATACCTTTGTAATTTCAAGTCCAAGGATTAATTATACAACCATCATTACGAGGAAATCAATAGATATATAAAGTAATATTCCATTTGGGATCTTCATAGTCAGGTCAGTTCAGTGAATCTATTCTCTAATAAGTACCCATATATTAGTTTAAATATCTTCATACTTTAATTTATGAGATAAATTATTTTATTCATAAGAATAAAACATAACGTGTGCTAGTTTAACCGTTTCATCAATATGTCATCTTGATGAAACTATAACTAGAAATAATTTTGGAATAATACATAAATACAAATTGAATCTCATAATTATGATCTCATCATAATTTCATTACTTATTAATTTTTCTAGGGATTTTACTTTTAGTATTAAAACATCAAATGTAATTAACATAATACATCAAGATATAGAAAGGCTTTATTAACTAAATAATTATAGCATATATTAAATTGCAAACAACCAATTACCTACAAGGGCATAAACTAATAGTACACTATATTAACTAAATCATTTAACAAATGAAATTTACGGTGTAAGTAATGGACATGTCAAATTGATGATACATACACCCTTTAACCTATAACAAATGATATTATAATTTTTTCAAGAGTACAGGGATTTGTCATTCCATGTCCCACTACTTGTTTCGCTCACTCCTTTTCCTTAACATTCTATTTTTATTCTTTAGTGGACTCCATACATAAGCAAAATAGTGCCAAAGCCATAATTAGAAGTCCCTCAAGCTCCAATTCAGGTTTTGGTATCAAGGGTTATCAATTTTTGTCATTAAGATTGGTCTTGAAGTGAAAAAGAGAGCCAAATTCAAGGAAAAGTTTGAGTTCATTGAAAGTAACGCCTAAATCTTTAGACTAAAGCTTAATGAGGATCATCTCCAACTCAGATTTATTTCAACAATTATAGGTCTTCCCTCATTTGTTTCTCTTTCTAACTACATACTTTTCAAGTATGTGGGTGTAGTTGAACATAAAGAAGTTTTAGCAAATGGATATTTGATTCATATGATCTCAGGATTTGTTATCTTGGAAAAATATTGGTTTTCTTAAATTTTTTTTAGAATCTACCCCAAAGAGGTCAGAGAGATAGTTCAGTGTAGTTACTAGTGTTTTAAGATTTGGTTTTGGGCTTATATTATGTTTGTTATATAATAGTTTTATATTCAACTTTGATTTAATTTCAATTGATGGATTTGTCATATGTTACACGGCTTTCCTACAACTATGTTATTAATTTATATCTTACAACCAATCTGCAGTTTATTGATAAAATTATTTAAAGAATTCTTTATCATGTACGTATTCAAATATATATGACAAAGTTTATAGGATAAATGTACACTACAAATGAAATTATAATGATACCATAATTATGGGATTTATTTTGCATTCATATATTATCTTTAAATTGCCCATAGTCATTATTCTATTAAGATTGGACATTAATAAAATATAAAATACTAGCACAATTTATGTTTTTCTTATAAAAGAAGTAGTCGATGTTATAGACTAAAATATGAAGATACTTAAACAAGCATATATGTGCTTATTAAAGGACAAGTTTACTGAAATGACCTAGTATAAGAATGACATTTGAAGTATTACTTGTATATCTATGAAAATTCTCAGTGTGATAATTGTATACGTGATCTTTTGACTTGAGATCACAATGTATCTTAATTGTTATATTTTGATACTACTTACAATTTGTGCTAGTCAATCGTAGCTCAATTGATAGTTATTGAAAATAGCATGAACTATATCCAAATAATTAAGTAATAAGTGTAAGATTTATCTCCCTCAAGTTAAAAGGACCCATCCCAGACTTCCCCTTCGAGAACCTGAGTGGAGCCCTCCCGGTGACCCCACGGTAGCCCTCCAATTAATATCTAACTCAATCGAAAGGTTCTCACAAAGCCAAGCCATTCAACTATTAAAAACCTTTTTATACTTTACAAGTTAAAAGCGCAAAAAATTGTGGATTTTTTTTTGAAAATCCAGCATCATAACGACTGCTTTTTTAAAGATTCCCAAATTTTAAAAACTTGCATAATATGATTTAAAACACCTTTAGTATTTCACATACCATCTCAACTTCTGGAATGAGACCTCAAGTCCACATCGCATCCAGATCACAAGCAACCACAAATATATAATTCTCATCACTTTAAAAACATAAACGAGGATCAAAGCCCTCGTAGTTTATTAAGTAAAAAATATTTACAAATCCCATAAATATTTACAAGATCACACGTTTAAACCATTTCTAAAATAATTTAAAACATATATACAACTAAGCCAATTTCAAGAAAATAAATACATAGCAAAAATGACATAAGTACAGCATCACTCGATGATGCAACTAATCCTACGATGGGGTCCTAGCTACTGTAGCACCTGTACGCATACCTGGGGTGGTTATATAAAAAATAAAATAGGAGTGAACTAAACAAGCTTAGTGAGTGTTAATCAGTTTACTAAAACTTAAAAATTTCATAACAACATAACTGAGATATTCCCATAAAATAATAAAGCTCATGAAAAAATAATTACCATAAAAATTCATTGATGTATCATAAAATTCTTTCGTGCACCATACAATCTGGTAATAAAATAACATTTTGTAAAATACAACTTCATTTTTTTGAAATTACTATTTCGAAACAATGAACAAAGCGATAATGGGGCCCCAAATTTGATTCCTTTTTTAAATTAAACTGATAATGTAAGAGTTTTTAATTTTCTTTTTCCTTTTTCCTTAAACAATAAAGAGTGGTGACAATAAGTTTTCTGAAAGCTTTTATACTGAAAATAAGCCAACTATTAGAATTGGTACTATATGGTGCCTCTCGAATTACTTCTAAAATAAATAGTAGCGGTGCTATTAATTTTCATAAATTTTCTTGCACAATATGACCCACCACTAATTTCTTACCATACGATACCTTAGGCAAAAGTCACGGAGATCGTTTTGTATCGCTTACCCGCGACTAGTTAACCACTAGTTACGGAGCTAGTTCTACATCGCTTACTTGTAACAATTTTGGCTAGCACTATAGATACAGTGTCGGTTTTGCAACCATTAGAATTGGTACCATATGGTGCCTCTTGAATTACTTCTAAAATAATTAGTAGCGTCATTATTCATTTTCATAAATTTTCTTGCACAATAAGACCCACCACTAATTTCTTACCATATGATACCTTAGGCAAAAAGTCATGGAGATAGTTCTGCATCGCTTACCCGTGACTAGTTAACCACTAGTTATGAAGCTAATTCTACATTGCTTACTTATATCAATTCTAGCTAGCACTATGTATATAGTGTTGGTTCTGCATCGCTTACTTATAACAATTTTGGCTAGCACTATATATACTCCATACATGCAAAGGGCGACTCATTGTACTATTGACAGACATAATACCATCCATTGCTAGTAACTACGCCCCCCCATGTAACACCCCACTCCCGCATGACCCGAACTCGACATCGACGGTGATATCCGAGTCCGTGCCCTGTGAGGGTGGCGTGCTACAACACTCAGTCAAAACTCAATTTCAAATTTCTTTTTGGAATACAAACATGCACAATGCGGAAACAATGAACATACACAATCATTAGTAATTACATTGGCCACGGGGGGCTTTTTATAAATACAATTTATTTCAGTCTATTTGAAGTGAATCACACGTTAATATATTGAGAAATAATATGATCAAGATACACAAAAAGGGGGGGTTGAATTGTGATAAACTTTTCGTTAATCCCTTCAAAAACAATTACTTGTTCCTTCAGAAAACTTATTGTAATTCAATTCGTAACTAGTTTGAAAAACTTCGTTAATATTGAAAACTACGATTTAAGTAA
>JANVCQ010000232.1:21777866-21794797 GCA_025531925.1 Erythroxylum plowmanianum | reverse complement strand
GTTATATTTTAATTAATAATAATATTTTAATTAAATATAATGTAATTAATTAAAATATTATTAATTAGTTACATAAAACCCTTGTAAGAGGATCAATGATTCCCATTCCTCTCAATTACTAGGGGAATGGAGGATTGCCAAAAAATGGGTAATGAAAATGTTACCCCTTAAATAATAGTTTACTTCAATATAATAAATATACACAGTTTTCTTTTGTTCGTACAGTGTTGGGTGTTCACACAATGCCGAAAGTTGACTAATGTTCTGACGAAAGCTTTACCTCAAACAGAAGTGACATGAATGGGTCCCCTGCCCACAGTTGCAGCTACGTATACACCATGCTCTTCAACACCTCATTTGGCCACTAAATCTTCTCTTCCCCTTTTCAGTTATTTATGATAACTCTCTCAATTGCCTATTCTCTCTGCCCCTCTTTCTTCTCTGTTTGAGCACAGAGTTACTCCTACTCTGTTGCTTGCAGCCCAAAGAACATGGAAGGTGAGTATAAGAAGACCCCAAAAAGGCCAGAGGCGAGAATTCCTCCTCCGAGAGGCCAAATTAAGGTAAAGATGTTCAAGAAATTGACAAATAAACTGAAATCTTTGGTATCCGTGGGAAAGAAAGGTTGACGATGGCAAGAGCTCTGCATCTTAAAACTCTTCGCTTCAGATTTTTAACCATATTGTAAAGAATAGATCAGTTCATTTCCTTGTTATTAGCTTCATGTCAGGTAAATTAACATAGCAGCATATCTTGGGGTTGGCCTACACTCCGTGTAATTACCATAAAAGAACGATCTTGGTTCTGTAGGAATGTAGGTGTGAGAATGTTATGGTTTCTTCTGTATGTTATCATTTTTGTCACGGAAATGAGAACTTAGAAACAGAAATACATAAATTCTTCACTGGTTGTGAAGTCCGGTTGATTTTAGGACAGATTGGGGCTTGTTTTTTGTTACATTAGAATGGTTACTTTCCTTGTTTCTTATGTTCAGTCCTATCTTTGTGTAAAAGAAGGTATCAGGTTTATTTTGGATCTGGATTTGAAAGTTTGGCGTGCACATGTGGTTTAAACCAACGTTTTAAAAATTGGACCGGTGATTAAACCAAAGAAGCAATTGATTAGTGTTTTGAAATTCAGACCGGTCATCGAACCGAAGGTTTTATTGGTCACCGGTATCGGTTCAACCACCGGTCAAACCGGTGTGACGTCATAATTATGCAATAATTATATTTAATTATATATAATATTAATAATATTAAAAAATACAAAAATATACGAAAAAAATAAAAAAAAATAAAAAAAAATAAAAATTTTATTGAACCAGTGGTCGGACCGATTTTGACTGGTTCTCACTGGTTCAATTGAGAACTGATTTTTAAGGGTGAACCGGACCGGATAGCCGACCGGTCACGGGTTGAACCGGTCGGACCGGCCGGTCCGGTCCGGTTTTCAAAACAGAACAACTGATTTAAGGATTAAGGTTCAACCGGAATTCAACTATAATCGAACCGGTGATTAATAAATATCTAAAATTTTATTTTATATATTATATATAAGATAATTTGTAAATATACTATTTAATTATTTATCTAATTGTAAACTTAACTTAAACTTTCAAATATCAAAATATACAAAAAAATTTAAGTTTATTAACACTACTCAAAATAAGATAATAAAGCTCACTAGTCATATTTCATCAAAAATATTTTAAAAAAATTATTAATCATAATATTTATTTAAGTTGAAATCATCAAAATCAAGGCATTTTAAATGGACCGGCCGGTTCTTTCTCTCACCGGTTCAGCGATTTTTACCGGTTCGACTGTAAAATAAACGGGTCAATCATTCATAAAAAATACGGACTAAATTGGACCATTTCATACTTCGATTCACCAATTTTTCGATTCAACCGATTGATTTGATCTGATTTTTAAAACACTGATTTAAACCTTAACTGCAATCAAAAAATGTTTCTTTAGCTGAAATTTTCCAAGGACAGCTGGAATGATACATTTTCCAGTTAGTTTGCTGGAAACAATAGCAGTTGATTGCTGCAGCCGGCACAATAAACGTAATTTGCTGACAAAGAGCATATTTGTCCTAAATCCTAATTGATTACTACATGCTGGACTTGTTTTTAGTCCTTCAGTTCTTATGACTATCAATTGTATAAAAATTGCATTATAACTAAATTTATAATGACAAGTGAAACAGTACCGCTAGTAGAACTTGACCAATATGGAGATAACAGTACCGCTAGTAGAACTTGACCAATATGGAGATTTTAGTACACATCCCAAAAGGTTGACAATGCAAAGTTGGTCCACAGGATGTAGACCAAAATAGAGGTTGCCGCCTTTCCAGGAACAGATGTCAATTTCAGGCGGTGTTTTACTTTTAGGGTTTCTGAGCGAATGAAGGCGATGCATGGTTTTCCGTACTCTCTCGAACAAAACAAAAAAGTTCAAGTAATGCTGTTCAGTGGTGGCCCATTCCCTTGGTCTTCATTCTCCTCTTTTCGTGGAAGACTATTCTTTAAACTAGTAGTTGTACTTATAATTAAACCATTGTTTGATTTTAGATTTGGTGATTGTCATCATGAAAGTAGAAAACTATTGAGTCGTGGCTATTTTTCAGGATACAATGATACTTTGAAGCCTGAATACATAATCATATATATTTATTTATTTTGCTAGTTACATGAAAATGAGTTTCAATACTATAATCTATGTGATGATAAGGAGAACCAAATAGCTCATGAAGAGTCATTCCATATTTTTGTTTGCATTTCACATCAACTGGCCACCGTAATCGGCACTCCAGGTTAATTAATCTTTGAATATGTTGTTGACTAAGCCAGCAAAATTGAATTGGACTGCATATTCGGTTGTTGGTACCACTGACGACCTTCACATTTCGTATTACATTCAATGATTGGAGACTTAGGTGACGAGTACCTGCCTAAGCGGACCCATGCCAACTTTATTTTTGTTTTGCCTTCGGAACAAAGTCTTCTGTTACGAAAATTCCTGTTCCCTGAACTCTCATCATCGACCTTTAATTTACCTATTTGACTTAGATGAATTTTGGAACAGGGGTAACATATCTTCGGGATCTGTTCCCGTTTCCTTCGCCCTAACACCTTCTACGTGTTTTGTAGTTTACCAGCCAATATCACGTAATGATCTAAAAATAGTACTGAAATAAATAGTATCGTACCATTTTTTGACACCGGCCTATAGTCACCTTTTAAATGATTACCAATGGATATTGGTTAATATCTTAAATACTATAAAATTTTGAAAATTCTTAAAATTATAGGACTAAATTTTAAACCTGATTTTTTAAAACCCTATTTGTCAGAGCCTCTTTCCTCATTGTCCCCTCCCTGATTTTGGCTGCCAATCGCTCAGATCATAGTTCTGAATCTCTGTTGCTGTCCATTCATCGATGTCCTCCTTGTTGCCATTTATTGCTCTCCCCTGAGTTGCCTTTCCATCGTTGCCGCTACTCTACCTCCATACTGCCATTGTTGCTTATCACAAGCAGAACAAACAACGTTAAGCGTCAAGCACAATCACAGTTGTCAGAGTAGTTGGTAAGCTTTGTAAGTTCTTGTAGTTGGAGCACAACTCGGTAGGTTGAGAAAATTAGAGAATTTGTGACATGCAGAAGAGAAAGAAGAGCATTAGTGCCATAGACCACAAAGGTATACAGAGAAGCAATTATAGATTTTAAGTGTTTAACATATGGAGAGGCTTAAACAATGTGTCGTTTTATATGGTATAACTCTGTTAAGGTTTTATTGTTTTAAGTGTGGTGTATCATAGGAGAAGATTATAATTAACGATTGTAAGAGAAAAGTCCTTAGAAGAATTAGAAGGAGGTAATCAAGAACGATATGATACTATTGGAACTTATCAAGGATATGACTTGTAATAAAGAACTTTAGCATACTAGGATATAGATAAAGGATTTCTCATAAAGAGATCCATGTTGTTCTCATAGGTCTTAAGCATTTTCCTTTTGTATTTAGCCTAAACATTTAAATATGTACTACTTAACTCTTAGGAATTTAGCCTAAGGCTTTTCCTACTTAGCTTGACAATACTATTACTACTACTACGACTACTACTACTACTATTATTACTACGACTACCATTACTACTACTATGACTATTACAACTACTACTACAATTACTACTACTATTACGACTACTACTATCAATACTACTACTACCACCACTATTACTACTACTACGACGACCACTACTACTACTACAACTATTACTACTACTACTACCGCTATTACTACTACTACTACGACTACTACTACAACTATTACTACTACTATCACCACCACCATTACTACTACTACTACACCACTACTATTACGACCACTACTATTACTTCTATGACCATCACCACTACTACTACCATTATTATCACTGCTACCACAACTACAACTATTACGACTATTATTACTATTACTACTACTACCACTACTACTAAGACTACAACAACTACTACTACTATAACTACTACTACTACTGCTACTACTACTACTACTATTATTACGACTATTATTGTTATTACGATTACGACTACTACTATGACTATGACTATGACTACTACTACTACTACTACTATTACGACTACTACTATTATTACAACTACGACTACTATTATGACTACGACTACTGCTATGAATATTGCTACTATTATTACTACTACGACTACGATTACCACTTCTACTATTACTATGACTATTAATACCACCACCACCACTACTACGACTACTACTACCACCACCATCACTATTACAACCACGACTATTACTATGACTACGACCACTACTATGACTACTGCTACTATTACTACTACTACTACTACTACTACGATGACGACTACCACTTCTATTATTATTACGACTACTGCTACTATTATTACTACTACTACTACGACGACGACTACCAGTTCTACTATTATTACGACTACTACTACTACCACTACTACTACTACCACTACTACTACTACCACTACTACCACTACCACCACCACCACTACTACCACTACTACTATCATTACTACTACCACTACTATATCTATTACCATTACTACTACTACTACAACTACTACTAAGACAACCACCACTACCACTACTACTATTACTACTACTACTACCACGACGACTACTACTATTACTACCGCTGCTGCTGCTGCTGCTGTTACTACTACTACTACTACTACGACTATTACTACTACAATTACGACTACTACTACTATTACTACTACGACTATTACTACTATTACTACGATTACTACAACTACTAATACGACTACTACTAGGGAGACCTGCATGAGGTGATTCAAAAGATGCCTCCTAACAAGAGAGTCATTCTAGGAGGAGACTTTAATGATCATATAAGGAAACATTAGATGGATATTCATCATAGACCCATGGGAGTTTCAGGTATAATGATAGGAATGATAGTGAGACTGTTTTGTTGGATCTTAATGTAATGTTTGAGTTGGTGATAGACAACTCTTTTTTTCAAGAAAAACGAGGAGCAACCGATTTCTTTTTAGAGCAAAACCACAAAAACTCTAACTACTTTCTCCTAAAGTGGAGCGATCGACCTGGTTGTAAGGATTACAAGGTTATGTCCAGCACTTGCTTATTAAATCAAGATAGATTTTTGGTTTTAGATCTCACAATTAAGGGTTAGAGGAAGAAGAGAATTCCTAAGAGATATGTTAGAGTCAAATGGTGGAATTTATACGATGGAACAACTTGGGGATATAGAGAAGAATGGAAATTGGAAGGAAATGTTAACCAAATGTGGGAGAGAGTATTAACTCTTTTAAGGAATACAACTAAAGAGATCTTAGGTGTTTCTAAAATATCCAAATTAACTTTCATTCAATATACGAAGAAACACATGACAGTAGTTGTAAAAATACCTCTACCAAAGGACACGATAACAATGGCCAAAGAAGACAACGCAGACGAGCAGAAGAGGAGTCCACAACAGAGAAATCGGAGAGAAGAAAATTGCACAAGAGGAGATGCAGCAGGAAGAAGAAGACGTAGATTGGAGGGGGGAGAGCTTTCTAGTGAGTTTAATGTAAAAGAAAATGCCAAATGATGTCATTTTCTTTTACTTTAAAACGCTAAAGCCGAAGCAAACGATGACGTTTATCTTAAAAATTTACCGACGGAATTTACCAATGGAAATTTTCCATCAGTAAACTCAAAAATTGTTTATTTCACTAACAATTCCCGCCTTCTTTACCGATAGGCATTTTATACCGTCGCAAATATTGCTAGGGTGATTTCTCTCCATATTTAGCGACGAATATTACTACTGCCGCTAAATGAAATTTTTTCCGTCAATGTTACCGACAAAAATTGATTTTTTGTTGGTAATTTACAACTGTTTCTTTTCTATTAGTAATTTTTCATTTCTAATTCCTACTTTTCTTGTAGTGTATTTGTGTTTTCACTTGTGTACCTGATAGCTATTTGATGAGTTTGGTGTGAATAGGTGCAAGAGAATGAATGTTGTACCAATGTTTCACTCTTTAAGAGTTATCAGTTGACTGCTAAAGTCTTGAAGGAATTGCTAATATTAAAGCAAGCTAGATATTTGTGCTTGTGACGTTAGTATACAACAGATGCATACTGTTGTACTGTTACTGTAGTTATGTTTTGACATAGAAATTGACCAGCTTCAAGACATCTTTAAGGGAGTTCCCAGTCCTGTTTGAATTATCTTTAAGTTTTCACTTGTTTTTAGTTTATACTTTTCTCTTGAATTTATTTGCTTCAAATCTGACCCTCTTCTGACTTGTGAATGCATTTAGAACTGCTTTTGAAGATGCTTTCCGCCAAATGTATTCATTGCCATCAAATTTGGAAGGTCTTCCACCAATACCAGAAGATGGAGGTCATTGGTCTACACTTCATTGCTGGGTGATGCCAACACCTTCTTTTCTGGAGTTTATTATGTTTTCAAGGTAAGATACTAATAACTAAAAACTTCTCCTGATCTTGTGTGAATTGCTCGTCATTTCAAAAGTGGTAGAAGTGATTAGTGATGCATTTTAGTTGATGCTTAAATTTGAATAGGATGTTTGTTGACTTTCTTGATGCCCTGCAAACAAATTCAAGTAAAGCTAATGGTTGTCTATTTGGCTCATCCTAACTTGAGGTAAAGATGCTTGGATCCCAAAATGCCTGAAATAGATGTTCCATGTAAGTGTACAAAATTGTTAGTATTTTCTTGTTTGTTTAATTATAAACAGAACAAGCACTATTACTGTTGAATATTGGAACTCCTTGTTAAATTGTGGGCATATCATAATGCAAGTAAAATGGTCTACATAGATCCACGCACTGGTTCGTTTGAGGAGCAGCACTTAATTGAAAAGAGGAAGGGAATCATATGGGCAAAATACTTCAACCCTACATTGTTAAAGAGTATGGATGTATTAGTAAAAAAAAAGTAGGATTGAATCTAAATGCAGTGGAATGAATTTAAAAATTTTCATAAAATCAACTTGAACAAAATTTAATTAGAAACATAAAATAAGAAATTGACAAAGCTATACTGACTTGTTTCGATTTCCTGTTATAATTTCCTATCTCCTTGAATCCGTAAATTCACGAGCCGTTCAATCGTCCGGCCTCTAATGGTATCCACAGATCTATTAAGAGAAAACTCAAATCTAATTTGAGAGGAAAAATGTAAGAAGTGCTAGATCCAAATTTTCTAAATTTTCCTTTTATATAAAAAATCTTATTTTTCATGTTCTTGGATTTTAATAAAATTACAACTAAAGTCAAACTTTAGTCATAATTACGAATTAATCCTTATAAAATCAAATATCATATATTGATCCTTAAAGTTTTTAAAACTTCTCAATTAAGTTCAACTTAATTCAAATTTTACTTCTCCTTTATAGACCTTTTATATGCAACCTATTAGGTTTTTAATATGTTAGCCATGATTATAAATTCTAATTCTAATTCATAATTAGAATCAAATAAATTAAAACTCTTTTTAATTTATATTTAATCCCCTAATTATACAATTTATAATCATAGATCATAATTGACGTCTAACAACATGCCATGATCACGTAAATATTAGGAATGTCAAAGTTGTTTGACTTAACCTGTCTATGCATGGCTATAATGTATAAATTAATCATTTCATCATCTAATGTTCCAATTGGAATTAGAGTATGGAATTCGCGTCTACTCTAAATAATCCAATCAGGTTCGTTCTTGTTAATTAGTAAATGATTTATAATTGATATTTGAAAACAACTTTTCCAAATTTCAATTTACTCTGGCCAGATATTTTCAAAATCATTACTAATCAAGAACAGCTAAACATTATCCCTAATTGCTTTAAGACAACAAATTCTTT
Source organism: Erythroxylum plowmanianum (assembly GCA_025531925.1). Taxonomy (NCBI): domain Eukaryota; kingdom Viridiplantae; phylum Streptophyta; class Magnoliopsida; order Malpighiales; family Erythroxylaceae; genus Erythroxylum; species Erythroxylum plowmanianum. The sequence goes on along the minus strand of JANVCQ010000232.1, from coordinate 21,786,356 downwards.
ATTGATTTACTCATCTATCTCCACACAGTTTATACTATATCTGATAACTATCGAATTGAACTACTTCAATAATAGAACATAAGTAGCATCAAAACATAGTAATTCCTACATGAGATAATAAAGGATCAATTATATAACCATCATAATGAGATAATCCATAGACACACAACTAATGTTCCATTTGGGATTCTCATGATTGGGTCTATTCAGTGAACTTATTCTCTAATAAGCACCCTCTTGTTTGTTTAAATATCTCCACACTTTAATCTATAAGATCGATTACTTTCTTCATAAGAAAGAAACGAACATGTGCTAGTCTAACTATTTCACCAATACCCTGTCTTGATGAAACTATGATTAAGAACATTTTGGGAATAATACGAAATGCAATTTGAATATCATAATGACAATCACATTATAATTTCTAATTGCATAACAATTATTCCAAAGATTTTATTTTTATGATTAATAATTAAAAATAAATACACAAAGATAAAGAATGTCTTTTATTGAAAAAAATTTATAAAAATAAATATACAACCAAAAAATTGGTTACAAGGGCATAAATCAACAATCTCCCATTTGCACTAAAGTGAATCGTCAATGTATCGAATACCATAGTCATCCATATGTCTATCATATCTCTTTTGAGATAGATGCTTAGTGAGAGGATCCGTTAGATTCTCTTCAGTAGGAACTCGCTCTATCAAGATGTCCTTCTGTCCTATTATCTCCCGGATCAAATGAAACTTTTTGAGTACATGCTTAGATCGGTGATGAGACCTCGATTAGTTTTCTTGTGCAATAGCACCATTGTTATTGCAGTACACTACTATCGGATCAACAATGTTAGGAACCACTCCAAGTTCAATGATGTACTTCTTGATCTAAACTGCCTCCTTCGTTACCTCAGAAACTACAATATACTCAGCTTCAGTTGTTAAATTTGCAATGGTTAGTGATTTGGAACTCTTCCAACCAGTCGCACCATCACAAAGAGTAAAAATATACCCTGATTGTGATCTACCATCGTCTTGATTAGACTGGAAACTAGTTGATCTGAATGATCCTGAACTCTCAACTCAGTTCCTCCATAGACCAGAAAATATCTTTAGTCCTTCTCAAGTACTGCAAAATGTTTTTTATAGTCGTTCAATGATCCTCACTGGGATTAGCTTGATATCTGCTTGTTATGCTCAAAGCATAAGCAACATCTGTTCTTGTACATAGCATCGCATACTTGATCGATCCAATAGCTGAAGCGTATGGAACACCATTCATTATATTTCTTTCTTTTTATATCTTAGGACAAATACTCTTAGAAAGATAAATCCAATGCGATGTAGGTAAGAATCTCCTCTTGGAATTTTCCATGCTAAACCTCGTTAATACTTTGTCTATGTACAAGGATTGGGACAAACCAAGTAACCTCTTTGATATGTCTCGATAGATCTTTGTACCTAGTATATAAACTGCTTCTTCCATATCCTTCGTGGAAAAGATTACCTAAGACTAGAGCATTGAAATGTCATTTCTAATAAGCAATATGTCATCCACATAAAGCATTAAGAAAATGACTGCACTCCCACTCACCTTTTTGTAAACACAAGGTTCATCCACATTTTTTATAAAATCAAACTCTTTGATAGTTTCATTAAAATGGATGTTCCAACTCCGTGATGCTTGCTTCAGTCTATAAATAGACCTTTGCAACTTGCATACTTGATCAAGAAATTCTTTGAATTCAAAACCCTCAGGTTGTGTCATACATGCATCCTTTTGTAAATTCTCATTGAGAAATGCTGTTTTGATATCTATTTGCCAAATTTCATAATCATGGTATGTAGCTATAGCCAATAAAATCCTTATGGATTTAAGCATTGTTACTGGCAAAAAAGTTTCATCAAAATCACTCCTTATTTTTATCTATAATCTTTTGCCACCAACCTTGCTTTGTACGTATGTACGTTTCCATCTATGTCAGTTTTTCTCTTATTTGCACTCAATAGGTACTATACCTTTAGGTTCTTCCACCAAAGTCTATACTTGGTTAATGTACATGGATTCCATTTCAGATTTCATGGTTTCTTGTCATTTTAAAGAATCGATGTTTGACATTGCTTCCTTAAAATCAGTAGGTTCGTCATTCATAAGTGAAGTATCATCACTTCCTTTTTCAATATGTAAATGTAATCTAACAGGAGGATGACATACCTTCAAGAACACATCACTCCCACTACTTTGTTTGAGAATAACTTCTCTTTTTAAGAATATAACATGTCTTAAGACAAACACCTTTTACTCAAGAGGATGATAAAATTGATATCCAAAGCTTTCTTTTGGATACCCCACAAATATGCATTTATCTTATTTAGTTTCAAGCTTATCAGATATTGCACAGTTCACGTAAGCATCACATCTCTAAATTTTTATGTGTGACAACCTTGATCTTTTACCAATCCATATCTCATATGGAGTATTGTCAACCGATTTGGACGAAACTTTGTTTAATAAGTAAGTAGTAGTTTTAAGAGCATATCCCTAAAATGAAACTAGAAGAACTGCATAATTCACCATGGAATGTACCATATCTAATAAAGTACAGTTTCTCCTTTTGAGGAACCCCATTATTTTGTGGAGTTCCAAGTGAAGTCCATTATGAGAGAATCCCTTGCTCTTTTAAGTAACTAAGAAACTCATGGTCCAAGTACTCGCCACCTCGATAAGATCTAAGTGTCTTAATACTCTTATCAGTTTGTTTCTCTACTTCAAGTTTAAATTCTTTGAACTTTTCAAATGCTTCAGACTTGTATTTCTTTAAATACTCATGGCCATACCTTTGGTCATCTGTTAATGTTATGAAATACAAAAATCCACCTCTAGCTTGAGTAGACATAGGGCCACATACATATGAATTTTAAATCTTTAGTAACTCATTAGTACGTTGTCCCTTTCCACTAAAGGGAAGTTTGATCATTTTACCCTTTAAACAAGATTCACAAGTTCCATATGATTCATAATCGAAAGGATCTAAATATCCTTCTTTATGTAACTTAGTGATTCTTGTTTCATTAACATGACCTACCCTACAATGCCATAAATAAGAAGAATTTTGGTCACTTAATCTCCTTTTCTTGCTATTTACTTATAGAATTAGTCTTTCAAGATATGATTCATACAAACCATTTGTAAGCATACTAGATCCATAATAAACATCATCTTTATAAAATGAACAACTGTTATTCTTAATATTGAAGACAAATCCATTCATGTCCAAACATAAAATAGAAATAATATTTCTTATGATGATAGGAACATAATAACAATTATTTAGTTCAAGTACAAGACCAGAAGGCAAAGCTAAACTACAAGTTCCAATAGCTAATACAACAAATCTTACTCCCTTACCGACTCGTAAGTCCACTTCGCCTTTTCTCAACACTCTATTGTTTGCCAGTACCTGCACATTGTTACAAAAGTGAGAACCATATTTGGTATCTAATACCTAATATTGTGAAATAGAAGTAGAAAGATTGATTTCAATCATAAACAAACCTGAAGTTGAAGTTATGCTTAACTTCTTTTCCTTCAAGCTAGCAAGATAAGCTTTGTAGTTCCTCTTCTAATGTCCAGCTATGCCACATAGAAATAGATGCCCTTGTCATTCTTCTTCTTGACACCGCTTGCTAAATTTGTTACTTTAGCATAAGCCTTGTGGTTCTTGTTCTTGTTCTTCTTATTAAGGGTCATACCCTTATTATTGGAAGAAGAAGAGCCAACAACAAGAACAGAACTGGATTCCTTCTTAAGGCATCCCTTAGTGGTCTTGAGCATGTTGAGTAATTCAGCCAATGACATTTCCTTTATATTCATATGGAAGTTCATAATAAATTTTGAAAACTTAGGGTAAAAGACTAGAGCACTAAATCAATGCTCAAATCAAGGTTCAAGTCATACCTTAATTGGCCTAATTTTTCAATGTAGCCAATCATCTGTAGAACATGAAGTTCTACTGATGATCCAGGAGCTATCTAACATTGAAACAAAGCTCTCACAGTCTCAAACCTCTCCACCCAACTCTATACACCAAACAACTCTTGAAAGTGTAGAAACATTTCCCTTGCATTCATATTTTCATACTGCCTCTGAAGCTCAGGAGACATGTTGGCTAACATCACATATGTCACGTGCTCATTGTCATCAATATGACTTTGACAATATTCCCAACCCTCGTTGGCAACATCTTGCGTAGGTTCAAGTGGAAGCTCAGTGTCAAGAACGTACAATTTTTTTCTTGTCTTAGAACAATTTTAAGGTTACACAACCAGTCTGAAACGTTTAGTCTAGTCAATTTTTTTGCATCCATGATGCTCCTCAGGGACAAGTTCGTATTCATTTTCAAAAACTAAAACATCAAAGAGCAAAAAATTAGTTTATGCTGTAAAACCAAATAAATAAAGACCTTTTATTTAAAAATATATTTTGTTAGTCCCACTTTTTTATACAAATTAATAGCCCTCACTATTAATTCAAGAAATTATCACATAATCTCCTAGTGGGCTAGGATCAATTTTTAATTTAATTAATCTTGAGTTTGTTCAACAAACCAACTAAATTAAAATTAGGTAGATAACATTTTATCAATAACATCCTTTGTGATTCCAAGATTCGTTAGGAGACAACTCTTTGCCAAAAAGATATCCAATAATTGATTCCTAACCTTGCCTCTAAATTAATATGATCATGAGTTTACTCATCCAAATCTTATACATTTAGTTAAGTAAAACCCATCATCATAAGACTAAACATGTTCGAGTTAAAGTCGTCTTAAGTTTACTCAACGAACCTTGCAATAAATAAAACTCAGGTTTAATCCTATAATAATGGAAGGCATTATTCATGTTCTAAACATGTAATTAATATTTTAATGAGGGATTTAAAATAAGGTCTCATTCTAAATAATATAATTTCATTATATTAATTTATTTGATACAATCTAATTATGAAAAATAAATTGAGCACTTGGCTTGATTCCAAAAAAATGATTTGATAATTAATTTAATTTAATTAATCAACTCTTGAAATTTTAAATTAAATTAAAACAAAACAAAAAAAAGAACAAAAATAAATAAATAAAATAAAATAAACAAAACAACGCCTCCTGGCCTGTGGGATGCGTGTATCAGGAGATGCAGTCTCCCGCACGAGTCCCTCCTTCTCCATAAACCATCGCTTTTTTTCGTTTTCTTTTATTTTTTGATCTACTCATTAGTCTGTATGGCCTGTCCTTGCTCTGCCTTCATTCTACCATTTCCAGAGGTGTGAATAACATAAGATTTATACATAAATATCTCTAGTGAGAGAACTCTCTGTGAAGAGAGAAAACACCACCGCCACACCCTGTGAATAGAGAAAACACCATAGCCACACCACAGCCATAGGCGGTGGTGTTTTCTCTCTCCACAGAGAGTTCTCTCTCTAGAGATGTTTATGTATAAATAGGCAATGGTTCTCCAACCACCCTTGACTGCACATATTGTCGAAGGTCTCTATTTCGACAATCCTTAAGTCCAATTAATCTCAGTAACCAAACATCCATCAACAACCATAGAAGCAGCCGAAGGTGAATAAAAAGCATTGAATGAATAGTAACAATAAAAATTAGAAAATCAAACACAAATGTAATGCATTTAAAACTTGAATATAATGGCCACCTAAAATGATTTTTGTTTTTTCAGTTATGCATACGTTATGCATTGAAAACCAGAAGAACAAAAGATACTAAACTTTATAAAGACATCTGAAACGTTATTACAGAAATGCAAACAAATCTCTTCAGTTTTTCAAGAAGCATAGAACAAGTGAAAAAGGAACACAACAAAGATCAAAATAAAAAATTTCCAGAAAAACTTGAATCATATTCCACATTTCCAGAAAATGATGTAACTATTTTACATTTTGTCCAAAAAAAGTTAACGCAAGCTAAAGCAGCAGTCAACTAGGTTATACAACATGTCCTTCCATACCCAGAAACACTTTCTGGATGAATAAGAACAAGAACAAAATGTTTTCCAAAAAAATAAAACATTCCAATTTCATTTCTAAAGAGTAAACGAAGGCATTCCAGAACATTTCAAGACAACAGACTAAAGACTTATTTATGTAACATTTCCATAACATGTAGAAAAAAATTTAAACACAAAGAGCATGAATATAAGTACGCAATTTATGCATAAATATGCAACTTACGCATATTAAGATCAAATCAAAAAATTAATCAATCCTATGAATCATAAATAAATTTGTTAAAGTAGGCTTTGATACCACAATCAGTAAAAAAATGCAAGATCGAATCTAAACGTAGCGGAATAAATTTAAACATTTTCATAGAATCAACTTTAACAAAATTTAATTAGAAATATAAAATAAGAAATTGACAAAGCTATACTAACCTGTTTTGATTTCCTGTCTCCTTGAATTCATCAATCCACAAGCCTTTCAATCATCTGGCCTTTAATGGTATCCACATATCTATTCAGAGAAAACTCAAATCTAATTTGAGTTGAAAAAATGTAAGAAATGCTAGTGCCAAATTTTGTAATTTTTCCTTTTATATAAAAAATCTTATTTTTTATGTTCTTGGATTTTATTAAAATGACAACTAAAGTCAAACTTTAGTCATAATTACGAATTAATCCTTATAAGATCAAATATCACATATTGATCCTTAAAGTTTTTAAAACTTCTCAATTAAGTCCAACTTAATTAAAATTTCACTTTCTCCTTTATAGACCTTTTCTGTGAGACCCATTAGGTTGCTAATATATTGGCCATGATTATAAATTCTAATTCTAATTCATAGTTAGAATCAGATAAATTAAATTTTCTTTTAATTTATCTTTAATTTCCTAATTAAATAATTTATAATCATAGATCATAATTGACATCTAGTAATATATTATGACCACTTAAATATTAGAAATGTCAAAGTTGTTTGACTTAACCTATCTATGCATAGCTATAATGTATAAATTAATCATTTCGTCATCTAATGTTCCAATTGGAATTAGAGTATGAAATTCGTGTCTACTCTAAATAATCCAATCATGTTCATTGTTGCTAGTTAGTAAATGAGTTATAATTGATATTTGAAAATAACTTTTCCAAATTTCAATTTACTCTGGCCAGAGATTCCCAAAAATAAAGAACAATAGAATATTCTTCCTAATTATTAGGACAACGAATTCTTTATTGATTTACTCAACTATCTCCAATAACTACCGAATTGAACTATTCTAAGAATAGAACATAAGTAGCATCAAAACATAGTAATTCCTATATGAGATAACTTTGGTAATCTGAAGTCTAAGGATCAATTATATAACCATCATAATGAGATAATTCACAGACACACAAGTAATGTTCCAGTCGGGATTCTCATGATTGGTTTAGATTAGTGAACTTATTCTCTAATAAGTACCCACATGTTTGTTTAAATATCTCCACACTTTAATATATGAGATTAATTACTTTTTTTATAAAAAAGAAACAAACATGTGCTAGTCTAACAATTTCATCAATATCCCGTCTAGATGAAATTATGACTTGGAATATTTTGGGAATAACACAAAATACAATTCGAATCTCATACTTATAATCACATTATAATTTCTAATTGCATAATAATTATTTCATAGATTTTATCTTTATGATTAATAATTAAAAATTAACAAATATACAAAAATAAAGAATGCTTTTTATTGAATAACAAAATTTATACAAATAAACATTCAACAAAAAAATTGGTTGCAAGGATATAAACCAATTGGATGAAGATCTTGCAGAGGATGCTAATGATGGAGACACTACAAGAGTGAAGACATTTAGTGACGATTGTTTTGTGGCAAACTATAATTTCATCACAAATACGAGGGTTTTTGTGACAAGATAATGGATTGACACTATTGTTTGGACTAACTGTGATGGTTTATTTTTTTGTCACTAATACAATTGAAATTGTGACAATTTAGTATCTTCCACAATTAAGTTGTCACTATTAATATATTAATAGTAACAATTTTTCTTTTATCACTAAGTTTTGTCATTAAAAGTTTGTGTTATTTGGCGCGAAAATGATTTTGACGGGAATAAATTGCAATAGTCACCAAACATATGTTAGTAACTAATATTTTTTATTTGTTGTGACAAAACATAGTTTAGTAACTAATATTTTTTTATTTTTATTACGAAATGGTTAATCGTTACATAATATTTTATTTGTTGTGACAAAACATTTTGTCAATAAATATTCAATTAATTAGTGTCTACTTTATAACATCACAATAACCGAACTATAACTACGGTCACAACTATTTGTAATTTAGTGACAACTTTTTGTGACTAACTATTTTTGTCATCACAAATACGATATTTTTTAGTGCCAAGACAATTGATTGACACTATTGTTTGGATTATCTGTGATGATTTATA
>JANVCQ010000232.1:21757847-21772040 GCA_025531925.1 Erythroxylum plowmanianum | reverse complement strand
GGGTAGTGTTGGGTTTGGAGGGAGAGAGATAAATTTTGAAAATTTTTAAAAGTTTTGCAAAAAAGTCATTCAATTTTTAAAAATTTTTAATATCGACTAGTATTTGGCCGGTATTTTGAATACCAACCTGTATAGCCAAAATAGGTCAGTATCGATCGGTATTTAAACTCAATACTAAAACTCAATATACCGTATCAGTTTTGGTTCGATACAGTCTGGTATCCATAACAATGCTCGTATCTTCAAAAGATTTGGTGCTTTTTATTCTTAATGGCTTGATCATCTTATTATAAGGAATTCATCACTATGATTGAAAATCCTGAAACCCCACCGACCTCTAAACTCCGCTCCAAATTGCTCCTTCATGAGCAAAGACTATTGAAGTCTTATTTATTTGATGGATGGATGCATGTTTCAATCAGGCTCCCTGAAATTATTCTAATTACTTTGATAATAATATGCCATAGACACGAGGGAGAAAGGAAAATCTTGAAATTTTTTTAAGGTTTTACAAAAAAGTCCTCCAATTTTTTAAAATTTCTAATACCGACTAGTATTTGATCGATATTTTGAATACCGACCTGTACAGCCAAAATGGGCTAGTATCGATCGGTATTTAAACTCAATACTAAAACTCAATATACCGTACTAGTTTTGGTTCGATACGGTCCGGTATCCATAACAATACTCGTATCTTCAAAAGATTTGGTGCTTTTTTATTCTTAATGGCTTGATCATCTGATTATAAGGAATTCATCACTGTGATTGAAAATCCTGAAACCCCACCGACTTCTAAACTCCACTCCAAATTGCTCCTTCATGAGCAAAGACTGTTGAAGTCTTATTTATTTGATGGATGGATGCATGTTTCAATCAGGCTCCCTGAAATTATTCTAATTACTTTGATAATAATGTGTCATAGACACGAGGCGGCGTTCCACGATTTTCAGGACTCATGCGCAATTTAAGAAGAAGCCCAAGCCTATTTTTATCTCCCTTAATTCCTGGCCCAAAACTTCTAATGCACAAAATTAATAGCCCAAACCCAACCTTTTCTTATTATACCCCACCACCCTTTTTATAATAACTTATTTACTACATAAGGAGCCATTTTTACTATTAATTTATTTCACCATAATAACTCCAAAATACCTAATTTGTAACAAGATTGGTCATATAATTATTACTAGTCATTTTTGGTATAGAAATAGCCTTTTAATACCTCGACCATAACCCTTTTATGCCTCAAACCGTATTCTATGCCTTTAACCTCACGCATCCTACCTTGTTTATTTCAAGTGACATTACTCAAATATAAGTGCTTATGCGCATATGACCCCTAATTTGCAAGTAGTAGCATTCAGATAATCGCATTAAGGTACTAATAAAGTGATTGTCGGTAATGGTAATACTTTTCCTATATCTTCTATTGGTTTACTAATACTACCGATTCACTTTCGCTCTCTTCACTATAAAGACATCTCAATGGTACTTTAACTCACTATAAATTTTTTCTATTCCTAATTTTGTTAAAGACAACTTTTGTCTTATTGAATTTAATTCCTCTATTAGCAGGTCACATTTACAATAATCCTTATCTTATGAAGATTCCTTCTACTTTCACTAATCCAATTGCTCTCACTACTTTTCAAGCTCTGTTTAAGTTTGGCATCAATATCTTAGTTATTCATGTCATCAAATAATGTTTAAGTTGTCTCCTTTTCTTTCTTTACAAAATATAAAAGTCAATAATCATTGTACTTCTTGTTTTTAAAGAAAAAGTTGTCGTCTGCCTTCCACTTTATTTTCAAGACAAACATCATAATCTTCTCAACTTATCCATTGTGACATTTGGGGTCCCTCATCCTCATTTTCCTTATTAGGATCTTGTTACTTTCTAATATTTGAAGATGATTTTAGTTGATACATCTAGCTTTATCTTATAACTTATAAATCTGAAACTATTTATCTCTTCCAATCCTTTAATTCTCAAGCTAAAAACCTCTTTTCCTCCAAAATCATAATGTTTTAATTAGATTAAGCACCTAAACTCATCAAAGGTCCTTTTGCACATTTTTTCTCACTTCTCAAAGCATTTCATAACGCATTTCCTATCCTAACATGTCACAACAAAATGTAGTTGTTAAACATAAAATTTTTCATATTATCAAAACTAGTCTCACCCTCTTGCATACCTCTCAACCTTACTTTTTTTTTCAACTGTGTATCTTTTAAATCTCCTTTCGTCACCAACATTTCATCATAAATCTCTATATGAGGTCTTTTTTTAGAAAATCTCCCAACCTTGATCATCTTTGGATTTAGGAGTACATATGCTTCCCTATCTTGGCTACATGAGGTCTGATAAACTCCCTCAAAATAAATTTCTATCTTTTTATAGACTACTCTGTTAGCATAAAGGTTATTGTTATCTTGACCATTTCATCGAAAAAATTTATATCTCTTAATGATGTTAGATTTTTTGAAACTGACTTCTTTTTTGCCAAATCCTCCAACTGATGTCATACCACATTTTAGATCTCCTCCACCTTACCCTTCATGCTCTCACCCATCACCAGCTACATCACCACCACCACCACCACCTACTCCACCATCTTTGCATCCCAAGGTCACTTGCACTAGTGATCATAATCATAAACTCATATCTTTCCATGAACACATAACCTACAAAACTATTACCTCAAGCTCCAATTAAGCTTCATCATACCTTGTTTACTTAGGTAAACACATTTTCATATTTTCAACAAGTTATACTATAAGAGTTTAACACCCTCTATCATAATAACACTTGGAATTTGGTTCATCCACCTCCCATCTCTAACTTCTCAGCGATAAATAGGCTTTTCATACCAAGCACGAACTTGATGCATGGTACCGTTAATTGCTACAAGACTCACCTTGTTGCTAAAGGCTTTCACAAGTCTCTTAGTCCTGATTATGTTGATATGCTTAGTCTTGTTGTCAAACCCATAATCATTTGTATCATTCTCATCTTTGCCTTTTCTTAAAAATGGTCAATTCATCAACTCGATGTTAACAATATCTTCTTGCATTGTAACCTTCAAGAATTAATGTTCATATATCAACCACCAGGTTTTACTTATCTTTGTCATCTTAACTATAAGTGTCACTTGAAAAATATTCTTTTTGGCCTCAAATAAGCCCCTAGAGCTTGAATTCATAAATTAAGTGAAAAATTTTGTAACTTTGGTGCCATTTTTTTTTCAAGTCTAACACCTCTCTTTTTATTCATACATCTTCCTCTCAGACTATTTTTCTACTAGTTTATATAGATGATATATTGATTATAGGTTCTTCACAATCATTCACTCAAATCCTTATTCATGGCCTTCATATCGCCTTCACCATTACAGACCTTGCTCGTTTTCATTATTTCCTTGGTTTTGAAGTTACAACCACTGACCTCCTTCTGACGCAAAATAAATACACTCGTTATCTCTTTCTTTGAACACACTTTGATCAATCAAAACATGTTCCTACACATTTTACCTCCACTTTACCTTTGTCCAAGAAGCATAGTCTCTCACTTTCTGACCCTACTGAATGATGTAGCACTGTTGGAGCTCTTCAGTATGTTTGCTTAACCATATTAAACATTCAATTTATAGTGAACAAAGTATCTTATTTCTCCATTGCCCTACCAACATTCACTAGACCGTAATTAAATGGATTCCATAATATTTGAAAGTTATTTTGTCTTATGATATTGGAACCAAACCCACCCATCTTATCCTTAATACATATTTTGATGCTAATTGGGTAGGTTGTCCTAATAATTATTGCTTCACCTCAAGTCAGTTTATTTATCTTAGAACTAATCTTATTTGTTGGAGTACTAAGAAATAATCTATTATTACTAGATATAGTACTAAAGTTAAATATAAAGGTATTGCTTCTATTGTTGTTAAGCTTTGTTGGATTACTTCTTTACTCGATTAAATTGGATCTCATATCTTAGTCCCACCTTATTATAATGTGACAACCCTAATACTACATTCATTATTGTTGATCTTGCCTCACATTCTTACTGAAAGTACATCAAAATTTATACTCATTTACTTGGGATTTAATTGCTAAAAAGGCACTTTTTATTTCTTGCTTCTTCACTACAGATCCAATGATAGATTTAATAATGAAAGCATTAAGAATTTTTTCTTTTTATCAATTTTAAAGTAAGTTTATTGTAATTTCACCTGTGATCTTAATGGGAGTTAATAAGAAGAGATTCTCCAGTATTCTTCCTTTCATTTAGTTTCCTAGAATCATATAATTAGACATTCTAGAATATCTTTAATTACTCTTATGATATTAGTAAATACTCCCTAAATATTTTCCTTTTATTTTTAGGGTAATCTCTCTCTCTCTCTTCTTTTTCATGTGAGTCATTTGAAAACAATCTCTTTATTAGTTAGAGATAAGACTGCATACTGTTAAACTTCCCTAAATTCTGTATATTAGTGAGATTCATACTTGATGTTACTATTCTAGGATAATTGATACAAATATAAAGAGCTCTATAACGTGACACTAATCATCAATGCAAATTCATCATTCTACTCTTCTGTATCTTATTAGTTACTTTATTTCATTTTGTGACTGTCTTATTTAATACTATTTAATTGCATTGTATTTCTGAAATATGAGATAGTTGAATTTTCAAATTTTGGCATTTTACATTATCAAGAAAGTCCAACCAAAGCAACCGATGAATCTTCTTATTTCATAGCAAATTGGCATCAACAACAGAAAAGAAGAAAATTCATTTTAATCAACTGTATGGGTTCTCATAGGATCCTTAATCTTATGTCAACGATGTTTTTTACATTTTCACTCCTTCAGCCGTTAGACCTAATTCTTTAGGTAGTGAGAGTGGAAAATTCTCACCAAACTACAACTTGGAAGAATAAGAATAGTTTGTACTCTTTACGTCTCCTTCGCCTCCCCTAACGTTAATGTACACAGTTGGACCTCACGATAGTTTATCAGAGAATAATGCTCTGTGTTCTTTTCTTAGCAAATTATTAAGAATACTGACATTACGTGTTTCGGTTGTTTGCAATCAACTTCTTTGTTTAAAATTATCTCTCTTTAATCATTCCATTACAATCTCATTTTCATTAACCTCAAACACATGAGTTGTACGTTATAGTAACTTGAGTTCTACTGTCCGAATTTATGTATGTTTGAATCATTTTTTATTGGAAATGACATCATTAAGTTACTCTCTCTTATCTTGTGGTATACTGGAGAATTGTAAAGCCCGTAAAATTTAATTTGATGTACCTTTTTCTTTTCTTTTTTCACATAAAAAAATATTTAATATTGTTTGTATCAACCTTGACTTCATCTAGTGAAGCATCGTCTCAATATAATACGGTGATTGCCCCCATTTAACTGAATGTTATGTAGCAAATAAATAATCATTAAAAACAAATCCATGGATTCATCCTCCCCCTTTTAGTGACTTGGTGTTTCCCATATATTATTAAACAAAACCTTAGTACATGGCTTGTGTTGAACTCTTCTCCCAAGGAAACTGAACTAAAAGAAGGGTAAGAATAGAAAAACAAAAGTTAAGAAAAGGGCAACTTCTCTTCTTAAGCAGCCTTGACATGAGGAATAAAGTCGGGGTTAACAAGGTAAGATTGTTGCCTGCTTGCCACACAAATCCTGCATAAAGGTCATTACAATTTACAATACCATACCACAGTTGCCAGTTTTTCTTTTTCCTTTTAATTTTTTTAACGTACAATACATAATCAGGAAGGTTGTCGCGAGAAAAATACCATAAACTCAGGTTTGAGGTATCATCTAATGATTATTAGGTGATAATATCTGGCACAGGCACAGGCACAGGCACAGCTATTAAGAAGTTAACATATGGGTAAGTGAAATTTGATAACGATTTTATCTCCATTGACAACATAAGTAAGATTGGTTGATAAATAGAAGCATTTGAAGAAAGAGGGAGACGAGGAGGAGAAGTGGAGTTGTAAAGGAAAAGACAAGGGGAACACTTCACGTGGGAAGATTCATTGACATAATGGGTTTGGTTTGGAATTTGGTATTTGGTAAACCCAATCTAAAAATAAAAATATTTTGATATTATTATTATTAGTAAGAAGAAGATCCTTCCCAGTAGATGACGGTGGATGGGTGTATTCAACACCACGATATGTGGCATCCTATGCAAATAGAAGATGGACAAGACAACTACATATGTAAACCCATCGTATTTATGCCCACGCGCATTTAATACTTGAATTACCCATTACATAGTTGCCGTCTAAATGAAATTAAGAGCCTCAACTTCATTTTACTTTCTCATTGTGAAATCATATTCTTTTTATTAAATGCCATAAAGTTTATGTTAAAAAAGTCCAATTTTTGTATATGTTAAATGGCAACAAAAACACATCAAGTTGGAGAAACAAATTTCAAATCATGAGAATTTTACGAAAGATAATTTCACAGCTGTATGCAAAAACTTTAAAGCGAGTGGCCACGCATGGCCGTTAGTGCGTGGAGCAGTTAATTTAGTTGGGGAGGTTTTGGGTTCAACGTAAATGTCATGTTCCGCTTCCACACGTCAAGTCCAGGAAAAAGAGAAGGGTATAAAAATAAAATCGGAAAACCCGATCAGTGTCAGTTGCAAACAACTTTGTCCTATGGAAGGAATGACCATGCCAGCACTGACACGTGGAGCAATGAACAGCGAGCTTTCCACTTGTTTGTTTTTATTCCATCCTCATTTTGTGGCTTCACCCAAAATTGGGAAATTAATAAATTCAGCCTACATAAAACTGTTATTCTTATTGCATTAAATTAGGAAAATGAGGCATTTGTAAAAATAAGTTAACTGAAGCTTAAAAGGCAAGGGGAGGACAAGTAAAACGCACACACTCTTCATCATTACTATACTATGCCATTCCCATTCTCTCTTATTTGTCATCTTCTTCCTCACCATCACCACCCAACACAACCAGCTATCACTCATAAATACCTTTTTTTTTTTATATACATAAAATCAAAATACACCCCAACCACTCTCTCTTCCCTTTTTCCTCTTTCTCTACGTCTCCTACCTTGCCATACACGCCTTCATCTTCTTTTCTCTAACGCAACCTCCATATATATAATCTCTTCACTGCCTCCTCACAACTTGAAAGCGCTCTCATTTATTAATTACCATGTCTACCCACCTCCAACTCCTCCAAGATTTCCCGCAAATTCGACTCTCTCCCCTCAAGATTGATTCTCTACCCTCTCGCAGCCCCACGCTCGATGACGAAAACATCGCCACGCAACGACAAAACAGCGCCTCCGCTGATGTCTGCCGCACGCCCACATCCGAGGAACACAGGATTCCAGCCATCCTTAGCTGTCCACCGGCTCCCAGGAAGCCAAAGAGGCCCTCCATTTCTTGTAAGCGGAAGTTGTCGGAGCTTGAATTCTTCGAGATCGTGAACCGCGAAGAGGTTGAGTCTTTTTTCAAATCAAGTTTTGAGGTTGTCTCTAAGAGGAGATGCGGTGTTTCCACGTAAATGAAAAGACATCTCTTCTTTGTGCCATTCAACTACTATATAGATATTTTTAATTTTACCGTCAATTCAAATGAAGTTAGAGTAGTAATTACGATGTGTATTCATATCTGTGTATGTAGCATTGCTTACACTCTCGTCTGCTACCCAGAATCCAATTACATTCATGTCGCTACGGATCCATCTGTAATTGCCGTTTTTTTCTTTGTTCCGGTCTGGATCTGAATATCTTTCTTCCTTTCCCCCCCCCCCCCCGTTAGAACCTTGTTGTCAGTTCAAATTCATAATGTTTTACGTTATTGGCTCTAACCCATGACTTGTGGTTCAATTATCATTCGGAGTTGACGAAATTTTCGATTTGGAATGGCGACCAGCTTGATCAGTGGTGCAACTAAATACTAGTTTATGATGGATAAAAGATATGGATTAATACAAGCTGAAGATGAAGAGTATATGGAAGATGAGTTTGGTTTTTCTTTTCTTGGGATTAGTGTAAACCCTTAATTAGATATTGTTCTCTCGGGTATTTTGAGTGATTTACACGACTTCGGGATTGATAAACTTCTTTTCTCCCTTTCATTCATGAATGTGAATGTATGGACGTTTGTTGGTTTTTTTTTCTAAATTAGTTTTGTAGTTTTCAGTGCTTACAAAATTAGGCAATGTGACATGTGATATGCAACCAACCTTGAATATGATAGTATGATTAGTCTAAGCGCAATTTACTACAAAATTTGACCTTGTAAATTTACCTTATCATCAGCTGGCATGCCAGTCCAGTGTAATATATAGAGTATGGTTAAACCACTTTTAATTTTTTTTTTAGGAACATAAATATAAGAGAAGTTGCTAAACTTAGATACGATAATGGAATGAAGAACTAAACCCATCTAACATTGGAAGGTGATAATTTAATTAATATGGGGCATGGTTCATTGGATTGAAAGGATGCCCATGTGCCAAGAAAGGTTGGCTGCTTAAGCATCATTATATATATAGATATACAAACAAACATTAAAAAGAAAAGAAAAAGAAAAGGTCTGCTCTAGATCTTGGGGGCGTTACGCAAGCGTAACATGGAAGCATATTTCAATGAGCCTTTTTGGTGGCTAGTTAGCTTCATCTTTACGTGTTATCATGTCACTCTGGAAAAGGGTGTGGAACGTGAAAGTCAGGTTTAGCTTAAAATGAGGCTCTTGACATTAATTCTTCATCTTTTCTTTCTTTTCTTTTGTGTGTAAAAAAGAAGGCAAATGTGCATGTGAAAGGACTGATGATGATCAAACACCATAACAAGGAAGCAACTGTCTCTGTCTCATGTTCTCTTTTCGTTTTACTGAATAATAATTAAAGAACAACTCTAAATTTTCTGGTGTAGGATTTAGGACTTAATTAGGATAATCATATTAAAGAAAGGGAGGAAGAAAGATGTACCTGAGACGTAATCATGGAGCAGAATTTGGGAAGTAGTAGTGGGTACCCACACCATATTTTCCATCTTTGATCTTATTATGCAATTAATTAAAAATACAAGGTCTATCTGGCGTCCAAAAACGAAATGTTAAAGCTGTTTTAAGTACGCAGATTACCTGCTTTAATTTGCTTCAATAAGCAGACAGTATCATATTCTCACACCGCCTCGTCTCCATCACGTATTCTCATCTTTAGAAAAGCAAAAACTGGGGAAAGGGACAGTGACAAAGGAAAAGAAAGTGAAAGAAAATCCGGGAAAAGTGAAAGAAAAGTGGCCTTGAAGCTCCATTTTTGTGCCTGAACTCCAACCCTTTTGTCTTGTGAGATAAGACAGTTGCGTTTCTGTGGGAAAATGTGTTCCTACTTCAGAACGTTCGTAGCTGGACCTGGAATCCCATGTCACTGAAATCAAGGTGGTAGATTTTGTACTTTACATCATAATTTGGGAAAAAAAAAACGAATTTACTAATTGGGTTTTGGCATTTTACGCTCAAAAAGTATTATTGGTCCAAGACATGTCAGATAGGGCCCAACCAAGTGATTCCAATATATCGGCGTTCTAACATACACACATAATTGGATAAAATGATGTCACTGCTTTTACCAAATTCAAACAAATATAAGCCTAACACTCAAACGTTACTGAATTGATGTGACCGAATTGTGGACTTTGCAACCTGAATTGCTCCTATCCTCGTGTGCTCTTAATAAAACATGACCAATCGTCTAGGTGTTTCGCGTCACCCACTCCGAGAAATTGTTTTGACTATTTTATTCAATAATTTATGTAAAAAAATGACGGTGGAAGCTGAAAATTGTGTAACCACAAATTCTAATTTGTATTAATTAAAATGTAAATAAAATATCTTACTATAATTCTATTTTATTATTGAAATTATCACAACTTTCTAAAGTTTTATAAGCCCTAGATAAAGATTAAAAAAGACCTTTATTTTACTTATTTATATTCTTTATAAATATTAAGAGAACAAAATAAAATAAAATAAAATCGAGAATAATTCTACACAGGTACCCTTCGTATTCTTGCCCAAAGTCAGGCTGATCATAACAGTGGATCAAAAAATCTTACTAAACTTCTTTGTTATAGCGAATCTTTTCCACGTTCTTATAATTATATTTTTTGTTATTCAATTAACTGTCAACATATTGACTTATAATCCTTAACCTGCTGACTTATTTGTATTGATGCCACACGTGAAGTTAGAAACAATAGTTTTATTCTCTCTTTCTTTTTCATATGGGTAGGTGACTGATAAACCTAAAGTCAGAATTAGACGGAGTATCTCGTGCCTTGTACAACCAGTTATTTGACACTCAGTTAACAGTCATGAAAAGTGGTGTCTGAACAAAGACTCCATTGCAGGGAGAGAGGCTGAAGAATGTCAGCTTTGCGAAAGTGAAACTGGCTCTTAACTTAGGGGGTGCAGTTGATTGTTCAAGCATATCATAAAAACAGAAGACAAAGCTTGTGGGCAACTTTTGCATGGGCTCATAGGCTCTTGTTTCATAGGCTCAAATCTGGTTTGAATTTCACCATCTTACTTTTATGGATAAGGAGAACTCTGCTTCTCATTTGGGCTGGAAATCCCAAATATGTCAAAATGGGAAAAGTTCTGGTTATCAGCTAACAGTAATTAATTGTTGCTTAAACGATTACAATAAGTTGTATTGTAGTTATATAGTTTGTTTAAAGTATAAATAAAAACTGTTTTGTATGGCATTAAAAGAGTTGCCTTGTGTACCACTATGTATTATTAATAACACCTTTTAAACTCTACGGATTAGATGAAAAGGTCCGCATATCGCAGATAGGAGAAGAATTTGAGACAATAGATCATATATACTTTTTAATTCTTTTATTTTGTATTTTGATTCTTTTGTACAAGAAGGTATAACCTCTTTCTTAGATGTAACTGAGATTTGATGTTTTATAGTATTCACCTTTTCTGAAAAACAAAAACTTGGTAATTAGTAATTGTTTTAAAAATCAAACTAGATATTAAACCAATCAAAGAAAAAATTTAATGTTTAAAGGTTCAACCAGTATCAAATTATCTGATATATAATAAATAAATAAATAAATAAAAATAAAATATTTTATTAAAATAAAAAGAGTACACTAATATATATTATTATATAATAAATAAATAATAAATTAAATTTAATAATTTAACCAATTAATGGATTAATATAGAAGAAATTTCTCAAACTTAGTTAATGACCAATAAAAATATTTGTCTTTCTTCTAGCTTAATTTATAGATAAATAAATTAAGATTATTTGTCTATGGCAATGAATGTGATCAATCTTTGGCAATGAATAGTATTAATATGTAACGCTCCAATATATACCCTGGAAGTATTATGACAAGTCTAGGGTGTATTAAGAAGTAAATTGATACGACAACAACCTAGAATCAATGTCTAGATCACCTCCACTTTAATAATTGTTCTCAAACCTAAATTCAATCAAGTTAACAAGACCTTTCACTCCACAAAATAGAAAGAAATTGGTAACAAAGAGTATAAAGATTGTAAGAATTGAATTAAAGCCACAAGTTAGAACTTACTTGATAAGTTGAATCAATCCTTAAGGCAAAACAAGCAAGAATCCGAATTCTCTCTTGAAGAATGCTTTCAAATTTTATTCATGTCTAATCTGGTGTTCACGCATAAAACAAGAGTTTAAACACCCTTGTGCAATACAAACCCTAACAAAGATAACCTTAAAAAATCCTAAAGAAAGCCTAAAACATCAAGAAGGCTTTTTTGAAACAAATCTGCCCAAAAACAAATCCCACATAGATTTGGGCTTCAAAACTAATTAAAATTAACTAGTCCTAGTCCAAATAGGATAAGGAAATAACAAAGATAGTAAGCTAATTAAGAGGGGCGAATTGGGCTTTTAAACTAGGCCCATATGCTTGATTCCTTAAAATTAAACATGCACATGACATTTTTAATGAAGCACATGCATACTTAATACAAATCAGCCCATGACAAAGCCTAAAAGAAGTCCACATGCCTTTTACAAGATAAAATAAGCCCAAGCCCATTGATTAGGCTTATGCTTGCCAAAATTGTCTAAGTGTTAGCCTTCTTGGTTTGATGCCTCCAATGTGCACACACACTTAAGCGTCTCCCTAAGCTCTTCCCCAAGCTTGATCAACAAAACTTCTTGAAGTTCTTGTGAAACAAAAGCTTATGCATAAAACTGAAATTGTGCCTTGAGCTTGTTGAAGCATGACCTTGTAATTGGACTCATTGGCATCCTCAAGTCTCCGCCTTGATGAGTTGCATCATGAACATAATGAATTAAATGCATCTTAATAAGAGAAATAATGGTACTTAATGTAAAAGAGAAGGGTAAATGGATAATTTGTTCGATTCGATATAGACATACATACTTAGATGTGAAATATGTATAGAAAATTTTGATATGTTTGCTTGGATTTATGAATGTGATGTGAAGGGAATTGATAAAAGAAATATTCTATAAGTGAAAGGAATGTTTTTGATTAATTGAATGTAATTTTGTGTTATTTTTGCATGATAAGACCAAAGTTAGTTGATTTGGGATGTGTAACTCGCCGAATAGATAGGTTCTATTGAATAGACTTCTGTAATTTTGCCATATCTTGGCCTATAGACCTCCAAATTAGATAATTCTAATTGAAAATTAAAATAAAGACATAAGTCTAAAACTTTCATGAAGGAACCAAATATGATTTTGCCTCTAAGAGTTTTGAATTCTGCTTTGAAGTTGAGTTCTGGCTACTATCCTTGTTTTCAAACAACCTATAATTTTTGGGGTATAACTCTCGATATAATTAACCAAATTGCATGAAATTTATGCCATTAGAAACTTAAAACATAAAGGAATGAAATAAATTGATAAGATTATAGACCAATGTAGGAATTAAAGAAAGAAGAAGGACCAATATGCAATTTTCTTAAAGTCAACTCATGGACCAATAAAATTAAAGCATGTGTGTCCAATAGAATTGTAACACATGGTCCAATAGAATTGCAACGCATGGTACAATAGAATTATAACATATGGTCCAATATAGTTTTAACACGTACCAATAGAATTGTAACACGTGATCCAATGGGATTGTAACACATGGTTCAATAGGATTGTGACATATGGTCCAATGAGATTGAAACATGTGTCTAAGATTAGAAAATTCATGAAAAGGCATATGGAGAAGGGGGATGGACGACTCTTTGATGGCTTAACTTCAGATTTTTCTCCTCTCCATTTCACCTTCTTCATCCTATCATTTTTTACTTGGTGATTCAAGTAAAGCCAAAGAGGAAGGGAAGAATAAGCATTAGAAGAACTACTTTGTCAAATTTAAGGTTTGGGACTTTACTTAGTTGATTTCTGTATTTGTGTATGATTGTATGGATGTAAAAATTCATTTGGATGTGGAATTGTTGGTGGGATGTTGCTGTGGTGATATTTGGTGTTACTTTGCACGAACTTGGTTGTATATGACTAGAGATTATCGTGTAGTTGAATTGTTTGAGTCAGTCACATTGTTTAAGTCATAACTCAGCCTTAAGACTTCCAAATTGTGTGATATGATTGAATGTGAATTTATGGTATATGAGTTGTGATATTTCTAATTTTTGTATATAAATTTATGATGTTTGAATCTTCAATTTATTCCTTTGCCCTAACAATGTTACATTTACATTAATTATTTTATCTTCTTTAAATGGGTTTGATTATTGGGTTGAATAACGTGTAGACGGTAATTGTTTTTCATGTGCAATTCTATTATACTTTTGCATATATTATATGATCAAGTTTTCTCTTCCCTATGTACTTGACATTATACCAAGGATATGATTTGTGTTCACTTGGTTTAGCTTCATTGGTGGTTATCCATGTTTTGTTTATCTTTGTTCGCTGGGTTAAAGGTAAAGTATGACATTCATGGAAGAGATGCAGATTATTAGGAGCAATCAAACTCAGTTCTGTAGACATCATTTGTAACATCCCATCATCGATGGGAAGGGTAAAACGGTGAACGAGTTAGGAGTAATTACAAGTGTTTTGCTATGTTCATGCATAATAAAGCCTCCATATATACATGAATAGAAAT
>JANVCQ010000232.1:21724197-21740629 GCA_025531925.1 Erythroxylum plowmanianum | reverse complement strand
TGAGTGAATGTTCCCTGATACATGTTTCAATTAATAATTCCAACATGCAGACACTGGATTAATACTCTGTAAAAATCTATTTTGATTATATCAAGAATTATAGTGAAACACATACGAGTTCAACACTCATCAAGATTATGGTTCATAATAAGCAAATGCTTAAGTTGTACGTTTTAAGATTAAAGTAACGGCTCACTTTATTCTTAAAAACACACTTGATTTCAGATTCATTTAATAGTGTCATTATCAATAGTCAACTACTATCATGATATAAAACTCATCATTCCCTTGAAGTAATCTCCTTTACTTACATGGAGATAAATCGCAACACTACAGTCTAAACAATAACTAAGTGTCCGACTTGATTATTCAACTGTGAATCAATTAATTTAAATTCTAATAATTTACATGTTTCCTATACATCTCTATGTATATGTATATTACTTACAAAAGAATCTTGGTATCTTTTGACTAGATATATAATGCTCACACAAATAAAACCAAACTCTTTGTTTCATTAATAATAAATGTTTTCATTACAAAACTGTAACTGGAAGAAAATTAAGTTACATGTAAATACACTTGCTTTCTAAGGCACTATACTTACATAACTCTAATAGTCAGTTTGTTGATAGAGAGTTGATTAATGTTTATCATGTACTTGTGATCCAATAACACAACCAAAAGCTTGTTAAATCAAGTAAGTGAAGTTTAAGGTTCTAGGTTTTATGAATTTGATGATATTTTACAGTTTAGTAGTGAATATATGCATGAATTGTGTAAGGAGTAATTCGGTGATAGTGATGAGTTATATGAACAGGAGGTGAGTTTTGCTAATGAATGAGTTGGGTTCTGTATGGGAATGGTCTTTGACTATGAAAGTGATGCAGAGAGTCATGAAATTTGATGTATAAAAATACACTCTATTTTGTAATAAGAAATGCGCAAAAGGTATATTTTGTACTGTACATGCATGCACGAATCTGTTGAATATTGGTAGAAATGGATTTAAATGAGTTTAATAAATGTGAAATGAAGATTTAGATGAAGTAGTGGTATAGAGTTGACAAAATCATAAATTCATGATGAAATGAGGTTGTTGTTGGATATTAAAACACATGCAGAAATATATATGCAGTAAAGTTGATAAACATGCCCTATTTTCGTTATATATGCGTAAATGTTTAGGTAATGTTAGTGATGGATTTATGTGAGGTAAGAGTTAAAGAGAACATAGAGCATAATGAGGTGTTGTGTTTTAAGGAGTAAGATGATAGAAAACGTGGACTGATGAGGGAAAAAAGAAAGAAAAGTGTAGTAAAATGGGATTTGCATGAATAGTGATATACGATGTTTGAATGACTATGTTTGAATTTTGGATTTTTCATTTGTTGTGAGTTGTTCAGCTAAAAGGAGAGTAGGAAAGTTGGTTTATGCAATGGATGTAGTATTTATGAAGTGTCAAAGTGGGAAAAATCTGGGTTTTTGGTGAAGAAGATGAAGATCTGCATTTTAGAGAGAGAAAAGGTGATTGTTTGCAGGTATGAGTTTATGAACTAGAGTATTTTACTGAACAACTTTAAGTCTTTCAGCTATAATGTTTTCATCTGACCTCCAAATGACTTGAAGCTTGAACCAATAGATTCCTAAGACATTTTTCTTTCTCTCCATAAAAATTTAGAGCTATCTGAGTTGATTTGAAAATGATTGATAGGATGAAAGTGTGGAAGTCTGCTGGAATGTTATGAATTGGAGAATTTTCATGAACATGCTCCAGTATTATGATTATAACTTGATCTTTAGACTTCTAAATAAGTTGATTCTTATTCAAATTAAACCAGAGACATTTATCTACTACTGTCTTGAAGAAGTTGAATTTTAATTCTATTTCTAAGACTTTCAAATTAGCATGAAATTGAGTTTTGACTTAGGCTGTAGCACTACTAGGGACAAAAATCATGTCCTCTAATTGTTCAATAAACTGTATTGATGTAGACCGAATTAGGCTAATGTTTCTACACTAAAGTTGTATTTGTTCTCTTAGCTTTAAATTGGTATAAAGTTTGGAATTTTTGGATGTAGGAGTTGAGAGATATGGGTTGTACAACTTGAATGCATGATCATACATTAGCCAAAATTTTAAATGTACACAGTCTGTGATATTTTGAGCATAACTTATAGAATAATGAACTAAATTAAATGATCTTAGTATCAATAGAGACTTAAGATATTAGAGAATAATTTGTTAGAAGGAAGTGTTACCAAATTCCTTCACTTTCCTGATGAAAATAATTGTGCAAAATGGACCCAAAAGTGTATCTTTAGACAAATGTGATTTAATTAATTGAATGTGGATATCCAAATGAATATTGTGATAAGATTAATGATTATAAACATGGAACTATCATGAACATGCATTCTACATATTCAGTATAAATGCATGTGCAGTAATGAATACATAATTGTGCAATATTGTGATATGTGTATGTATTGTATGTATAGGGGAGCGTATTGAGCAACATCATCCAGACATTGCCAGGACTTCAAGGCAATAGCTGTTTGGAGCATACTGTGAGTAACCTAAGATGGTCTCACCTTCTTGATTTGTATATTACTAAATTGTATTGCTATCTTATTGAACTGTACTTAAATGTGCTATTTGTGTACTAGATTTCAGACAGTATTTGTCTAAGGCCTTTTGATACATAGAAATGATATTGGAAGTGTTGATTGAATATGAATGCATCTGCCTAAATGATTTTCTAATTCTCAATTGAAAAGTTGAATTCTGGACCTAGTATGATGACTACTATTGTTGTGATTGATACTGTGACTGTTGAACTTTCATAATACTTGCAAATGAAAATAATTGAATTTGATTACTGAATTGTGACATTCATTTCAGTCCAATGCATATAATATAAAGGAGTTGCGACTGATGTTGCTACTGATACTATTACTGATAAGAGCTATAAGCTCCCGCATACGTGGTTTGAGCCAATGGCTCATTGTGATCAGTGAGCCCTATATCCATATTAGGTAAGGGACTAACTGACTGATTGAGCCCAATATTCGAGATATTGTAAAATCACACAGTCACAACAATATAAAAATGAATGTGAGTCTCATACATATCGCATCCGCATATAATTTGAATTCATTGAATGATTTGCAAAGCAGTGTGAATGTTGTTATATGATTGAATGTTTAACTGAGAAATATTTTATCTGTGTTAATATTTGATACTTGTCAAGTGGGTTTGAACTGTATGATTACATGCTATGATTAATTTTGTTTTATGACAAGAGTGAACCATTGAGGATGGCTACTCTGCTGAGTTCGCAAAACTCATCAAAATTACATTGTTGCTTTTCAAGTTCCAGAGTGAGACGACCTAGCTTTTAAGACTCCGTAGAAGCATATTTTGTGCAACTGTTACAGTTAGATTTGGCTCAAAGGTCAGTTAATTGGGATTGAAGACATAGTTGTTTCTTTCGAGTTTATAGTATTCGGTGTGTACTGAGTTGTTTTTGTTCATAGGATAATGTTGTATAAACATAGATGATATTGTATTTTATGAAACAATGTAAATTATGGTTTTTGATATAATATGATAACATTTTTTATTTTAGAAATTGTGTGATTGATGGTTTAGTTTATAATGCCATGTTATGTACAGTGAAGGTGAGATAGTTAAGATATCATTTCTATCAGTCATGTACACGTGTATCCGATGGACGCACTTGCATATGTCAGATGAGAATGAGGTGCTACATTTTTGATATCAGAGCATGGTTTGACATCCATGGGGATATGTGGTGATATTAGTGTGAAATGTTTTGGAAATGTTGGATGGTAATTGAAGTTATTATGTATTATAGGTTATCCGACATAGGTGACCAAATGGAACACTCAGCTGACTTGAGACCAGAAGGAGCTAGTAGGGAGTTGTCGGTATCTCGACTTGAGTGAGTGTCTCCAAGAATTCCTGAGAGAAGGGAAAGGAGATACGACAAACTGCGAAAGTAGGGAGCTGTAGATTTCTAAGGCAATACCCTGCAGAAGCTAAGGGATGGTTAAAGCAGTTAGAACGAGTATTTGATCAGATGGATTGTGAGTTGGACGAGAGGTTCGACTATGCCATTTCCTTGCTACAAGGCCCAGCTTATCAATGGTGGAAGACTATTCTCGGCAGTGCCACCAGTGTTGGCCCTCGAAATTTTTCTCATTACTTTTATTGAGTTAGGCATGATTTAAATAATTTTGTGAGGTTTTGATAGATTAATCATTTTGGAATTTTTTTAATTATGTCAATGTTAGTAGGATTTATTGCATGGGTTAATGGAAATTAAAGTGTTAAGGTTATAAGAATGTTCAAGGGTATTTTTGGCAAGACACTTAAGCATAAAAGACATAACGCTTATAAGGAAGGGCAAAATGGACTTTGCACACTCATTAAGGGTAGAAATGGAAGAAAAAATGTTGATTTGTTCTTTTAAGAAGGGAAAAATGTGATTTGAGGGAGAGAAAGAGTGAAAAAAGAAAATAAGAGAGAAGAAGAGAGGTTTTGGTGAAAGAGAGAAAAGAAGAGAAGACAAGCTAGGGTTCATCTTTTCTAAACCTTCAAGAGAGATTTTGGGGTTGTGTAAGAAGGGAAAAAGAAAGAGGAAGAGAAGAGCTTCCATTTGAGCTAAGAAACTCTTCATTCGATGAAGATTCAAGGTAAGTTTGATTTTAATCCTTTGGATTTTTGGAAGGGGTTTTGGTTCAAGAAGCTTAGGAAAAGCATAGGTTTAAGTTTTCTAGAATTGATTATAGTGAATGTGCTTTGTGGGTTCTCAAATTGTAAACCCTATGGAATTGGGATTTTTTTTTGCCATTGATGAAGGAAATTAAGAGAGGCAAGAGGAACAAAAGAAGAGGCACATTTGAGCAAGTTTTTAAACAAGGAATCAAGGTAGGTACATGTTTATAATAGAGTAAATAAGCCACTAAATGTTTTCTTTAAATCAAGGAAGTTTAATGATTTCAATTGCATTATAGCTGTTGATGTATTGCTTCTTGAATGGATTGTGAAATTGTTATATGTTTGATATATGAATTGTGTTGATGATTTATGAAAAGACTTTGAAAATGATTCTTTTTAAAAAGATACATGTTTATGAAATCATGTTTTCGAAAATGGTTTTTGAAATATTTTATGCTCATGAAAAACAAGTTTCTGAAATATGCCATTTTGGGCAATATGTTTTCAAGATGTGCAATGCATGATTATGTGGATTTGTGGTGGTCCCCTAAGTTAAGTCAAGTGCATTTTGACAAAAGACTTCTCCTACCTGCCTGCTAGTGATATGGAGCTCCTTCATGGACTTCCATAAGTTCACGGCTGCATATGACCATTATGTGAGATTGCGATAGTACATTCTATTCACGGCTACATAGGACCATTATATGGAAATGTGTAGTATGTTATATTTTTGATCCACCCAAACCATTCTGATGTACTTATGTGCCTATGATATGTCAACAAGTTTGATGCATACATGATTTGTAATTTGTGAATTTTGGTTAAGAATTTGAGGATGATACGTTTTATGATTTTAATTAGAACTGTATATTAACAAATGAATATTTCAAAGATTTTGCCTATTTTTCTGCTATAAACTTGTTACCTATGAGCTTTCAAGCTCACTCCCTTTTCGTCCCATCTTCAAGTAAAGAAAATGAGATCGAGTAAGTAAGAGTCGAGGCATCATTCTACTTTTACAATGTTTTTATAAATTAAGTTAGATTTTGTAAAAGCAAGACTTTAGACGCATTTCGAGAATTATTGGGTTTGGTATCTTTGTATTTTGGATTTTGATATTGATGATGTAATATGTCTTGGAATGTCATTAAATCTTTTTAAACTCTTATTTTTGTTGTTAATAAAATATGAATTTTGTATGGATGATGTTGAGTTGGAATTGAGATATATTTGAAGAAGTTATTAACTTGAGATGATGAATCTTGAACATGAATTATTGTTATACCAATAAGTGAGATATTATGGAAAAGAAAGATAGGGTTTTTGTGAATGATGAGAATTAGTTGTAAGTGATGAGTCAAATGAATAGAGATTAGAGATTTTAATGAAATAATATTGGTAATTGAATGGTTATGCTCAGGACATTCCAAGTTTGTACAGTGCAAATTTCAAGTCTTCCATAAGGTAAAATTCATATTCTAAGTTCAGGGAAAAATCTATATTAATCTAGGTAGAATTAGTCAAAGTTGCCTTCATAAAAGTTGTAGCTTATCTTTCTATCTTTCCAAAAATATAAAGTATGAAATTTTTGGATATCGGAGTTAAGAGATATGATCATTATAAGTGGAGATGCTTTGGAAAGTGTAGTTAATGATTTAGAACTTTTGGTGATGTGAGGAAGACCCTGTAGGAATCCCTTCGTCTGATTCAGTCTTAGACTGAATCCCTTCGTCTGATTCAGTCTTAGATTGACTCCTTTCATCTAAATCAGTCTTAGACTGAGTCCCTTCATCTGATTTAGTCTTAGACTGACTCCCCTCATCTGATTAAGTCTTTGATTCAATCTTATACTGACTACCTTTCTCTGATTTAGTCTTAAACTGACTCCCTTCGTCTAATTCAATCTTAGGCTAAGTCCCTTCATCTGATTCAGTCTTAGACTAAGTCCCTTCGTCTGATTCAGTCTTAGACTGAATCACTTCATCTGATTCAATCTTAGACTGAAATCCCTTCATCTGATGACTGAGGACATAATCATGTTTGATTCTTTTGCCTATAACTTTGTCATCAGACCTCCAAATGACTTGATTTTTAAACCAGTGGATTCCTAACACATTTCTCTATCTCTCCATAAAACTTTATAGCCTTTGGTATTGATTTGAAAAAGATCAATTGAATCAAAATAAGGGTATTATTTAGAAGAGCATGAACTGGATATTTTACTGAACATACTTTGGTATTTGAATGATATCTTGATCTATAGAGCTCAGAAATGGTTATTGTTTCAAAATGAATTAGAGACTTAGAGATACAAACCCTCCGAAGAGATTGAATTTTAATTCATTCTTTAAGACTTTCAATTTTTGGATGGAAGTTGAGTATAGTGTACTGTTTCAGTTTAATAATAGCTTGAAAATGTTTGGGGTATAACTTTCAGTTTTCTGAACCAAATTGAATGATTTTAGTGTCATTAGAAACTTAAGACAAGGGGAAAAATATTTTGAAGAAGTCAAATTGTAATTCCAGTTCGAGGTTTCCTAAAACTGTTCTGAAATAGGAGAAATGAGTTTATTATGATGTTTGACTGGTGTGGGCACTCCACCCTTATGGGATGATGGCTAATGAGGGTTCATTGAAATAACCCTATAGGATAATATGCTCATGTTTTATGACTCCAAATGTTGGGCTCTAAAAATAGGGTCTAACAACTAGGCATTGCACTTTGACTTAGGGAGACTTTCAGAGGGCTTTTAGAGAAAATTATATGCTCTAGATATATATGGATAGGAAGATGAAGGAGTTCATGGACCTGAAACAGGGTGGAATGTCTGTAGCATATTATGAGATTAGATTTAATTAGATGAAGAGGTATGCTTCTGTCTTAATTGCTACTAAGGTAGATAAATGTAGGAGATTTGAAGATAGTTTGAACATGGAAATTCGAACAAGGCTAGCTCTTACTAACATGAGTAGTTTCACTAAGCTCAGAGCAGCCTCGATCCGAATGGAGCAATTGTTGAGGGATAATCAACTTGAGTAGAGATTAGAGATTATTTTGAAGAGGCCCAGTGAGTATCACGGTGGTTCTAGCAGAAGGTTCAGTAAACATCAGACCCGAGCATTCAGACCACTACCTGGATCTAGACAATTAGGATTCAGATAAAGGGGTGATTTCACTCAAACTGGGAATAATAGAGGTGAAACATGGGGTCAGTTGCTAGCTTGTCAGTATTGTAGGAATAAGTATAGTGGCATATGCTGGAGATTGATAGGAGTCTGTCTTCAATGTGGCTCACATGATCATCAGATCAAAGATTGTACATTGATGTCTGGAGCACAGTATGGTAGGAGAGGGAGTAGAGTATCATAACCTACTATTCAGCAAAGCCGAGCCAGTGGCACTAGACAGAGAAGTCGTGGTAGAGGCAAGATGAGTTCTAGAAGTGTTCATTGGAGGACTGAGGTACCTAGCAATCAGTAGCAGTCTCAAGCTATAGTTTATGCCATAATGAGGCAGGAGGCTTAGGATTCTCCAGATATTGTTGCAGGTGTGTTATCATTATTTACTTTTGAGGTTTATGCATTACTAAATCCTAGATCTACGCATTCATTTATCACATCACACATGACTTGCATTATGATAGAGAGCTCCTAAGAAGGGATTAGAGGTGAGTACATCAATTGGTAGTACTATAGTGATTGGAGAGGTCTGTAAGAAGTGTCTGATTCAAATTGACCAGGCAGAGTTGGCAGTATATTTGATTATTTTATAGTTGAAGGAGATAGATGTTATCTTAGGCATGGATTGACTCACTACTCATAGGGCCATCATAAGCTGCTATATGAAGGAAGTGATTTTAAAGTCTCCTGATTGATCGAGAGTAGTTTTCGGAGGCGTTAGCCAAGCAGTGCCAACCAGACTGATTTCTTTTATTAGTGCTTTGAAGTTAATGTATGGTGGATGTGAGGCCTATCTAGCCCACGTGATTGATACTTGAGCTGAACAGAATGTACAGGATATTCCTGTGGTTAAGGAATTCCTGAACGTGTTTCCAGTTGAATTACCTAATTTGTCTCCAGATCGAGAAACAGAGTTCACAATTGACTTAGCTCCAGCTACAACTTCTATATCCATTCCTCCATATAGGATGGCCCCTGTGGAATTAAAGAAGTTGAAAGTTTAGTTGCAGGAGTTGCTCGAGAAGGGGTTCATTAGGCCCAATATTTCACCCTGAGGCGCTTCAGTATTGTTTGCAAAGAAGAATGATCATACTTTAAGGTTGTGTATTCATTACAGACAACTTAACCGGGTTACAGTGAAGAATAAATACCCGTTGCCTAGAATCGATGACTTGTTTGATTAATTGTAGGGAGCTCAAGTATTCACTAAGATTGATTTGAGATCTAGGCATTATCAACTAAAGATAGCAGAGGCTGATATACCAAAAAGTGCTTTTAGATGCAGGTATGAACATTTTGAGTTCTTAGTAATGCCATTTGGGTTGACTAATGCCTGAACTGTATTTATGACATTAATGAATAAGGTATTTCAGCCCTACCTAGACTGGTTTGTAATTGTGTTCATCGAAGACATTTTGGTGTATTCAAGAAGCAGTGAGGATCATGTTGAGCATCTGAGAATAATTTTGTAGACTATGAGAGAAAAACAACTTTATGTCAAATTCATCAAATGTGAATTTTGGCTGAATCAAGTGGTATTTCTGGGTCACATAGTAATGGGGTATGGTATTCAAGTGGATCTAATAAAAATTGAAGCAGTAATGAGATGGGAGACACCAAAGCATGTATCAGAGATCCAGAGTTTTCTTGGATTAGCTGGTTATTACTGGAGGTTTGTCAAGGGGTTTTCTTTAATCTCAACCCCTCTGACTAAACTTCTGAGGAAGAATGTGGCATTTAGATGGAATGACGAGTGCCAGAGAAGTTTAAAGAGTTGAAACATCGGTTGACTACAACGTCGGTGTTGACTATTCCATTAGGATCTGGTGGGTATGTGGTATACAGTGATGCGTCGCATCAGGGACTGGGATGTGTATTGATGTAGCATGGTAAGGTGATAGCCTATGCATCGAGACAATTAAGGTTTTATTAGATGAATTACCCAATACATGATTTAGAGCTTACAACAGTAGTCGTTGCTCTAAAGATTTGGAAACATTACTTATATGGCGAGACACTTTAGATATTCATTGATCATAAGAGCTTGAAGTATCTATTGAGCCAGAAAGAGTTGAATATCAGGCAAAGAAGATGGGTAGAATTGTTAAAAGACTATGATTGTACAATTAAATATCATCCGGGAAAGGCTAATGTAGTGGCTGATGCTTTGAGCAGAAAGTCGAATAGTAGTGTAGCTCATATTCAGTTATTAGAGTTACCAGGCCTGATTAAATTGAGAGCTTTGAATGTAGAGTTAAATCTAGAGCATAATAAAGCATTGACAGATGCATTGAAACTGAGGTCAATGTTGCATGATTGGATCAAAAAAGTACAGAGTAAAGATCCTGAAATAGTGAGATTGATTGAGAAAGTTAAGAAGAATACAAATTCTGAGTTTGAATTTAGAGATGATATATTATGGCTAAAGTAGAGACTATGTGTGCCTAATGTTGATGATCTGATGAAGGAAATTATAGAAGAAGCTCATATGGCCGCTTATGCTATACATTCTAATACTATCAAGATGTATAATACACTGAAAGAACATTTCTGGTAGCCTGGAATGAAAAAGCAAGTAACGGTGTTTATTTCTAAATGTATAACATGCCAACAGGTTAAGGTTGAACATCAGCCTCCAGTTGGAAAATTGCATTCGTTACCTAATCCATAGTAGAAATGGGAACGAATCATTATAGATTTTATAATAGGATTGCTTAAGACTCCGAGGTAGAATGATGCAATATGGGTTGTGGTGGACCAATTAACTAAGTCGACCCATTTCATACCAATATAGGAGAACAATACATTAGACCAATTGGCTTGGAGATATGTGACTGAGATTGTGAGATTGTATGGAGGTTCAATGTTTATTGTATCAGATAGAGATCTCTGATTTACTTCGAGATTTTAGAAGAGCTTACAATCAACTATAAGCACAAAGCTGAATTTCAGTACAACATTTCATCCTTAGACAGATGGACAGAGTGAGAAAACTATCAAGACTGTTGAGGATATGCTTAGAGTATGTGTATTGGAGTTTCAGGGAGCATAGGATCAGTACATAGCATTGATTGAGTTTATTTATAACAATCATTATCATAGCAACATTAGGATGGCACCATATGAAGCATTGTATGGTAGAAAATGTTGATCGCCTCTATACTGTGATGAAAAAGGTTTAAGAATGATTGAAGGTCCAGAACTGATACAAGATACTGTAGAAAAGGTGAAATTGATCAGGAGTCGAATAAAAGTGGCTCAGGATAGACAGAAAAGCTACTAGGATCAGCATAGAAAGGATATGGAATACAATGTTAGAGACAGAGTGTTTCTGAAAATGTCACCTTGGCGTGGTGTACTGAGATTTGGTAAAAGGGCAAGTTAAGCGCAAGATACATTGGCACTTATGAGATTCTTGAGAGGATTATACCTTTAACATATAAATTAGCTTTGCCTAATGAGATGTCTCATTTGTATAATGTGTTTCATGTAAGCATGTTAAGAAGATACAGATATGATCCTAATCATGTATTACCGGCTCAAGATATTAAGATTAATATCAATTTGAGTTATAATGAGGAACTAATCAAGATAGTGGGTTATAAGACAAAGTAGTTGAGAAATAGAGTGATTCCATTGATGAAAGTTCGTTAGAGAAATCACTACATTGAGGAAGCAATATGGAAAACTGAGGATCATATGAGGTGACATTATCCCCACCTATTCAAATCATCAGGTAAGAATTTCGAGAACAAAATTTTTGTTAGGAGGGGGAATTGTAACATCCTGTTATCTGAATTAAGATTAAAATTGTGATTATTAGAGATTAATAAGAAACTAGGAAGCATAATTCATGCTTATGCATAATATGACATACACGTACATGACACTATTGATCTTGCACATTACAATTATTTGTACATGCATTCATTGACATTGTTTAGGTATAATTGATTGTCAAAAAATGAAATTAAAATGTGAATTGTGAACTTTTTGAGCTGAAAATTTATTTGGAGAATAATCTGATTATTTTAGATTTTTGGTGAATTTTTGGAAATTTCTAAAAATTTGGGGTATTTTTGGATTAAGAAAAATAAATAGACCAGTTAAATTGTGACAAGTGGCAGTATTATATAGCGATACGTATTA
Source organism: Erythroxylum plowmanianum (assembly GCA_025531925.1). Lineage (NCBI taxonomy): Eukaryota > Viridiplantae > Streptophyta > Magnoliopsida > Malpighiales > Erythroxylaceae > Erythroxylum > Erythroxylum plowmanianum. The sequence goes on along the minus strand of JANVCQ010000232.1, from coordinate 21,728,553 downwards.
AACATGCAATAGCCACGTAGAGAAAGAACTCAATTCCTCTGTTGTTGTTCCTTCATACTGAAGGTTTTGTTAGACAAGCTGTGGAAACTTGGTTATTGATTCTGAAACTAAAGTAAGGAAGTCAGTTTGTTGATAGAGAGTTGATTGTTGTTTATCCTGTACTTGTGATCCACTAACATAGTCGAAAGCTTGTTAAATCAAGTAAGTGAAGTTTAAGGTTCTAGGTTCTATGAATTTGATGATGTTTTACAGTTTAGTAGTGAATATATGGATGACTTGTATAAGGAGTAATTCGGGGATAGTGATGAGTTATATAAACAGTAAGTGAATTTTACTAATGAATGAGTTGGGTTCTGTATGGGAATGGTCTTTGATTATGAAAGTGATGCAGAGAGTCATGAAGTTTGAAGTATAAAAATACACTATGTTTTGTACTGAGAAATCCACAGAAGGTGTATTTTGTACTGTACATGTATGCATAAATTTGTTGAATATTTGTAGAAATGGATTTAAATGAGTTTAATGAATATGAAATGAAGATTTGGATGAAATCGTGGGATATAGTCAATAAAATCATAAATTCATGATGAAATGAGGTTGTTGTTGGATATTAAAACACATACAGAAACATATATGCAGTAAAGTTCATAAACATGCTCTGTTTTCGTTATATATGTGTTAATGTTTGGGTAATATTAGTGATGGATTTATGTGAGGTAAGAGTTAAAGAGAACATAGAGCATAATGAGGTGTTGTGTTTTAAGAAGGAGTAAGATGATAGAAAACATGGACTAATGAGGAAAAAAGAAAGAAAGAAAAGTGCAGTAAAATGGGATTTGTTTGAATAGTGGTATACGATGTTTGAATGATTATGTTTGACTTTTGGATTTTTCGTTTGTTGTGAGTTGTTAAGCTAAAAGGAGAGTAGGAAAGTTAGTTTATGCAATGGATGTAGTAGTTATGAAGTGTAAAAGTGGGAAAAAAATATGGGTTTTTGGTGAAGAAGATAAAGATATGCGTTTTAGAGAGAGAAGGTGATGGTTTGCATGTATGACTTTATGAACTAGAGTATTTTACTAAACAGTTTTAAGTCTTTTAGTTATAACATTTTCATTGGACCTCCAACTGACTTGAAACTTGAACCAATAGATTCCTAAGACATTTTTCTTTCTCTCCATAAAAACTTAGAGCTATCTGAGTTGATTTGGAAATGATTGATAGGATGAAAGTGTGGAAGTTTGCTGGAATGTTATAAACTACAGAATTTTCATAAATATGCTCCGGTATTCTAATTATAACTTGATCTGTAGACTTCTAAATAAGTTGATTCTTAATTCAAATTAAACTAGAGACATACGTGTACAACTTTCTTGAAGAAGTATAATTTTAATTCTATTTCTAAGACTTTCAAAATTAGCATGAAATTGAGTCTTGGTTTGGGTTGTAGCACTACTAAGGACAAAAATCGTGTCCTTTTGTTGTGGAATAAACGGTATTGATTTAGATCAAATTAGGCTAATGTTTCTACAACGAAGTTTTGGCTTGTTTTTTTAGCTTTAAATTGGTATAAAGTTTGTAATTTTTAGATATTGGAATTGATAGATATAGGTTGTACAACTTGAATGCATGATCCTACATTTGCCAAAATTTCAAATGTACACAGTCTGGGGTATTTTGAGCATAACTCATAGAATAATGAACCAAATTGAATGATCCTGGTATCAATAGAGACTTGATACATAGGAGAATAATTTGTTAGAAGGAAGTGTTACCTTACTGATGAACATAATTGTGCAAAATGGACCCGAAAGTGTATCTTTAGACAAATGTGAGTTAATCAATTGAATGTGGATATCCAAATGAATATTGTGATAAGATTAATGATTAGAGACCTATAACTGTCATGAACATGCATTGTACATATTCAGTATACATGAATGTGTAGCAATGAATACAGAATTGTGCAATATGACAATATGTATATTGTCATATTGCACAATATACATACAATACATACGTATTGTATGTATAGAGGAGCGTATTGCGCGACAACATCCAAACATTACCAGGACTTCAAGGAAATAGCTGTTTGGAGCACACTATGATTAACCTAAGATGGTCTCACCTTCTTGATTTGTATACTACTGAATTGTATTGCTATCTTATTGAACTATACTGAAATGTGTTATTTGTGTACTTAATTCCGTACAGTATTTGTCCGATGTCTTTTGATACTTAGAAATGATATTAGAATTGTTGATTGAATGTGAATGCGTCTGCCTAAATGATTTTTTGATTCTCAACTGAAAAGTTGAATGCCAGACCTAGTCCGATGACTACTGTTATTGTGATTGATACTGTGACTGTTGAACTGTCATAATACTTGCAAATGAAAATGATTGAATTTGATTACTGAATTGTGGCATGCATTTCATTCTAATGCATATAATATAAAGGAGTTGTGACTGATGTTGCTACTGATACTGTTACTGATAAGAGCTATAAGCTCCAGCATATGTGGTTTGAGCCAATGGATCACTGTGATCAATGAGCCCTATATCCATATTGGGTAAGGGATAGACAGACTGACTGAACCCAATAATTTGGGATATTGTAAAAGCACATAGTCATAACAATATAAAAATGAAAGTTAGTCTCATACATATCGCATCCGCATATAATTTGAATTCATTAAATGATTTGCAAAGCTGTGTGAATGTTGTTATATAATTGAACTATTTAACTAAGAAATGTTTTATCTGTGATAGTATTTGATACTTGTCAAGTGGATTTAAAATGTATGATTACATGCTATGATTGATCTTGTTTTATGACAAGAGTGAACCATCGAGGATGGTTATTCTGCTAAGTTTGCAAAACTCATCAAAATTGGACTATTGCTTTTCAGGTTCAAGAGTGAGATGACCTAGCTTCTAAGACTCTGTAGAAGCATATTTTGTGCAATTGTTACAGTCAAATTTGGTTTAAAGGTTGGTCAGCTAGAATTGAGGACATTATTGTTTCTTTCGATTTTAGTACTGAGTTGTTTATGTTCATAGGACAATGTTGTATAAACATGGATGATATTGTATTATATGAAACAATGTAAATTATAGTTTTTGATATAATATGATAACATTTTGGATTTTAGAAATTGTGTGATTGATGGTTTAGTTTATGATGCCATGTTATGTACAGTTAATGGTTTAGTTTATGATGCCATGTTATGTACAGTGAAGGTGAGATAGTTAACATGTTATTTCTATCAAGCATGTACACATGTATCTGATGGACACACGTGCATATGTTAGATAGGAATGAGGTGTTACAGTGATCATAGATAGGCTGTGACCAGTCAAACTTCTTGGTCGTCAATTCACTCATTAAGTTTCCTACAATAGACTTGTCAGTTATGTCTGATTGTGAGTACTCTTTGATTTTCATCATAAATTTCCTTGCATTGTCTATATGAGGCATTGATGGCTTAACATTTTCAACCATTGTCAATGACATTTGTTATAATTGTATATAATTTTTATGCCATTTTCGTGAATGTGCATTTTTTTCTCTTTCAGATGGTTTGAAGACCCCTTTGAGGTACAAAGGGATGTCTCAGATTTTTATTTAGGGTAGTCCTATTACAGGAAGGTCACCCAGTTGCACATGAGAGTCGTAAACTGAGTGACCCAGAGACAAGATACACAACACAAGAAAAGCGACCCATAGACAAGATACACAACACAAGAAAAGGGTCTATTGGCAGTAATCCACTACCTTAGGTTAGGGTCTGGAAACATTACTTATTGGGGGTCCAAGTTTGTAGTGAAGACAAATAAGACTGCAATGAGCCATTTTCTTACGCAGCCAAAGCTTCCCCGTATAGTGGGTAGGAATTTTTGACGGAGTTCAACTTTCACTTTGAATAATTGATGGGTCGAACCAATCAAGTAGCAGATGCTCTTAGCCAGAAAGCAAAAAAATGCACATTCACAAAAATGGCATAAAAAATATATACAATTGTAACAAAAAAAATTGAAGTTTTGACAAGTTTAGACTCAACCTATTAGACTTTTCCCAGGTCTCAAAATATGTCCTTCAGCTTCTAGTCTTAGTAATGGTTACAGGCTTCTCTGTAGCTAATGCTAGGTCCTCATCCATAATACCTATCTGAAATTGGATTTGGTTAGACCAATCGACATAGTTTAGGTTGTTGAACTTGATTAGACCATTGCCCATAGCTAGCAAATTACTAGAAACTGCAAACATAAAAACAAACTCACACATTAATACTTTTAGTGCAATTAATAGATTCAGACAATAACAAACTTTAATATATATATTTATATCAACCTTTGG
>JANVCQ010000232.1:21687008-21703022 GCA_025531925.1 Erythroxylum plowmanianum | reverse complement strand
AAGAATTTCCAAAGGGGAAATTTGTATTTGATTTGCATGAGTTTGAATAAAAATGATTATAAGAAAAAGAAAAAAAAATTCAGACCAGTTTCGGATAGTTTAGTCTAAGGTTTCCAACGCGATGCTTTTCTAAAGTGTATGTTATCGGATGTCGGAAATTTTATGTTCAGATCGATTGATTCGTTCGTTCGCTTTGATTCAATTTGCTTTTGATTTCGATTCGTATTTGATTCATTTCCGATATGATTTCGCTTTATGTTTCCGTTTCAGATTCCTTCTTGTAGGATCCGTTCCTTCCATTAGTTTCGATTATTGTTTCACCTTTCGTTCGCTTTGTCTTTCGAACCTTTCGATTCGCTTTTGATTTGTCTTCGTTCCGAAATTTTCGTTTCATTTTTTGCTTTTCCGGTTGGGGTCCGATTTTCGAGATCGGGTCCCAACAATTTAAGCCAAAGATCTCTTTATTTGGTAAAGAATCAAGGTAAGATCATTTTGAATCTTTTAGATTTTTGGAAGGATTTTAGTTCATAGAATTTAGAAAATGCATGGGTTTAAGTATTCTAGCACCAATTTTAGCAATTGTACTTTGTGGGATTTTCAATTGAAAACTCTATTAAGTTGAATTTTTGTTATTGTAGAAGGAAATCAAGAAAGATAAGAGAAGCAAGAGTAGAGACATTTTGAGCAAGTCTTTAAGCAAAGAAATCAAGGTGGGTATATGTTTATAATAGAGTAAATAAGCCACTAAACGTTTTCTTTGAATCAAAGAAGTTTTAATGATATTCAATTGCACCATAAGTGTTGCATTTATTGCTTTTGAATAATTTGAGAAATTGAAATATGTTATTATATGAATTGTGTGATGATTTATAAAAAGACTTTGAAAGTGATTTTTTGAACAGATAACATGTTTATGAAATCATGTTTTCAAAATATCTCATGTTTATGAAAAATCAAGTTTCAGAAAAGTACCAATTTGGGCAATATGCTTACAAGATATAAAATACATGTTATGTGGGTTTGGTTTGGTCCATTCTATTGTCAAGTGCACTTCAACTAAATGCTTCTCCCGCCTGCCCGCTAGTGTCCTGGAGCTCCTTTATGAAGTCCCATAGGTTCACAGCTACGCAAAACCATTATGTGGGATTACGTTAGTATGTTTTGTTCACGGCTACATAGGACCCTTAGGGGAAATGTGTAGTACCTTCTATTTTAGATCCATCCAAACTATTCTGATGTACTTATGTGTTTATGATTTGTGAACATGCTTGATGCATTCATGTTTTATTGTTTGTGAATTTTGACTACACGATGAGAGTTTTAGAAACATGTGTTTTATGAACTCAATGAAAATTTTCTATGACAAGTAAAATGTTTTCAAAAGTTTTGCTTATTCTTTGTTATAAACTTGTTACCCACGAGCTGTCAAGCTCACCCCCTTTTCATCCCATCTTTAGGTGATAGCTAAGAGATCAAGTGATCAAGAGCCTAAGAAAAATTCTCTAAATTTGTTTATTTTGTATTTTGAGTGGGTTTTGGGAAAGCACAATGTTTTAGTCACATTTTAAGAACCTTTTGTAATTTGAGATTTTGAGACGATGATATAATGTGGCTTGGAATGCCACTAAAGATTTGTAAAAACTTTATTCTTTTGATGCATATGAAATGATGAACGATGTATGGACGAAGTGAGTTGAAATTAGATATACGTGAAGAAGAAATCAATTTGAGTTTATGAGTTTGGAACATGAATCTTTGACATATACATTCACACACACACATATATATGTATAAGTTAGATGTTATGGAAAGGAAGTTAGGAATTATGATTGATCAAATATAGTTAAAGGTGATGAGACAAATAAGTTGAGATTTGAGAGTTTAATGAAATTATTTTGGCAGCTGAATGGCTATGCTCAGGACATTCCAAGTCTGCGCTGTGCAAAAATTTCAAGTCTTCTATAGGGTAAAAATTTGTGTTCTAACTTCAGGATAAAATCTGGATTAATTAAGGTTGAATTAGACAAAGTTGTCTTCTGGAAAGTTGTAGTTTATCTTTCTAACTTTCCAACGGTATATAGTATGAAACTTTTGGACATCGAAGTCGAAAGTTATGATCCTTATAAGTGGAGATGTTCAGGAGTGTATTCTGCTTCGTCTTAAGTTGACTCTGCTTTGTCTTAAGTTGACTTTGCTTCATCTTAAGTTGACTATACTTCGTCTTAAGAGTCATTTCGTCTTAAGTTGACTTTGCTTTGTCTTAAGTTCACTCTGCTTCGTCTTAAGAGTCACTTTATTTGAAGTTTACTTTGCTTCATCTTAAGTTGACTCTGCTTTATCTTAAGAGTCACTTCGTCTTAAGTTGACTCTGCTTTGTCTTAAGTTGACTCTAATTTGTCTTAAGAGTCACTTCGTTTTAAGTTGACTTTACTTTGTCTTAAGTTGACCATCTACTTCTTCTTAGGTTGACTTTCTGCTTCATCTTATGTTGAATGAAACTTCTTCTGGTCCAATTTTGACCCCTTATATGATAGAATTTGTCTTTGAAGTCTTCATAAAAGTTGTAGATCTCTTTCAAATCATCTAAAGAACACTATAATCTGATTTCTTTAGAGAAAGTTACGACTATTTTTCCAATTCGTCTCACCCTTCGTCTGGGTTCATCTGATTCTATAGTCTTATCCCATCTTTGACCCTATAGATGACCGAATTTGTCTTCAAGTTCTTCACAAAAGTTGTAGATCTTGAAATTTTTTTCGAACCATCTAAAGAACACTGTAATCCGATTTCTTTAGAGAAAGTTATGACCATTTTTCCAATTTGTCTCAGCCTTGGTCCGGGTTCATCTGACCCTATCGTCTTATCCCACTTTTGGTCCTATAGATAACCTAATTGGTAATTAAGGTCTTCATAAAAGTTGTAGATCTTGAAATTATCTTTCTAACCATCCAAAGAACACTTTAATATGAGTTTTCTAGGGAAAGTTATGACAATTTTCCCAATTCATCTCACCCTTCATCTAGGTTCATCTATTTCTATTTTCTTATACCATCTTTGACTCTATAAATGACTAAATTTGTCTTCAAGGTCTTCACAAAAGTCGTAGATCTTAAAATCTTCTTTCGAAACATCTAAAGAATATTATAATCTAATTTCCATAGAGAAAATTATGTCATTTGTCTCGAAATAGGTTCAGTATAATTGAGGACGGAACCTTGTTTGGTTTCCTTCAGCCCAAATCTTTGTTATCCGACCTCGAAACGAAGTGATCCTTAACACAATAGATTCCTCACACATTGTGCTATCTCTCCACAGAAAACAAAAATCAAAAATTGACAGCATTTCAAATTTATTGGAAAAAGTTTGATTGAAGGAAAGTGAGAGAATCTGTTGGATTTATTTTACTGAATATGCTTCAGCATTTTGAATATACTGGACCCCGCTTCTGGAGCCTAGTATTCGGAGACATTTAACAATCGAATCTCATTGCAAATTTTCTTAAACAATTAATGCATATGTAGAAAAATCGATAATCAAATTGACCCGATTTATTTAAAACAATTTTAGTCACAAAGAAGCAAACATTATTGAACACATCAGAGTTTCAATAATCACTTGGGCCCATTACAGAACACAATGCTTATTTTCATAACATCTTCACATTTCAAAAACCACCCCTTTTGCCTTAATACAAATACAAAATACCAAATACAAAAGATACAATTGAATGTCTATGCTTGATATGATTCTAAAATACAAAAATCCTGAACTAACTTAATTACAAAAGTCTTTAACTATCTTAGAGTTCCAATGCCTTGCAAGGATCGCTAATCTTCTCTTTCTACACCTGAGGAGGGAAGTGTGGGGTGAGCTATACAGCTCAGTGGCTAATATATTTATGACCATTGGCAATTGACCAAAGTCAAGCATATGTATATATATATGTCTAGCAATTCTAGCATTCATACTTTATTCAAGCAATTTAAACATTTATCAATTTAACTCAAACTTATAATACATAGCATAAACTTCAGCCATTAAACATGACACTCAATTATGCACCATTCTTGATCATCTAAAGATGCAATGTACAACAAATGGCTCGAGGGTTTCGTGGAACAAAAAAGAGAAACTGAAGTTTACTCCGTGAACAAAACGAGTCCATTTTTCAGATCTTGTGGGCCGCAAGCGAGCAGTCGGGAGAAGGCTTTACGTCGACGTGCACGTGACTACGAAATGATTCCTCTCTTGCCTAAACAAAGCATATAATCAATACTCAAAAATCATTTTATCAAAATGAAATACTTTCATACTTTTCATGCTCTTTCTTCTTTCCATTCAAATCAAAATGACACGATACAATTCAATGGCATAATATTGATCAAAATCACAATTTAATTATATCAATATATCATGCTTCTTCCACAATATAACAAAATCAAAATCATCATGTATTTTCAACAAGTCAATTTTCAAACAATCTAACACATATCCATACATAAGCAAGAATTTACCCAATCACACAATAACTGTCAATACATTACCCACCTAATTCACTTGCAAAAATCCAAGTTAAGGTTGTCTATATCCTTTCTCTTGGTTAGGATTCTCTTGGTTCCCTAACATAAACCAAGTTTCATTCAATAGGAATCCAATAGAAAATCCCACAATGAAAAATCACTAAAATTGATTCTAGAATGCTTAAACCCAAGCATTTTCTAGACTCCATGAACTAAAATCCTTCCAAAAATCCAAAAGTTTCAAAATCATCTTACCTTGATTCTTCACCAAATGAAGAGATCTTTAGCTCAAAGGGAAGTTTTTATGTTCGTCTTCCTTTTCCCTTTCTTGAACAACTCCAAAATCTCTCTTGAAGGTTAGCGCAATTGAAACCCTAGCTTATTTTCTCTTCTTTCTCTCCTTCTCTCCTTCTATTCGTATTTCTCTCTGTTTTTTCATGACACTCCTTCTTTTTCTCTTCAATTTTCGTTCTTCTTTCTTCTTAAAATGCAAGACAACACTTTGTCTTCCAATTATGCCCTTAATGATTGAGAAATGTCCCATTTGCCCTTCCATTCATGCCTTATGTCTTTTATACTTAAGTGTCTTTTCAAAAGCACCCTTGAATATTCTGACATAGCTCTTTCTTCTAAAAAAGTTTTCTCCCTTTTCTTAAGTTTCCAATGACACCAAAATTAGTCCATTTGGTTCAGAAATCTGAACGTATTGCCCCAAACATTTTCGGACTGTTCTTATACTAAAATAGTACACTATACCCAACTTCCATACAGAAATTAAAAGTCCGAGAGACTGAATTATATTTCCACTTCTTCATACCATTTGTAGCTCGATGTCTCTAGTTTATCTTGAAACTAGAATCATCTTATTCAGAGCTCTACCGATCCAAAAATCATCAAAATACTAAAGCATGTTCAGTAAAAAAATCCAATTCCTACTCTTCCAATCGATACCCTTACTTTGATTCAATCTATCTTTTTCCAGTCAATACCAAAAGCTATAAAAATCTATGGAGCGATAGGAAAATGTGTTAAGAAACATTGGTTCAAGAATCACTTCATTTGGATGTCGGATAACAAAATTATGGCCAAAGGAATCAAATAAGGTTTGGTCTTCAATCATATTGAACTTGTCTCGGGACAAATGGCATAACTTTCACTAGAGATGTTGGATTAAGATAATCTTAGGACTTTGAGATATACACTTTTAAGAAGACCTTGAGGTCAGATTTTATCATCTGAAAGGTCAAAATGGACCAGAAGGTAGGTACTGACGAAACAAAATAAAAAGCAGACGAATGGTGAAAATTACCATAACTTTCCTTAAAGATATCAGATTTGTGTGTTCTTTGAGTGGTTAGAAAGAGGACTTCAATATCTACAACTTTTATGAAGACCTTCAAGACAGATTCTATCATCTAAAGGGTCAAAAATGGAGCAGAAGATAGGTATAGATGAAGCCAAATGAAAAAGTAGACTAATGGAAAAAGACAGACGAATGGGCAAAATTGCTATAACTTTCCCTACAGATATTGGATTAAGGTGTTCTTTATATGGTTCAAAAGAGGACTTCAAGATCTACAACTTTAAGAAAACCTCAAAGATAGATTCTATCTTTTGAAGGGTCAGAAATGGAGTAGAAGATAGGATTAGACGAAGCCAAAGGAAAAAATAGACTAATGGGAAACAGTAGATGAATCGAGAAAATTGCTATAACTTTCCCTACAGATATCGGATTAGGATATTCTTTAGATAGTTTGAAAGAGGACTTCAAGATCTACAACTTTCATAAAGACTTAAAGACAAATTCTATCACCTGTAGGGTCAAAAATAGAGTAGAAGATAAAAGATAGCAAAAGACAGATGACACGTCATCATAGATGACACGTCATCACAAATGACACATCATCACAAAAAAAGCAAAACACAGATGACATATCATCACAGGCAACACGTCATCACAAAGGATACGTCATCACAGAAGAAGTAAAACACAGATGACACGTCATCACAAATGACATGTCATCACAGAAGAAGCAAAACAAAAATGACATGTCATCACAAAAGACACGTCATCATAGAAAAAGCAAAACATAGAAGAAGCAAAATGCAAAAGATACATCTTCCCTTATAAGGACCATAATTTTCAGCCTAGAAGTTCAAAAATTTCGTACTATATATTGTTGGAAAGCTAAAAGAAAGATATACAACTTTCTAGAAGATAACTTTGTCTAAAATAGCCTAAAACAATCCAAAATTACCCTCAAAATTAGAACACAAATTTTACATTCATCCACCAATGTACTGCACCCAGTTCTCAAATTCATGACAAAGTTTGAGATTTTTAAAGATAGAATTTAAATTTGATGTCTGCATAAGAAATGTAGCCATATGTTTCTAGTTTAATTCAAATTAAGAATCATCTCGTTTAGATAACTAGATAAAAAGTTGTGGCTAAAAGACTGAAGTATACTCTGTGAACATTTTTCAGGACAACCACCCATTTTGTTTCACAATCTTTCTTTAACACAACTCACACCAAGATCACCTTTTCTACTTCATTTTCTCCTCATTCTCGACTCCATTTCAAATCAATATCATCCAAAGAAAATATTGTCCATGATTAATTATGAACACCAATAACAAAACATACACATATGTACATATTCTTCATCCACTTACTACACAAATTTAATTTCATTTTTGCTTTCATTCTGCTTCTAACTTTCACCTTAATTCTTCCCATTTCGAAATCTCTTATCCACTAAAAGCACCAAAGCAAAATATGAACCTATCCATATTTCTCATTTATTAGTTCTAATCTTCTAAGAAAAGTTCAAGGTCCAACAAAATATATCTAGATCTGTAGGGTTCCAATTGAGATGATTTTCAATGTGGAGTAAACTAAAGAGATAGTTTTACAAATTATATGAAAATGAACTGAGGATGACTAATGATGGTAAATTGGAGTAACCATACATGGTAACAAGCACAAGCATGTTTTATGACCATCCAAGTTGGGCTCTGAAATCGGGGTCCAACAGAGGTAAAGAATCAAGATTTCCATTCCAAATTGGCCAAAGAGAACACCAACTCCAGATTTTCCAGATTTGGGCAAAGAAGAAAAGGAGCTTGCTTCATCTAGTTTTTGTTTCATTTTTCTCTTCTAGCATCTTTATTATGGATTTTTGGCTGTTGGGGATGTTAATGACATTATAAGTGGCTGAGTTATTTGTAGAGATTACTTTTGAACTACTCATTGAACTCCTACTTTGTTGATTTGAATGAATGATGCTTTTGATGAATGTTGAGCTTATATCTTGCAATATACTGACAAATTGAGTTGGGTAAATTATGTAGGGTTGTACAATGAGAATTAGCACTATATAGACCTACATTCATCAAGTTAATTAAATAGTTAGAGAGAGATCTTGGCTAATTAGTTGATTACCTATAGGATAACTTCATAACTAGTTAAATTAGTGGATTGATTATGTAGATTGAGAGATTGCTTAATCATTTCCATTTAATTTGGCTAGGGACAATTAATTACATGTTGAGAGAGGGTAGTTAATCCATTAGGACATCTTAGGTGAGGAACAATTCATTTAACAAGGTAGGAGGGTGATAAGAATGGGAAAAAGTGATCTTTAATTGTTAAATCTTGAATTCCAAGTTTCTTGCTTTATCATTTGTTCATTGTTAGTTGTTTGTTTTAGTTTAATTTCTTAGTTTATATTCATTAAAATTGGTTCTCAAATGAACCAACTTGAATTAAGTAGCGTCTAAACACAATCTCTGAGGGATCTATATATGTTCTTTACTACATTACACCCCGTATACTTGCAGTTTTGAGCGTAAAACTAGTGAATTGGTTTTGCAATTAACAACATGATATATAGTGTATAATATATGGAGGGAAAGGAACTCTAGAACCTTTAAAAAGAAGAGTAATTGTGGCACTCCAAAATTCTTAAACTACAATTTATCAAAATTGTTCCACAATTATGTAATTAATTACCATAATCCTCATCAGTCTAAAAAATTATGTTCATTAGTCTAAAAAATTATTCATATAAGCAAAACCATCTAAACTGTTACATACAAAAGTATATACAATAAAACAACTATAATCAATTTGATATGTAGGCCCCAATTAGACTTGAAACTATCAATCATGTGCATTAAGGTTATTGGAAAGTTCTTTATGTCCTAAAATAATATAGCTATAAGAGGTAAGCTGCCTACTCAGTAAGGAAAATTTGACTTTACACTTAAAATCAAGTAACTCAATTTATATTGAAATTAGTCAAATGGTAAGATATACATATGATACTAAATACATAACAAGACTTAGCCTATCCAAACACTTAATAAACATCTAGAATTTTATTATTAATATTGCTTAATAATAATAATATTTTTTAGTATTACCATTTATTTTTTTTACATTTAATAGCCACTAACTAATAAATGCTTATTTAACTATAATGATATATCTATATTTAATGTGTTTTACTTGTTATTTTATATTTTTATAATATTTTTGGTACTTAATTTGCTTCAAATGTGTTTATAGCTGATAATTGTCTCTATGAACTAAAAGGAGAAGAATTTGGATGAAATCGTGGCATGGAATGAAGATTTGAAGTAACATGGCCCTACACAACCTTGTATAATGACTGTGTCTCTATAAACATATGGACTTTGAAGAATATTATTCTAGCTATATGAAGTTACACACCTGTGCATATGGATATACACAGTCGTGTATATTATTTCTGTAAGTGTTTGTGCCTGTGCAAAATCACAAATTTAGGTATTTTTTGAGATACATAGTCATCTACATAACCATGTATGTAGATCGTATGTATCCCAAAAACTTTATTTTTTACTATAAAAGTACGTAAACAGAGGCACAATAAGAGGAGGGGAGTTTATAAGTAATTTTAAGTCATAAGGAACATAAAGAGGAATGATTCTAATAAGAGGACAAGGAAAACACAAAGAATACATCACAAGATCTGGTAGATAATAACATCTAATCCAACTTGTAAGAAGATCCAATAGAAGAAAAAGGGAGATTTAAAATTATGATTTCTTTTTTTTTAGTTGTTCTTCTGCATATTTGTCATTGGTTTTGTTTTCTATAAGTAGGAAATAAATTTGTTTAGTGCCTAGATGTGACGGACCCTAAGTTGTGATAACAATATGATTTGATCTTTTATTTAATGCAATTTTATTGATGATTTATTGAGATTTAATTATGCATTATATTATTGTTCTAATATCTATGAAATATGTTTATGATTTGATTTCTTATGATTGAGATTGAGAAATCCTTTTTTGTGAATAGATCTACCATAATTAGAAGGAGTTGCATACAAAATAGAGATAGGTTGACATAAATATTATAGATTAAGGTCAAACCTAATAGTGAAATTCATGAATTGATAATGCAATCCTAGCTGTTTTAACTAGAAAGATTTATTTTAATCAAATGATGGATTAATTGTCAATAGTTTTAAGAAATATATTAACATAACATAGGAATTTCCACTCTCTAATAATCAATAATATAATTGCATGATAAATGATTAATATTTAAGAATTCTTAGGGGGATTCATCACCTAGATAATATTATTAGATATAGACTTTTCAAAGTATTTTCCTCTATCTTGAGTTCATTATTGTTTCAATCTTAGTTCAGTTGTTTAGTTTAATTTTTAATTAAATCTACAATGTGAATCGACGTTTAGATAATAGAAAAAGAGTAATTACTAGTACTTAAAGTCTTTGTTTGCTTGTGCTAACTATAGCTATGTTGTGCACTCATGGTTTTAATATTGATAAATTCTTATAAGCATAGAATTTAAAGATCAATCAGAAACATAATCAGATTTTTAAATATTAGCATAGGGTACCTCATTCCCTCAATCTAATCTAGTATGTTTGTACCACTCGAGTACCTAGCTATTGACATAAGGTATCCTTAGGACTCAAGATACCCTAATATCGCTCCGATACCTAGCCATCGACATAGGCACCCTTGGGACCCAGGATGCCCTAGTACCTGCTCTACAAATAGGTACCTAGCTATAACTCACTCATATCTCAATTACCTATCAATGTATGACCATTGAATATAACTTATCCTAAGTAAGCTACATATTTACAACTTTCACTATCTATTCTCAATCCATTATAAACCAGTCTCTATCTAATTTCATGAATTTGATTTATCTTACTCATATATTCTCAATTATACATATGCACAACTGATAGTTTTAATTATCACATTTCCCCCCAAATTATTAGGCAATACATATCATAACAAGTAACAAAACTACAAAACATCAAATTTTTATACCTTGTTAATTATTTATTTAATAAATAAACAAAATTCATATATTTCAAAAATTCATAGATGTAATTATTAATCTCAATATAATTAATTACTAATTCAAAACATGATTCACTATAAATGTTTTATTAGTAAAAGAATTTAAAATTTTTTGAACCATATACTATTATAAAGGTAAAGTTTAAGGTTATCTTTCCCTGATTGATCTAATTCACTCTTTAATACATCCTTCAGACCTAGACATTTACAAAATTCCATTAGACTTTATTTTAAGAAAAATTTTCAAGCCTAATTACACTTAATAATCCATAATTACATCCTTTCTACGATTTTATTCTTAATTATTAAAATATCCTTACTTTATTTAACCACCATAATAACTAAAATAATCTTAACTAGCCAAAATTTCTATTTTACCCTCATATTCTTTTATTATTAAAAAGATATCCTTCTAGGAAGTAGATTCCAAATTTACCCTTAAATATTCACATTTCCTAATTTGCCTTCTATTAATCTTAGAATTTCCTATATACCCAATTTTCTTCCTTTCTTTTTTTTCTAAAAATTGTTGTCTTCTTCTTTACTCCAATGTCACCTTCACCTCTCCTCCTAACCTCCTCGTTTTCTCATTTTTCCAACCATTTTTATTCATTTTTTTCAATATCTTCAAAATTGTTATCACAAACAATCACAGCATAATTCTAACTAGAAACTAGTTAAAGTGATTGAAAATCATTAATAAAAGCGATGGAATTTAGCTGGAAAATTTACCTATATGAATTTCTATGGCTTACCAATAGATTTTTGGGTGGTTAATCTCCGCAATTTCCTCTCCAATTTCCTCTCTAATCTACTATAAAACAAAGGAAATACATGAGAAAGCTTAGTATGTAGGAGAAAGATGGTGTTTATGTACACTTACTAGCTGGAAATATGAAGGAAAACAATAAGATGCAGCAATTTTCATTGGTTTTGTTCCAATCTACCTACTACTTTTATATCTCGACTGCTCTCTTTTATTTTCAATTGGCTGGTTTGGTTTTTTATTAAATTTTAGGATTATAAGCTTTATAGTAATGGTTTACAAGAGTTGCAAGTTAGGAACTTCAACATGAACAGGGAAATGGATAGGATTAGAGGGAAAGCTTTTAATCTCTCTAATGAAATATGTGAAAACTATTACCTCTAACTACATTTTATCTTTATGTTGTGTTAACTTGAAAAGCTCATTATAAGAGAAAAGTGGATCACTCAATGGAGTAGCTTTTAACTCTTGTACTCAAGCTTGCATATTGGACTTTATGTATTTGTAAATAGTCTACTTTATAAGTTGTTTTGTACTCCCCTAGGCTTTTGCCTTGAATATATATAGTTATTTAATTAAAATATTCTAGTCCCTAATAATGTCACCAAAAATTGGTGGAATCGTGTGATGTTTATATATAACTTATAAATTATCCAACGCAAGTGCAGCTATCTTTTTTAATATAGAACTCTAAGTACTAAGTGTAAATTCTATAAAGACTATAAGTATTACAAATAACTATTTTCCTATTATCTATCTAACAATCAAGGTGATATTCATCAATCAATTTTAAAATAAAAATAAACTAAAGATAAGTCAACACAATCAAATAAACTAAATTGGAAAAAGAATAAAAATTAACCAATAAAACAATGGTACCTAGAATTTAGATCCCCTAGAATCTCAGTAGTCAGTTTATAAATTTCAATATTAGGTTTGAACCTAATCCAAAAAAATTATGTCGACCTATCGCAAGGTTTGTATGCAACTACTTTTAGTTATGCTAGATTGATTCATATAAAATATTTTTTCAATCTCAAAGGCATGAAATCGTACATGAATTAACATGTCGATAATATTAATTTAACAATAATTAAGAACATATAATTGAATTTCAATGAAACTAAAAAAAGAATTAGATGAAAGTAAAACCACTACAAGGTCCATCCTAATGTTCATCTAATCTAGATATCAAGAAAATAATTTATTTCATAATCATATCCAACAAAACACGAAAGCTAAAGAGAAAACTAAAAATCAAGGATGACATGATGAAATCCCTATAGTCTTCAATAATCTTCACTCTAGATTAATGAAAGTCCACTTAAAAGGTGTTTTCTTAGTTGCTCTTCATGCTTTCAACCATTTTAAAATGGTTTCTTCTTACGATTCTTGATCCTCCTTCTAACTTCTACTACTAAATCTTAGATATTAAATTTAAAATTCAAATTTAGGGAGATACATGGGCATTAAACAAAAGTGTTGATGGTTGTGTACTTCAAACCTATACGTGACAGTTTTTGGAGCTAACATGTACATAACTATTGGTGTATACCCTCAACATGGCCTTTTTCCTACCCAACATGGGCATGTTCCCAGCCAACATAGGTGTGTTCCATAAAGGACACTCAACATACCTCTAAAATTTCCAATATGGCATATAAATTATCATATACTCCATAACTTAAGCAAAGCAGCTTCAAATTGCTCTAAACTTTCTGATTTATTGCTTTTTGCACTAAGTGAGTGAATTATACTTGGAAACAAAATATAAACAAATTAAGTACCAAAATCAATAAAAAACTCTAATAAACAAACAAATTGATTTAAATATGAGACTAAAAATATGATCTAAATCACTACTTATCAAAAACCTACTTGACTATTGCTTATTTTTGATTGCTTTAATCATATTCATTGCTTTAATATGGTGATTTAAATAAATTTTTAATTTTAATTCTTTCAAAAACTTGACTCATTAAGTTATATTGCTGGACCCCGCTTGTGGAGCCTAACTTTGGATCATGAAATTTGACCATCATCGGTTCATCTTTATGCTTTGATACCACAATATGTTGGACCTCATTTCCGGAGTCCAACAACCTGAGTCATAAACCTTGAGTTGATAACCCTGTAGGGTTATTCCAAAGAACCCTCTTTGGCCGTCATCTCACAAGGGTGGTGCGCCCACACTAGTCAATCACCAAAAATCATAATTGACTTCTTCAAAACAATTGTAGCTCCACATTTATAGTTTAATTTGCAGCAAGAACTATCACAATTGGAACTCTATAGAAGAAGTTATGCTTAAAAAACCAAAGTGTGTACATACCTCAATCATGGTCTCCTAACTGACTCTTCAATTTTTCTCAATCAAACGTCCTCGAAATAACTCTAAAAGATCCCAATTTTCATGGAGAGATAGATACATGTGTTAGGAAGCTATTTCTTTAAGAATCACTTCATTCGAAGGTCGAATGACGAAGTTATGGCCGAAAGACTCCAATATGTTTATGTCCTTAATCATTTTGTACCTGTCTAGGTGCAATTGCCATAACTTTTGCCAAAGATGTCTTATTGATGTCTTTTTTAGATGGTTGGAAAGAAGATTTCAAGATATACAACTTTCATGAAGAACTCAAAGCAATATTCTACTTCTAAAATATCCAAAATCACGATTTACTATAGTTATCCCGTGAATGTCCGTTTAAAGGACATTCATGTCCGTTTAACGGACATAGACTGGCTTGGAACCATTTTTCTTCTCTTTCACCCGAGAAGGTCCGTTTAATGGACATCCATGTCTATTTAACGGACATTGGTGAGTCAGGGGGTCCTTTTTGACCCGATAAGGTCTGTTTAACAGACATCCATGTCCGTTTAACGGACATTGGGGTTCCCCAACTCGTCCAATGCCTCTCTAATGCTTCCAACATCCATTCTAACATCATATTCACTCATAAACTTCCCAAGTCCAACTCTTCTAGTGCAAACTCACTTCATATCAATTCAAACACCAAATTTATCTCATAAAACTGTCAATTCTCAACCTATTTGATTCATCAAAACCACAAACTCTCATCATTCACCATAGTTGTCATGTTTATATTTTCCATGCAGCATCATCAACTATAATGCTCATATCTTTTCACTCTGATATCCTAAATTTACATACTTTATATCGTTGGAAAGCGAAGAGGATAAGCTACAACTTTCCAGAAGACAATTTTATCTATTTCTACCTAGATCAATCCAGTTTTCTATCTGAATTCAAAACATAATTCCTACCCCCATGAAGAGCTTGAAAATTGTCCCATTTTCACTTCCTCTATGCAACATCATTGTATAACCCTTTAAATTCCAACTTTTCTTCATCCCCTCTTAAATCTCGGCTCATTTGACTTGTCACATTTAACTACATCTCATCATTCATAATTCCTATTTTCTTTTCCATAACATCTCACTGATGTGAATATATATGTATATATACCAACCATTCATGCTCAACATTCATCATAGTCATCCATATACAAATTCACATTTCATGTCCATACACAAATCCATATTTCATTAACATCATAAATTAAGAGTTTTACAAACTTTAATGGCATTCCAAGCCATATTACAATATCAATGTCAAAATCCAAAGACACAAAAGATACATAAGCCAATAATTCTCGAAATACGACTAAAGCCTTGTGTTACATGAAATGACTTCAAATATAAAATATGCAAATTTAGAGTGAGGCCTTGTCTCTCTTTCACTCGATGTCTTGCCTAATCACCAAGAGATGGGAAGGAAAGGAGGTGAGCTTGAAAGCTCGTGGGTAACATGCTTATAACGAATAACAAGCAAAACTGTTCAAAAAGTTCATTCGCATAGAAAATTCTTATTGAATCATAAAACACATGTTTCTCAAAATTCTTGTCATGTAATCAAAATCACAACAACATAATTTATGCATTTTTTTCAACTTGTTCACAATTCATAAACACATAAGCACATCAGAAATGGTTTGGGTGGATCCAAAACATAATGTACTACACATTTCCCCTAAGGGTCCTGTGTAGTCGTGAACAGAACATACTAATGCAATCCCACATAATGGTTTTGCATTGCTGTGAACATATAGGAGTCCACGAGGGAGCTCCATGCCACTAACGGGCAGGTGGGAGAAACTTTTAACTTGGTCAATGTGCACGTGACTTAACTTAGGGGACCACCACAAACCCACATAACATGTAATTCATGACTTGAAAACCAATTGCCCAAATGGCACATTTTTTAAAACTTGACTTTCATGAGCATGACATATTTCATATGCAT
>JANVCQ010000232.1:21635091-21661493 GCA_025531925.1 Erythroxylum plowmanianum | reverse complement strand
AAGTTTGGAATAAACCTTTAAAGCAAATTTATGGATGACTTTGTTTTTAACTTCCTCTTCGAAAGGTATAACGTTTTTGGATTTGGGGTGAAAGGTTATAAAAATGTAAAATAAATTGATTCTAAAGCAAATATAATACCTTTTCTTATTTTCTTTGTTTTTCTTCATTTGACCTCCGATTTGCACGAAATGTGAAGCTTTGATTAACTAGTAACATTTTTCTATCCCTTTTTGGTAAAATGAGAGTGTCGAGTCTTCGTTGGACTTTATGGCCGATGTGTGTCGGTTTTGTGCGAAATTGCGTTTTTGTGAGATAAAGATCCGAGTGATGCGTTTTCTGTTTTCATTTGACCTAGAAATATGGAATTTCGTATTAGCTTAGGAATCAGCTTTAATTATGAGCCCTAAGCAGATTAATTTTTATTGGAGGATCATTAGGGTCAATTTATCAAGTTTATTTGGATAACGTGCAATTAAGTTCAATTCGAGGTTTCTCCCACTGGTGAGGAATCCCTTCCTCGTGGAATACGCGTTTAGATGTCACGCAGGACGTCGGACACGTGTCGCACCAGGGAGGGGTTCCAACAACAAGGTTCTTGCATAGGGGTCTATCATAAGTAGTATTAGGGAAACAAACATAACTCGAGCACTAGTCACTATTTTGTCAAGCCACTTTCATAGAGGTCAAGTTAAGACCTATATTTACAACTTTCATTGTTTGAGTTTCATCAAATTCGTGCTCTAAGAATATGAAAGATATGTGGAAAGAGAAAGAAAAAATTGAAACCAGAATTTTCACTTACCTTGATAACTTCTTTCCTGCTCCTCTTCTCTTCCCCTTTTTCTCTCCTTCTCTTCTCATTTTTCTCCCTCTTCTAACCTTATGGTAGACCTTCACTCTTACTTCTATTGCCTTTTCGTCCATTTTCTCTAGAAAATTCAAGAAAGTCAAACTAATCCATGTGTCATCATTCCATTGGTCTATGTGTCACCATTCTATTGGTATATATGTTATCCTTCTATTGGTCCATATGTTACTGTTATATTAGTCCATGTATCACTTACTTTAAGCTCCGCATTTCACTCATTTTAAGCCTCCATATGTTGCTACTTGTAAGGCTACACATGTCACCAACTGTAAGGCTACACATGTCACTAATTGTAAGGCTACACATGCCACTATTCTATTGCTCCACATGTCACAAGTCTAAAATGTCATTTGTCACAAACTTAAAGAGCCACTTTTCGCAATTATACTCAAGTCATTTGTTATCTATTTAAATGAGTCATTTGTCACATATCACCATTCCATAGGCTTAATCAACTTAAATTCTTATGTATAAATTTTTCTTGCTCTTTAACATTTTTATTAGATTAGATGCGCATCTCACCTCATCAGTTACTCAATTGTAACAATAAATTTTTAATTCACTAATTAAAATCTATCAATTCATGTTATTGGTAAATCAAAATGCAAAACATTGGGAATGCATATTCATATCATATTCATTTTCGTTCCATACTCTAGAATATGTCAATTGAGTGCATATACTATCTTGTAATATTTTCTAAATCATGATTCATATGTGTATACAAATATTATGCATATAAACAAAATACACCTCGTAAATTCTTAAATGAAATAACTTATGCGACTCAATCTAACAATTTAATCTCTTATCAATTTTAAGTGGTAAGATATTACATATAATATATACATTTGAAAATTAGAAATATATAATTAAAATTGCAAATTAAAAAAGTAAAGAATAAATTAAAATATTTTTATATTTCAATATTTTAAATATAAAAATATTTTAGAATAATAACAATTATATCTAAAGATAAATATTTGTATATTAATCTTAATAAATGAAGTTATTGATTTAAATTTTAAATTTATTATTATTTAAAACGAATTTTTTCCGGTATTGTTCATCCTATTTTTCACTTGCAATAAAAACGTGCCTGTACCTGTAGTCCTCCAAGCTCCAGCAGCTTCTTTGTTCGTCGAAAACCCCACTAAAACCTCTCAAAACTACTTTTCGAAACCAATGGGCGAAGAACAAAGCGCATCCGCCACAGAACAAGATGCAGAAGAAGCCACCCAATCCATGGAACAAGACTATTCGTGGCCTGTGATTAGGTTTGACTTGCCTCCCTGTAGAACCCGCCATTTTTATAAACAATTCAGGACTGCTTCAATCCCCAATAATTTCCTCAAAGCTCTTAAATGGTACTTATTTCTAGTCGCTCTTTATCTTCATTCTCTTTCCTTTTCTACATGCATTTGTTCATGAAAAATGTCGATTCTTGCTTTTAGGTCTCCTGATGGATCTTGTTTTTTGACAAGCTCCGAGGATAATTCCTTTCGGGTCTTTTCGCTGTAAGTGGAAAAATTATAGTAGTTAGAGGCTTACTGGTTTATGATTAGCAATAGTTTATGTTTTTCTGTTCCTTGTTATTTCTTCGTTTGGGATTAGATACTGACTTGGGTCATTATTATGGATTAGCCCAGATGATAGCTTTGGCAGCGGTGTTAATGCATGTTCTGTATCAGCGGAAGAGGGTAAGTTTGGAGCTTTAGGCTACTACAAAGCATAAGCTTCCGTCATGTGCTTTCTTGAATCTATTCTTTGTAGCTTGATGTCTATAAAAAGCAAACTCGTCCCTTCTTTCATAAATTCTTTTACTTTCTTTTGATGTGAGCTGCAATCTGTTTGTTAATTTCATTGTGATAACTGAAATTATGAGGGGAAAGAGCGTTGTTGTACTATGTCTATTGTCATAATAATCTTTGACTGCAGAATCTTCTGCTGAGTGCTTAATTGTGAATGAGGGGGAGTCTGTCTATGATTTCTGTTGGTACCCGTATATGACTGCTTCAGGTTTTTCCACAACCCTTATTGAGATTTTGGTTATTTTCACAAGCTTTAATATGGATGGTTATAGTTTGAGGTAGATATTTTATATTGGAGTTTGTGGGCTTTGCAGATCCTGTAAGTTGTGTATTTGCTAGTACCTCCCGTGACCATCCAATTCATCTTTGGGATGCTGCTTCAGGCTTGGTATTGCTTCATTTCTTTATCCTATCCACATTAAGTTTGCATGGTATGCATGCCTATGGTTTTGTCTGTGGCTTAAGATTCCTAGCTATAAAATGTCCAGCTATTATGTGGGCTTTGCTCAGTCAGCTTTTGGTTGGTTGAAAGGACTACAATTCTTTTAGGCCCTTCTAACAACTCATGTAAAGAGAGGTTATTTTCTTGTTGACCTTTATTACATTTTGAATATATGGTCACTGATAGTGGATAAAAATTATTACAGCTGCGATGTACATACCGTGCTTATGATTCTGTGGACGAAATTACTGCTGCTTTCTCAATTGCATTCAATCCTGCTGGGACTAAGTAAGAAAATGATTCTTCTGTATGTTTGTATTCCTGCAGAATTTTGCTTTCCAAATTATATTATCAAGTAGGGTCTTTTTTTTTCTATAT
The DNA here is from genome assembly GCA_025531925.1 of Erythroxylum plowmanianum. Classification (NCBI taxonomy): domain Eukaryota; kingdom Viridiplantae; phylum Streptophyta; class Magnoliopsida; order Malpighiales; family Erythroxylaceae; genus Erythroxylum; species Erythroxylum plowmanianum. The sequence goes on along the minus strand of JANVCQ010000232.1, from coordinate 21,657,993 downwards.
AGATTGTGTGAACAGTTGCATACTATTTCAGTTTTTCTGCAGACTTGCACTAATTACCTTCTCAAATAGAGTTTGTATCTGGTGTTAAATTCATTTGCTGTCCTAGATAAGGGAAGGTTTCAACCTCACCTTAGCTCGTTTAATTCTTTTTGCTAGGATATTTGGTGGGTACAATAAATTGATTAGAGTATTTGATGTACATCGTCCTGGTAGAGATTTTGAACAGTACTCCACATTTCAAGGCAAAAAAGAGGGACAAGCAGGTTCTTAGCACGTTAATCCCTGGATGTCTCACAAAGAGTGAATGAGTTGATGAATGATATTCTCTAATCTTTTGGCATCTCTAGGCATAATATCTGCTATTGCCTTTTCTCCGAGTCATAATGGACTGTTAGCTACTGGGTCATACAGCCGGAACACAGCCATATATAGGGAAGATAACATGGAACTCTTGTACGTTCTACATGGCCAAGAAGGTGGGATTACACATGTAAGGGAGCTTAATTTGTTGTTAACTGAATACAAGCAGATATGTCAATGGACAGAAGTAAGTTGTTTTTTAATTTCAGGTCCAATTTTCAAAAGATGGAAACTATCTTTACACCGGAGGTCGGAAGGTATATCATTATGAATAGTCACTCATTACTTTCCTAGTCTGCTATTGATTATTATTTCATAAGCTATTGTTTATGAGACATGCAGCAATGCTGCTCTACTTGGCATTTTGGTACAGCATCACTTGTTACTAATATGATAGTTGACTCAGCAAAATATAGTGTGCTTACATACACCTCACACTAAGTACGCATGCAACCTATGCTCTCTGTCATTCGCACTAAGTACGAGTGCAACCTATGCTCTCTGTCATTCTCCTTTAACTGTTCATGCTTTCTCCACATTCTGCTTTACAGTGAGCTTTCACACTTACATGCAGCTAAGTTATGGACTTCTGAAAATGGACATCACCGTGCTACCTCTTAAATGAAGTTTCTTATTTTCATAATTAGTGTATGGAAAATAATTCAATAACAGCACTCTTATGTTCTGTGTAGGACCCATATATACTTTGCTGGGATGTACGACAAACTGTTGAAGTTGTGTACAAGTGAGTACTATATGGGTGCTCCTTTAATTTCGTTCCTGTTGATTGAATAAGTTAAATGAAAAATCAGCTTAGTTCTCTATAGTTTAATGTTGCCTTATGTTTAGCTGATGCATATGATTTTTTTTCCTTATGTTTGTTAATTAGAATCATGTGGTAAAAGTTACTCCATTCATCTATCTACTTTTTAACTTGTAAACTGTGTCATCAGGTTTTACAGGTGCTCTGAGCAAACCAACCAGCGGATCATGTTTGATATTGAACCCCTTGGCCGACATCTGGGCACTGGCGGCCAGGTATTATTGGATCTTGTTTGATAATTTTCTTAGTTGTTGAATAAAAGGAATCGATTCTGTGGACAGCCTGTTCTTAAATCATGGATTGCTTTTATTTTTGCTTATAGGATGGATGGGTTCATCTATATGATCTACAAACTGGGCAATGGACTTCTGGCTTTCAGGCTGCAGCAGGTATTGATATGTCATGTCTTGCCAATTGAAATATCTCTGCAAGAATTTAAGATGAGTTATTATGTTAATCATTGGTTTTATCCCATCTCTATGCAAGACAGATACTATTAATGGCTTCTCTTTTCATCCATGGCTGCCCATGGCTGCCACCTCATCCGGGCATCGAAGATTCCAAGTACCTGATGAAGGCAATGAAGATTTGCATTTGAGTGGTATGGCAACAGTCTTGATAACATGTACATTTCACCAGTTAATCTGCATACTTGCTTCAATCTCTTTTGGTACATGATACTACGATGTTTACACAGGTGTTCTTTTTTCAACAAGAAAAAGGACAGAATCGTTTCTTAACTTTCCCAAAGAGCAAAGGCCGAATTTCTTAAAGTTCAAACGAGAGATCAGTGTGAAATGGGTTGTCTGTAGTTAGTTCTGATACCTTGCGTTGTTAAACAATATTAGGGCAGAGTGTGAACAATAGGCTAAGGCCATTCCTTGCAACTCTCTCTCGATAGGAGAGGCAGTTGGCACATGATAGGACTTTATTTTGGATGTACAAGTAATTTGTCTGGCCATAATGTACTGATCCTTGGATTACTTGTGTGCAGAGAATGAAAACTGCGCCAGCATATGGACTTTCTCTTGTGATTCCATAGAGGAGAACGGTGGAGGGTGATGAGATATTGCAATAACCCTTATTGTGCTTAAAGGGACAGGCAGGTATGATTCAAGGATAATTTCCATAGTCCTGGCCGATTCAATGCCAACAAAGTAACATTTAATTGGCTTCAACTTTGCTTAAAGCAAGATTGGATTTGGTGTTGGTTAATTTAATGTAGTTCACTTGAACACGTGGGGATTGGACATATCACGTGCCTGATTATCTATTCTCAACCCGCATGGCATGACTCTGATTATCAATTACCCAAAAACCTGTTTGTTTGTTTTTCCAATAAATAAGATTAAATAATACGAAAAGACAAAACTAGTGAGTTAATTTTGGATTTACATGCTAATTCATCCTCTTAGAAACTGATCTGATCATGGTTTTGTTAGTTACTATAGTATTTATGATCATTAAAATGAAGAAGAGAGGTGTGGGTTTGGGTGCGTTGTATAAGAATTAAGAAAGACAAACAGAGCTCGATCAAATCAATTCATTGTTCTTCTCTTTAACGTACACATCCCCAGTCTCACCCACAAGTATATCCCCTTCATTATCATTACATTTCCATGCCATCTCTCAAGCCTTCTTACTCTACAAACATGAGATATCCACCGACCAAGTATCCCACCACCACGTCGACTCATCAGCCCAACCAGCGGGAGTTGCTTCATACCTCAACTCATATCTCGCCACGTGTCCCACGTTCTTCGAACGGCTTGTTTACTATTCTCTAACCGCCAAAACCAAAGCAAAAAAAAAAACAACCGCGTACATAATTTGCTCTTTTCATTTATTTTCACAAATATTTTTACCATTCAATAAACTCAATCTCTATATAACCCAAAGTTTAACATTTTTATGCCCAACTTCGAACACGCTTTCCTGCTTCCATCTTCTTCAACACAAGCATCCATATACTCTCTCTCTCTCTCTATATATATATATATATATAAATATAGAAATAGCTTTCTTAGATTTTTTGTTAGTTCCGTCTGTCCTTGTCAATCCCTTTCTTGGTTGTTTTGCGTTTTGGACAGTTCAATGAAGTTGAAGCGTGGAGAAGAAGAGAGAAATGGTTTAGAATTTGTAAGGTGCACACGGTCCTTTGGTAGAAAAAGGATTTTGATTTTGAATAATGATGTGGATTTATTGCCTACAATTCCAGTCAAGAATGCAAAAATGACACTGGAGAATGAGTCCAAGGCCAACAAGTCTCATCTCGAAAGCCTTCCTCAAGATGTACTGGTTAGTGTATACCACAATTTGCAGCTTGACTCGTTCGTTGTGTGAATCTTATACGGAACGGTTAGTGATCCAAGTTTCTATTTTTGGCTTGCAGATTAGAGTAATCTGCGGTGTCAGTCACGACGATTTAAAGCAACTTTTGCTCTTATCTAAAACCATCAGCGGAGCTGTAAGTTTCACTAAATCTTATTCTTGCTGATAACTGTTTATGTCTTATCGATTCGGTCTTTCAATTGATTAGCTTTTCTCCGCTCGCTTTATTGGAACAGGCTTTGATTGCGAAGAAGTTGCACTTCGAGTATTGTACACCTAAAAAGATTCGAGCATTTAGATGTTCGGTTGATTTTGAAAATCCAAACGAGTTGGATGAGATTGAAGCACCAAGTGGACCTAAGCACCCAAGATCTTACCGGTCGAGATTAAGCAAGAAGAGTCTCGATGGTATATCTGTGGCCTTGTTCAAGGAAGAATAGAAGAGTTATGTAAATAACTAAGGATTTGTTGTTTGTTGTAGATAGATTTGATTATGCAGAGGAACAGGACGTCCTGGAGATTATTTGTATCTCGTTTTGAGTTTTGTACATGGCAAGAAAGAATCTTTAGGGGCCATTTTGTCTTTTTCAACGCTTTCATTGAAGATTGACATTTTGGCACCGTTCTATATGTTCGAGTACGGATCGGGTATTAAAGAGTAGTTGGTGGAAATTTGTCCTTGTTGGAGGGCATGCTTGACCCTTGCTCTTGGTTAAAAATTTGTATTCATACGTTTCTGCTTAATAAAGTAAAGATCTGTGTACTTTTCACTGTTTTAGTTTTGGCTTCATTCCAATTTTCAACATTGAGAAATTTGACGTTATTTCTAAGAGCTGACTGTTTAATTATGTACAAAGGTGCTTAGAAAGAGATAATGGAGCGAATTTCAAGCATTGATTGATGGATGCAATCATAAGGTAATCTGCTTTGAATTTTGTGGACAGTATCAGTAAAAGATCCAGCTGTTACCATGTAATATATGTATCCTTTGCAACGCGGTTCTTGCATGAGCTGTTACTCGACGTAAATCGAGGACACGGGTTTGGAAAACAAAGACATGAACGCTTGTGTTCTAGGATATTATCACCATTTTCAGATGCACAAATGGATTTTCACAAACTTTGGTATATTCTCTTGTAGTCAATAACCCCGACAAAAGAAAACAGAGCTGTGTTGCAGATGATGTTCGATAAATTCAAGCGTTCTTATTTTGTTCAAGTGCTAGGCAAATCAAAGCTCCAAGTTTTTTTTTGAGAAATTAAAAAATCTCATTGAATGAAATTTAAATTACATTGGCTGATCTCTGAGAGAGCCACGTGCTCACATAACACAATTTGAACAAAACGACAACGTGTTACATTAACTGACTATTATCAAAAAAGCAAAATGATCTCCTTCTTTCACGAATATTCCAGTCTTTACTTGATTATTAGGGTTGGTTTGGCTAAGCGAAGCGGGGGCGAGAACTATGTTGACAAAAAAATGTCCAGAAGCATTCTGGTGAAAACACCGAGCACTCCTCTCTCCTTTCGACTTGCGACAGTGAAACTTGACAGGTACACTTCCTTAAGTCGTCAATTAGAGTTAGTGCTTTCTATAAAATAACTTATTTACTTCTTTCCAGTGATGATACAGATCTCTCTTAAGCCTAAGCTTACGGTGAGTCCAGGTTGGAGACACCAAATAGGTCAGATTTTTTCTATTTTCATACCCTTCGCTACTCCTTCTGCTATCGATCTTTTCGGATAGATCTGAGATGCTAACTTTGAGTTACTTCTTGTCAGATCCTGTGATGACTGGTAGTGAGGAGGCTAGCTGGGTTGACTTTGGTGGAATATGTTTCAGGTATGTCCATCACTGCAGATGATATGATGTTTTTTTTCTCTTCTTTTCTTTTTTTCTGGACAGTTTCCTTGCGATCTTTCCCTGATCTTCGCAAGGGGTCTTCTGTGGAGTGATTGTGGCTCTAGCACAATAGGTACTAACTGACCTAAAGTCACCCAAACTTCATCATCGGTAAGTGATCTAGTCCAAAAATCTTTGATTATTAGGGCATTTTCCATATCCAACTTATCTGATTCTTGATCATCTGATCCGTATGTAATTTCTTGAAGGGTTTTGATACGTTATCTTCAGCTCATGGCAGTCCATGATACATAGGGTTTTTTTTAGTGCGGCAAGTATAACGTGATTTTAAGGTTGCATGAAGCATGCAATGTGTAGCTAGGAAGTGTTGTTCTATTTTCTTCTGTTTTGTGTTTACAGTAAGAATCAGTTTTATGATTTGTTTATGTTCCTGTTTTTTAGGCCAGTACAAATAGTGGATTTGTTTATGTTTCCTATTTTCTAGGCCAGTACAAGTAATGGATTTGTTTATTTTTTCCTATTTCTAGGCTAGTACGAGTAGTGGATTAGATAGTGACAGTGGCAGTCTATTTGTCTGTCAGTTGATTTGGATTGTTATAAATAGGTGCTGAATATTCAATAAAGGTACAACATATTAAAACCATTTCTTTCCTATTCTATCTTTTTCCAATCTCCTGAAATCTCTCTTTCCCAACTCCCAAAAACATTTAACCCATCTCAAATCTACGTACATATCATTTTTTATATCAGAGCTTCTCGATCTTATGGAGACTCGGACTAAGACAAACGTTAAACTCAAGAATGAATTGTCTGAATTCATGACCAGGCAAGAAGCTGTCTCACAACGTCAAGAGGCCAATCTCAACCAGGTTATTGCTAATTACGACAACTTGAGTGCAATGGTTCAAAGTTTAGTGACTGAGATGCAGGCCACTCGAATATCCAATAATTCTTCTCTACGCCAAAGGGAGGATAGTCCCTCACACACTGCTGAATCTTCTAACCCCGGAGCAGATAAAACTTCCACAAAGATCTTGTTTCCCAAATTCAACCGGGAAGACTCACTAGGTTGGTTATTTCGTGTTACTAAATATTTTGACTACCAAAATATTCCATTAGACAGGAGGGTGCATCTCACTTCAATTCATTTGGAGAAACTAGCAATCCAGTGGTACCAATGGTACATTAAGTTTTGTGGACCTCTTTTGTGGGATGAGTTATCCCGAGCAATCACGATGCGTTTTGGACGTTCAAATTATGAAGACCCAGCTGAGACTCTGTCACATCTCGAGCAAGAATCATCTGTGGTAGCCTACCAAGAGACATTTGAACGTCTCTCTCAGTGTGTTGACGGGTTACCCGAATCCTAACTTGTTAGCAAATTCATAGCTGGACTTAGAAGTGATATACGGCCAGATGTAAAGTTGAACAAGCCTAAGACTCTTTTGGATGCATTCAGCACTGTCAGGATCGTTGAAGAAAAATTTTCCAACCCTCGAAAGACCATTTTTCCATCACGTCAGAATACTTACCCACCAAAGTCACCAAGTTGCACCCCAGGTTATTGGGATCACCTCCAATGACAAGTACATCTCCACCCATACCAAGGCGCCTTTCGCCTCAAGAAGCTCGAGAATGTAGGGAAAAAGGGTTGTGTTTTTACTGTGATGAGAAGTTCGTTCCCGAGCATCGATGCATTAAGTCGCAGCTCTTCATGATCGAAGATGATTCCCACATCCAATCCATTGATGAAGATACCTGTGAAGATCGTGAAGGAGACACAAATGGAAACCCAGAGATTTCTTTCCATGCTATTACCGGTGCTCAGCATCCCCAGTCTATTCGACTAAAGGGAAGGCTCGGTAGTAAGGATTACATAGTCTTGATAGATGGAGGCAGCACACACAACTTTATTAATCAACAGGTTGTCACTAAGTTCGGTCTACTCGTGGAAACAACTCCAAAATTTTGTATCATTGTGGCCAATACGAATCGTGTAGAATGCTCCCAAATCTATCGTGGGGTGTGTTTGAATATTCAAGGATGCCAGGTAGTCACTGATTTCTTTGTAATGCCAATTTCTGCTTGTCCGATTGTTTTGGGAGTCCAATGGTTGGAGACTCTTGGGCCCATTGTAACCGATTACTCTAAATTACAAACGTCCTTTACACTAGATGGAGTTCGTTACACTTTCAACGGCCTAGATCCACAAGCATTAAATGACAAGAAAACTAATAAGCTATTTTCTAGCTCAATGGGACATGGGTTCTTCATCCAGTTGGTTTCAACCGAATCAGAGAGCCAAGATCACGATAACTATCCATCCGATTTGAACGATGTCCTTCAAGCTTACCAAAGAGTCTTTCAGGTACCAACCACTCTGCCACCCCATCGTTCCTATGATCACTATATACCGTTAATAGAAGGTGCTCAACTAGTGAATGTGAGATCGTATCGGTACCCACACTATCAGAAAGTAGAAATTGAAAGACAAGTAAAGGAGTTGTTAGCTTCAGGAGTCCTTTTTCTTCACCTATCTTACTTGTACGTAAGGCTAGTAGGGAGTGGAGGTTTTGCGTAGACTATTGGGCTCTCAATTCCATCACTGTTAAAGACAAGTATCCAATCCCGGTGATTGACAAATTAATGGATGAACTCTATGGTGTCATTTTCTTTACTAAACTTGATCTCAGGTCTGGCTATCATCAGATCAGGGTCCATGATGATGACATTCCCAAGACAGCATTTCGAACCCATAAGGATCATTACGAATTTCTCGTAATGCCATTCAGTTTAACGAATGCACCTTCTACTTTTTAAGGACTCATGAACGAAATTTTTCGACCCTACCTACGAAAATTCGTTCTTATTTTTTTTGACGACATTCTCATATATTCCAAGACTTGGGACGATCATCTTCGTCATATAGAAGTGGTATTATCCATCCTCAATCACCATAAGCTTTTTGCTAAACAAAGCAAATGTGTATTTGGAGTCCAGAAGGTCCAATATTTGGGCCACACAATTTCTGTCACTGGGGTGGAGCCAGATCCTTCCAAAATCCAAGCAATACAAGCATGGCCTACTCCCACATCTGTTAAAGAGGTCCGTGGATTTCTTGGTTTAGTAGGATATTACCGGAAGTTTATTCAGCATTATGGGACTATTGCTGCTCCCCTTCATCACCTTTTGAGTAAAGAGGGATTTTTATGACTAAAGAAACTGAATCGACCTTCAATCATTTAAAGGAGGCGTTGGTGTGTGCACTTGTGCTCCGTTTACTCGATTTTACCCAACCATTCGTGATTGAGTGCGACGCTTGTGGATATGGAATTGGAGCCGTGCTAATGCAAGATCAACATCCTATTGCTTATTACAATGAGTCCTTAAAGGGGTCAGCTCTCAAATTGTCCATTTATGAGAAGGAAATGCTCGCTGTCGTTTAATCAGTTCGTAAGTGGAGATCCTATCTTTTAGGAAACACGCTCATAGTCTACACTGACCATCGGAGTTTGAAATACCTCCTTGAGCAGCTCATAACCACTCCAGCCCAAGCCCGTTGGCTTCCGAAGTTAATGGGATTCCATTATAGAATTGAATACAAAAGTGGTTCCACCAATAAAGCTGCTGACTCGCTTTCACGATGTGCTGAGATAATGTTCATTGCAGAATCTCGTTCACAACTGGAGTGGTGGAAGTTGTTGTAGGAGGAGTGCTCATCTAACCCTTATTACAAAAATTTTGAAGGCGACCCTAGAGTCCAAAATAGATCTGGAGTTTGGTTTTTGGATGCTAAGGTATTATTGAATCCCACATCTTCCCTTATACCGGTTATTTTGGAAGAAATGCATAGCACACCAGTTGGAGGTCACTTTGGTTTTCAAAAGACTACTGTTCGACTACGGACAAATTTTCATTGGGAGGGCCTACGCAAATCAGTCCACAAATTCATTCAGGAGTGCACGATATGTCAGCAAAATAAATATGATAATATGATGCTTGCAGGCTTGTTGCAACCATTGCCAATTCCAGAGAGAATTTGGACCAAAGTTATCATGGACTTTATCGAAGGAGCAGCTGTCAAGTTATTTTAGTAGTGGTAGATCGTTTATCCAAGTATGCACATTTCATTCCTATGTCTCATCCATTCACTGCTGCCTCTGTTGCCAAGGCTTTTATTATCAACGTGATCAAATTACATGGTGTACCTGAGAGTATTACCACCGACCGTAACAAGGTCTTCATGAGTGAGTTTTGGACAGCCTTATTTCAGCAACAGGGAACTAAACTTCATATGAGCACGAGTTACCATCCCCAAACCGATGGTCAAATTGAGGTGGTTAATCGAACTCTTGAGCAATATCTTTGTTGTTTCGCTAGCACTCAACCACGACGCTGGAAGGATTGACATCCTTGGGCCAAGTTTAGCTATAATTCCTCTTGGCATTCATCAATTCACACCACTCCCTTTGAAGCTGTTTATAGGGTGCCACCTTCAACAATTTTACGGTATGTGCCAGGTACTTCACGTGTGGTTGTTGTGGATGAGTTTCTTCAGGATAGGGATGCCATCTTGAAAGACATGAAAATTTCACTAAACCAAGCTAGGGACCGAATGCGTAACATGGCAGATAAACATCGAAGGGATGTGCAGTTTGAAGTTGGAGATTTTGTCTATTTGAAGTTGCAGCCTTATAGGCAAACATCTGTGGCTTTCTGAGCATCTTTGAAGCTATCTCCTCGTTTTTATGGGCCATTCAAGGTTCTTGGTAAGGTGGGGCAGGTTGCTTATCGATTGGAGCTGCCCTCCAAATCTCGTATCCATAATGTCTTCCATGTAAGTAAGTTGAAGAAGCACCTTGGTCCATTGCTAGCTTTGGCTACTCCTCTGCCTCCAGCAACCGAAGATGTGCAAGCTCTTCCCCAGCCTGAAGCGATCTTAAATCGTCGTTCTATTGTTAAGGACAAGTACGGGTCACGAGATTAAATTTTAGTTAAGTGGAGTGGGGTGCCAATCGAAGATGCCACTTGGGAGGATGTTCGGAGATTTGCTAAGAGCTATCCAGAGTTTTCCCTTGGGGACAAGGGTTCGTGAAGGGGGGAGGAAGTTGATACGTTCTCTTCAGTTCATGGCAGTCCATGATACGTGGGGTTTTTTTTTAGTGCGGCAAGTAGAACGTGGTTTTAAGGTTGCATGAAGCATGTAACGTGCAGCTATGAAGTGATGTTCTATTTTCTTCTGTTTTATGTTTACAGTAAGAATCAGGTTTATGATTTGTTTATGTTCTTGTTTTTTAGGCCAGTACAAGTAGTGGATTTGTTTATGTTTCCTATTTTCTAGGCCAATACAAGTAATGGATTTGTTTATTTTTTCCTATTTATAGGCCAGTATGAGTAGTGGATTAGATAGTGATAGTGGCAGTCTATTTGTCTATCAGTTGATTTGGATTGTTATAAATAGGTGCTGAATATTCAATAAAGGTATAACATATTAAAACCATTTCTTTCCTGTTATATCTTTTTCCAATCTCCTAAAATCTCTCTTTCCCAACTCCCAAAAATATTTAACCCATCTCAAATCTATGTACATATTAGGTTATGAGCTCGAGGATATCCATTAAGAGAGAGACCATCATACATAAATTATTCAGAATGGAAAATCCAGATAACTCTTTCTCGAATACTGCAAAGTTCCTTCGTTCTGTGATAGGGTATCTCCGTGTGTTGAGCTGTTTGATTTGCCTTTTGTTGTGCATGTTGAGTATTAGAACTTTAGGGAAGTATAGAATACAAGTAGGCTATAATCTCCATATACATGTCATTCTCCTAATACAGTGTCGGCTGAACTGATGGATGATCAGTTGTTCCCTGATGCTTGTAGTAGTGAGGTCAATAATAGAATTTAGAGAATTAGCCTTGTCTCTAAATCTTCTACCATTCCTTTCATTCCAAATGACCTGAGCACATGTAGCAACCGATAATAACAGGATTTCCTTCTCATGTTTAGTCATCTGCAAGTGTAGGATATCTAGTAGAATATCTGTAATTCTTCCATAGGAGTAGTCAGGGAAACTTAGAGTTGAGATCTTTGCCCAAACTTCCTTTGAGAACATATAATCAAAGAATAAATGATCTCTAGATTCATCCTTGTGCTTACATAGTGTACAAGTCTTAGAGATGGTTAGGAAAGTCAACCTATCCAGGGTGCTTAGTCTCTTCAACATAATGAGCCATAGCAAAAAACTCACATTGGATCTAAGAACCTTGTTCCATATTAGCCTATCCCATCCAACTAATTCAAAGTCCATATCTTACTCTTTCCTAAGTCGATTTTTTTTTTAACAAAAGACTAAACTGGAATCACTAATTAAGGACATAATTAAGTCAAAAATTTTAATCAATTTTACATAATTATTATTTAATAGTCCTATTCAACCATTTTCATTTAGAATATTATCAAAATTAGTCAAATTTTAATTTTAATTTAATATTTTTAATAAATAATGTATTTATAAAAATAAGTCTGTTGTATATTGTTTTTATTCCAAAACACATTAAGTAGTAATGACAAATGCTATTTGTATAAATTTTATAAAGAACAAAATATATGATTTCCAATATTTAGAGCATGGTTGGAGCTGCCCCCACCTTTAACACCTTACTCCATTCTTGACGAAAAAGTAGTGCATACCCCAAAATAATGAATTTAGGCCTAATACAGATATTATAGTTGAAGTTTACGAAGAAAGAATTGACTTTATTTATAAAAATTATAATTTAAACCAAACACACAATCTCCAAACCATCGAGAAAACAAAACTTCCTCAAATAGAGGAGCTTCACCCTCTGTAGAGGCTTCACAATGTCATACTTTAGATGAATCACATTTGGCATTATGTTAGATTATGGCTCCAACAAATTTGTCATCTTCTTTTGTCTAAAACTTCCTTTAGTTAACATGGAATTGTCGCGACCTTCATTATTTTGGTTGCACTTTTTATATATTTTTTTACTCAACAAACCTGCCTTTAAAGGCTAGTTTCTCTTTGTAACTATGCATTGTATATCCATTCCAATAGTAAGAAATTACTATTAATATACAAACATAATAGATTTGTAATTGTTAATAGATAAAAATCTGTGAATTTATTCACCTGAAAGTTTAACCTCCAAAAACAACTTTCTAGTGAAACCTAAACCCTATGTCAAAGTGAAAGTTAACATCCCTAAATACAAGCTTCAAATAACACTCATTATCATTTTCCGAAGAGAAGAATTCAAACTTGCTTATAATCATATTTACCTTTGGGAGGTTTACCTTCCCTTATATCCATATTAGGTCTAACATCGAGTTTATTAAAACATGACCTTTTATGGGTTTATAGTTTTCTAATTCTTATGGGCAAGGGACCATTATAATCTAACCTTACTTTTTTAGATTTATTACAAACATAAAAGCATACATTTCAACCTTAAAGTCTTTCATAAGATGAGGTACAAAATCAAGAGCTGCTATTATTTCACCATTACTGTTAGGCTCTTCATCATCTATTAATATAAATTTACATCTTAAACTAACCTTGATTCAATGTTATATTTACTCTTAAACTTGGTGTTAAAGCTTTCACCACTCAATGAACGTCTATATGCAAGCATTATCTTCAAGGAAAGAAAACTAAAAGAATCATACCACATGAAAATGATAGGCTTGCACTAAATGACATTTGTCTTTGGGCTAGATTGCTCAAAATCTCATACATAAATTAAAGCAAAATACAACATAAGTGCACAAACATAAAGGATAGTGGTATTTATAGAAAGTGGCATACAATATTACTTGTGATATGGGACATATTGTTCTTACAACTTAATACCTTATTTTTTCACCAATTATCTCATACCCAAGAAAAGACTACTTGTGCCAAATATAAGTGAAAAGATGCATTACATGTGGAATGATTTCCCATCCTTAAGACATTTGTTTCAAGTTCTTCACTACAAGCCTAGTGGATGGCATAATAAGCTAAGGATATCTCAGTATTTGATCAGATGGAGATAAGTGGCATTAACCTATATATCATCAAGTCACTATGTAAGTAGTTAATATTTTCAAGAATGAGATCATTCTCAAATACACACTCTTTATCATATTATATTTTCTCTTTCTAAATTTATTAGTTTGATTATTAGAGGCCAAACTCTAGAAAATACTCCAACATTTAGTTTTGTCGGTTTAATGAGAGGAAGCCTATAAACTAGAGTTAAACCATGTTCTAATTCCATTACAATGGACCTAATTTCAAACATAAGAGGTTAGCCTCATATTCATAGTATTCAAACACATCAAAGTCGCTCTTTATCATCTGGGAACGTATTTGAAGTCATTAAGAATGGTAGTATGATTCTTTCAAACTATATAAAGAGTTATTGTTAAATACATTTTTACTTTACATAAGGAAGATGAAGCGCCTTTTAGACTTCAAAGATAAGGAGGACTTGAGTTTTTCATATAAGATGGATGTAGATTTATGAAAGAGGATTAAAGGCTTAATACTTTCTTTAGTGATGGCATTATCATCTAATGACCAGGTCAACATTCTCATAAAATAAATAAAAATTGACTAGATTAGATCCTCTAACCTGAATGAAGCATTTGAGGTTTTGTGTTATCAAAGAAAGTCAGTGAAAAGAAGATTGATGGAAGGGTTGGACTAAGTAAAAAAAAAGTCAGTCTTTAATTTGTAATAACTTCATATTGTTATTAGTTGTGACAATAATTTATTTTTGTTTGAATTAAGCGTAACAATTTTGTTCATATGTTTTTCCAAGTTGGTGGAGGTGGCAAATTAGTCAAGGGGTTAAGGACATTTGCAGTAGGAGGTGAAAAAGTAAAAATAGCCATAGTTGGAGGAGGGGGAGTGGATCCTCTGTTTCAATAAATCTATTCTAACTCCATTCCACCACAATACGACGATGTTTTAATAAAACCCATCTTTTACATTTAAACATAGTGTTTGTTTGGCTCTCTCCTAAGCCCAGCCGATGCATTCTTTCCTTTGTTTTTTTTCTTCCAACCTTTACTTCCCCTTATTAACTCTTTATTTTCTTCGATCATGTGCTAGAGAGAAACATGAAGAAAAGAAAGGTTGGTTATTTTAAGTTCCTCCCCACGTCTTTCTAAAAATATCGAATCATTCTTCATGTTATTATTTTTCTTTATTATGATCTTCTCTTCTTTTTATTCAAATTCTCTTGGGTTTTTCTTCATCGAAGAAAACCAACAGGATTAAAAGATGGAAAAAATAAAAGATTAGATTTTTCAAAAAAAAAGATTGGAGTTTAAACGAGTGGAAATGGAGATTTGCATCAATTGGGGTTGACGATGAAGCAATTTATAAAAGATCTATGTCCTATTATCTTGGTATCCAGTAAATGAAGATGAAGGAATTTAACTGCATAAATTTCACACCTTTTATCATGTTTAATTTTTGTTGATATTTTAAAGGGCTTGTTTACAAAAGTCTATGTCCTTTTCATCGTAAGTTTGTACACTTTGCTATATTTTTCTTTCTTTCCTTGATTTCGAAGTTGCAATTAATTTTAGATGGTGGTTTGGGAAGCTAGTTTTACAAGTTATATATAAAATTAAATTTTGGTTGAATCTTGAAGCAATAGTTTGAGGATTTAAAAGTTATTTTGATTGGTAGGCAGTTATGTTATGTATCTACAACCTCTCCTTCCTTTGATTTTTTATTTTTCAAAAAAATTAAAAAAAAGATTTTTGCTTCACTCCCTCCTTTTGATTATGAGAAGATTGCTTAATGTCATTTTCTGAAATGAAGGTGTGGGCACTGTGAAGCCATTTTGGTGCCCACAAATCCCCAAATCAGAGATGGGCATAAGAATTCAATAAATTCCTCTGTAGTTTCCATAATTTCTTATCCCTTATTACTCCAACTACAAGCCCATGAGTTGGAAATGTAAACGTGGAGACCTCATTTTCAACCCGTGATCATTTCTTTTCTTTTTGTCTTCTATTTTTCTTCTAAAGTTCTAGCTAGTTCTTGGAAATCATGTGCCTGAATGAATAGCTTCGATTTTTATAACCATCTCTGGCCCTACTTCTTATCCTTCTGATTTAATCAATTTCTGATGGCACTAGGACGTTTTGTTCAAGGGATTCTTACAACATAGGATTTCTACACAATCTCATAATAAAAAACTATTACATATGATAGTGAAAATTTAGGCCTTTGCTTGAGTATGCATATCTAATATATCTTCCCTGTTAAACAAGATGAGACTTGTATGAATTTTCTAAGTGTATGTTGGCCCAGTAATTTTTTCCTTTTTTTACTTGAAAAAACAATGCCAATTTGCCTTGTGTAGTTTTAAGATATTGACTTTTTCCGTTTATTTGATGTTTGGGAACGAAACAATAATATGAGATTAAGAAATAAGAATTATGTCTTCACATAATATTCCCTTTCTTGCATGAGTTAAAGTCTAGTTGGTCAAGATAAAGGTATGCATATAGATTGTGTTTTACTGTAATCTAGGATATGCGTAACTTTTTGGATGCTAAAAACATGTGATTGTTTAATGCATAGGAGGTAAAACTTTCTTGATGGTTTTGCTCAAAAATGTAATTTTGTGTTCATGTTGTTTGTTTAATGCATAAAAGGTAAAACTTTATTGATGGGTTTTGTCAAGAAGAGTAATTTTGTGTTTATGTTGATTGTTTTTCTTCCTAATAAAGGTGCTCATTTTTCTAGATGCAATTGGTTCAACTTCTTACTTCTCTTTTCTCTCTTTGACGCATATTCAAGGAAAGTTGGAATTAAAGCCAATACTTGTATTAGAATTGTTTACCTTATGAATCCAAAGATCCTTTGTAATGATTAATGTTGTAGACTGTGATTTATTATCAAAACTGACTAGTGTTGATTTGTTTTCAAAAATGGTACCTTCAAGATTGTAACCTATGAAGACACATTTGTATACAAGTTGTTTTTTTTTCCATTTCACTATGAGTTTCTCACGACTTCATTTACATTTTCACCTTTGCTAATGTTTTCCGCCACAATGTCATCCCTAAAAAAATTAGAAGTTCGGTGTCTGTTTTTTTTTAAATCTATACCATTGTTAGAAGTTTCATGACAATTCTCTCAAGAATTAAACATTTTGCACTTTGACACAAAAATATTTTTTAACATAAGGATTCGTCATTTATAGACAATACATAACAATGAGTATATAAAAAATTACATAATAATGAGAGTATAAGAAAGAAATTTCCAATTTTCATTAGGAATCAAAACAAACACCTCATTGATAAAGAACAAATTAACTTAAACACTCAACTTTCTTTTCACTTTATATTTACAAAACATGCCTCTTGGACATGGAAGTAGACAATCACATGTCTCAACAAAACCACCTATATCCACACTATCATAGTTAACATTATTGTTTTGTCGTGAGTTATTTATCATCACATCGCTTACACGATGTGATTGTTGTGCCTATAAGAATCATAAAAAATAGTATCATTAGTAAATTGTGAATAAGTTAATAAATAGAATGTTATTATTAATAGTATTCTAGAAAAAGATAAATACCAATTGGAGTTGATCATGTCCATAGTAAATGGAACACCTTCAACAAAATTTGTTTAACTTGAATTGGCAGAGACAAGCTGTCATCAAAAAAGTTAAAGAGTACATATTCAAAATAATTAGACTTATTGTTAAAACATTGAATCTTTTTTATTAGAAATTAAACATGTACTTGGAGAAATTGTTTAGACAAATAATATGATTGGTGAATTTGAACCATATTTATCAATTCGAATCTCAATTCCTTGCATTTAATTTACATACTGAAAAAAAACAAAGAAAAAATTAATGAGAAATTAAATAACACATGAGTGGTGCAGTTTAAAATACTAATCAAATGTCAACTTGATTGTTTCATTGATAGGGAATTGTATATTGATTTGATGTAGTTTGAAAGTTTTTTCTCATACTCTGTCTCACCCAAAAAAAAGGGATAAAAGCATTATATAAGGGATATAAAATTAAAGAATATAAAAATTCTTTCAATGAAACCTCAAGATTAAATGATAATGTTGGTGTTGAGGTTGTGATATTTGTTGGAAAAATTTGAACGTTTTTTTGTTGTGCCTTGTCTCACCTATAAAATAGAAAAAAATTAATATCATTATATAAGGGACATGGAATTCAATAATTAAAAAATTTACAAATGAAACCTCAAGATTAAATAGGTGCTACAATTGTAAGATTTGCTAGAGACTTAACTGTTTTTGGTTGATTTACTTTTTTTCATAGCCTTCTCCAAGCTAACCCTCAATCTCTTACCTGAAACAATTTTCTTCTTGATTTTGATTCCTTTAATGTCAATACCGCTCTTTTCATGAATTTCAATCTCATTTTGGTTCAAGTGATCTGTTATAACACTTAAATATTGAACCGTCACTTCACCTTGTAATCTAACATTGAAGTTCGCATTCGAGTGTTGGACAGTTGATCCATTACCTTATAGTTTACCATCCATGATTTCCAACATTTTTAAAATGAAATCTTTAACAATTTTGTAAATCTCTTCACTCTCAGCTACTTTTGTAACCAATCTAACATATAGCCACATAATTCTTTATACCGCATACTTTGGCATATCTTAGGATCCAAATTATTTATTTTGATTCCTGAATTTTCAGCTCCCACGAATCCAAATTTTTCTTTACATGTCCACCTTTTCAATATATACTAAATTGGGAACTCCATAATATTTTTCACAATAAAACTTTCAAAACATAAGAACATAAAATTCCATCAAACTCGAATTTTCTACGGCTACAGTTAACTTTTCCATTTAATGAATCATAAGTAACTATATGGTAATAGCTCTTCTTAGGAAGAGTAATTTGATATTTTCCGATTGATCCAAACTCCCTAAAACTTTCAATACAAGAATCATGAGACTTACAGCACTCATTTTGAAAGCACTTGAACACCTCAAAAGTATAAATACTTGTTGCATATTTCAAATTTTCAATTGGATACAATAATAAGGGAATATTTGATTTAAAATCACTAAAAGAGTCTTTTACAGTGATGTGAAAACTCTAAAAATTTATGTTGATAAGTAACATACCTCGTTACAACACTATTCATACTCTCACTTCTTTGTGTTATCATCATGTCTGCACAAAACATTTTTCCTCCTTACACTAAAGCCCATTTTTTCTTTGTCCCAAACATGTGCCTCAACCAATCATTGTCTTCAATTTTGTATTTGCGCAACATCTCATTCCATGGATTTATAAAATCTTCCTCTTCTTCAAAATCATATATGTATGAGCTAAAATTTCTAACAAAATCTTTAATTGAGAGAAAATACCACTTAAATGAATGACAACATTTTGATAAATGTGCCATATACGTAAGCGATGATGAGTTTCAGGCCATCTTAGTGCTAGAGCCTTTGTTGTTGTTTCATCTTGGTTTGTAAGAATAATTTTAGGTATTTTATCACACATAACTTTTGCAAAAGTATCAAATAACCATTCAAACATGAGGAATTTCCCATCATATAACAATGCAACATCAAAAAGTGTAGTCTGCTTATGGTGATTTACACCCACAGATAATGCAAGTGGATGACCTTTATTATTCTTCCTATAAGTTGTGTCAAAGCAAACCACATCACCAAATTTGAGTAATCTGTTCTCATCTTTACATTTGACCAAAAAATATTGGTTATTAAATCATGTTCATCAACTTGGATAGCATAAAAATTTTGAATATTCAAATTGTGTTTTATGCAAATATTGCAAAACTCGTCCTATATCCCCTCTTTTCGCATCTCTCGTTCTTTTAGATCATGAGTAATTTCTATAGTCATCTAATATGAAACCTAAATTCTCTCAACTACTTACTTGCCTAACCATGAGATCTTGAGATGCCTTTGGTGGAATTCCTACATTATTTACCATTTCAATTTGCATTATTGTAGACAAACTTATCTTTCGGTGAGACCTGTGTAAGAACTTCTTGTTTGGACTCGAGAGGTAGTGATTATACTCCTCAATAAACTGAACCAAAGAGAGTATTCCATTTCTTCGATGATTGACTTTCATTTTTGCTCCACAACCAAAATTTATACTCCTTAATAGTCTTGTAGTCCTTATTTTGATAGATGTAGGCCTTATGAATGGATTTACCTTTAATTTCATATGATAGTAAAACTATTTATATTAAGAATAACTTAAAATAATATGAAAGTTAACTTGACAATTAAAGTTGAAAGTCTTTCAATAATTTATTCTATATTAAAATTTTTATCAATTCTTTAAAACTGAACCAGGAGTTAGACCGGTAAGACAAGAGATTTAAGATTTAAAAGGTTCAACCGAAATTAAACCGTCATAAAATCGACTAAAAATTAAATAAAATTAAAGAATTTATAATATAATTAAAGGATATTGTCCTTACCTATCGAATAATTTGAAGTTTATCAGAAAAACAAAATTGTTAAATGAAAATTTATTTATTTATTTTAGTTCGTGAAAATTGACCAATTAATTAATTAAGATTTTTAACAACAAGAATTATTCAATAGGTTTTGAAAGTTTGGGCTTTTTTGGTAATTAGCCCTTATTATTATTTTTATTTTTTATAGCTAAGTAATTATGTGGATTTTTTAAGGATAGTTTTGTTCAACAAGTCCTTATTTTTATTCTCAACCCACTTGGAATAAATAGAGATAGGGGAATGATGAGTTTTACTTATTCCCCAAACTTAAGGAATAAATAAACCCTTGGATTATATATTCTGTATGTTTTTCTCAACCAAACAAAGGAATAACCTATTACCAAGAATAGATCAGGAATGAAATGGTGATTCTAGTCAACCAAACACCCCATTATTGAGACATCTTTTGTCTTAATATTCAATGAGACATCTTTTGTCCTTAGTATTTAGTGAGACATCTTCTATATTTAGTATTCAAATTCATCAGGATAAATCTCAAATTTTATTACATCTCATATATTGAGTATATATTATAGAGGATTGTAAACTTTTTGCATCATTGATTTCTTATACATAGAGATTACTCTGTCACAACGTCCAAATAATAAGATGGAAAGAGAGATCATGAAGAATACTCCTTATTTTAATACAGTTGGCACTCATATCTATACTAGACCATTAGAATACAATAAAGCAAGTTTTAGCATATTTTTCAAAGAACAAAGGATTATATACTAGCATATAGGAAGGTTGAGAAACTAGATATGATTGGATTCACAAATTCTAATATTGCTATATGTCCAAATGACAAAAAGTCCATATCAAGTTATATTTTTATGTTGCCAAATAGTGAAATTTCATAGAAGAGTGTCAAGTAGACACTTGTGACCTCTTTGCCTAAGCATGTAGAGTTTATTGTACGCTACAAGATTGCTTCATAGGTAGTTTAGTTAAGAAATTTGATTTATGAGCTATTTGTCATTAACTCAATTGCTAGACCCATTCAATTGTACTATGATAATCTTTCTATAGTGTTATTCAATAACAATAATAAGAATATCAAAATATCTAAGGTTAAATATTTGACCATAAAGAAACTTGTATAAAAGGATGACATCATAATAGAGGACATTTTAACTTAACATATTTTGGTTGATTTTCTACATAAAGGACTTTGTCCAATCATTTTATAGAGACACGATTACAATTTGGGTGTTGTGAATTCTTTTAACACTATTAGCTAGAGATCATTATGTATTTGCTCCTGATATAGTTATGTTTTCATATGTTACGATTGAATTGATTATATATCTTGATGATCATCATTTTATCCTCAATCCTACATATTGGTTTGTAATGTTATAATACAAGTAAAAATCTTCAGATTTGTATCAATAATAAACATATTACAGGTTATTAGGCTTATATACAGTTTGACTTTGATCTTACGTCTTTTAACACATTCAGGTGCATTTAGATATTGACGAGTTTATAAAATATATGAGTTTTTAATCTTGTTAGCATTTTTTAATATAGTTTAGCATGTCTTTAAAAAACATATTTTTCTATTGCAATTTAATATAAAATTTTGAGAAATTGGGAATGACAAATGAGACATAGTATATTATAGATCATGTACTTGTTATTTTTTTGTTGTCATATTCTATTTTCTCATTCATGTTAATAAGATTATTATATATGCATGATTGTGTTAGTTCTATGCCACACATGATACAAATTTTTGATACCTTCTGTGTTGAAAGCCTTAGATGATTAAATAATATATTTCTTTTAGCTTTTGAATCAAATATTTTATAAGGGTCAACTAATTTAGGGTTGTTAGCCTTTATTGTTTATCCATATTACAAATGCAGTAATTAATATTTGTTTAAAGGAAGTATATTAAACATTTAATAATTATCTTTTTTAAAATATTGATGTTAAAAATATTACAGTTTCAACCAGCATAAAAGTAATAAAGCGGGCAAATCAATGATCTTATTAGGTGGGCTAAAGTCTAACGAAGAAAACGATACCTTATTAATGCAAGTTGAGATCTTATCAGGACAACTACAAAGAAGCCCAACCCAATAAAGTTATTACAAATACTTGCTGGGTTTATTATTCTTTGTTTAAATAAGTTTATGAATATACAATTTTTTTCCTTTGCGTTGAAAAATAGAAAAATCTTGTTAATATTATTTCAGGTAATTTTCATCAAAGACGATCAAATGTTACAGTTGCTTGTTGGGAGTTTGCTTAAAAACGTTCAGTAACTTAATCAAATAGAGATGAATAACAAAATAAATATATTTTATATTATCTCCATTTATACAAATTTATAGTTGATCTGGATTGTTAATAAAATTCGTGGTAAGTTTAATAACGTGCAGCTATCAAGATTTGAACGTTGGTGGATAATCATTGGTGTCAGTGGTCCTTTTCACTTTTGAGAATCCACGATCTTCATACGTAGTTTACTCCGAAGTGAAAATTCACGGTGTTCATGCCTAGTTTACTCCGAAATTTCTCAATATCGCTACTTACGGCCTGTTTGGAAACCTTCGAATTGAATTCATTAACGAACTGAATTCAATTATATCAATGAAGTTGGGATTGAATTCAATTTACATTGTTTGAAACAAATCCAGTAATATTAGAATTGAATTCAATTACACTATTTGGAACAAATCCAGTAATATTATAATTGAATTCAATTACATTGTTTGGAACAAATTCAATAAGATTATAATTGAATTCAATTATTTCATATGACACATTTACCCCTGACTAAAAAACAATATTATCGTTTTATTTTAGATTTTAATTATTCAAAATAATTTCAAAATAATAATAATATCCAAAAGGAATTTGTAAATAATAATAATAATATTATTATTATTATTATCATACCAAAGGATAATAATAATAATAATAATAATAATAATAATAATAATAATAATAATA
>JANVCQ010000232.1:21621799-21632674 GCA_025531925.1 Erythroxylum plowmanianum | reverse complement strand
AAACAATTTATTTATTTTAGTTTTATTATTTTATTTTTATAATTTATGAAACTATAAAATTTATTTTTATTTTCTTTTTAATCATAATCTTATTTATTATCAAATAATTACCCTATTTAACTTTTTAATATTAATTATTAGTTTTATAATTATTTTAGGTTTTTGAAAAATAAAAAATCTAAAATCTAAAAATACATAAATTTCAAATATAATTAGTTTTAAAATATATATTAACAAATAAATAACATTTTTAAATAAAAAATTTATTATTTCAAATATTTATTTTAATAAAACATAATAATTTTTTATAATGTTTATCAATAAATATTGTATAAGAGGTTAGAATAAATTATTTACTTAATTAATTCATAAAATTAAATTATCTTAAGTTTTATCTAGTATATAATTATTTATCAACGAAAATAATATCATACTTTAATATCAATAATTTTTATTTAAAAATAGAAAATTAAATAACACAAAGTTTAAAAATAAAGCAAAACGGTATGCTAGAATTATGTTTCTTGTGTTTTTAGTTTTTAGCCATATCATGGTTTGCAGACCAACTTTCCTGTGGCTTACCTCATCTACGTAATTTCGAAATGTTTGAGTTGAGTTATAACCTTTAAAATTAGTAAATCTACATGTAAATTACTAGATCTTGAATTAGTAGTAAAAGAATACAAGTATCTAATTTTCATTTGTAAAATTCGTATTCCGTTTCATACATATATATTATATGTTTTCAGGTCACAACACTTTCGAGCCTGAGGTTGCATACATATCTCTTATGTTGTAAAAGTTGAAATATAATTTCATTTCACGAAATTAGCCCTGTAAATTAGGTTTGAGTTTTAAAAAAATTTTGAAACAAGAGGCCTACTTTATGATAGTTTACCAAGTCATACTTTATGATAGTTTACCAAGTCATCCATGTGCGATCTTATGACCGTTTGGAATGGAGATTACGCTTGGATGACAGAGATTTCCCAAAAAGAAGAATTACCCTAGTTTATGGGAGCATAGAACAGATTTATGTATACAAAGTATAAAAATGTGAAATAGAACAGATATGGAATCTTCATTGCGTGATTTAGGTATTCTCTTTGTTAAAAAAGACATGAGAAAAAATGATTCACTTGATCAAATTTAGTAGGAACTAGGAACTAGGGGTTTTGGTTTGGATAAGCTACAACATTGGTCGATAGATTTTTGGATCCAATGCCTTGGACAAATGTTCAACTCTTTTCCATTAAACAACACGAGAAGTATCTTTACAAGCTCCTCGTCTTCAATAAGGCGGCTTACAAACGATTAACACAAGCTTTTTTAATTAAAAAAATTGATAAAACATTCCTCAATCAATTTTTTTTTTACTTTTTAAAAAACAATCAAAACAGTAAGTTGGTGTCCCTCTAGATTCCATGTTTTCTTCTTTTCTACACAAGTAAGTTGGGCACTCCTACAGGATGGGATAAAGTAGGTGGCCAGAATTGGTCTAGAGATTGGTGTTAAATTATTTTTGTTTGAATAACATTTTTACCAATATGGTTGATGATATGAGTAAAATCTGGCTCTCAAATATTGGATAGGTAACTGTTTTAATGTTTAAACCTCCAAGGTATGGTCGTTCTTTGCCTGCTTGAAAATGACAATGACTTTGTAGGAAAGTAAAGAGAGAAGAGAAGAAAAGGAAATGCTACCAAATAATACCATGAAAAAAATCTATAGAGTTCAATGGAGTTTTCTTTTCTGACTTTTACGTGTCAGTAAAAAATATGTTACGTATAATTATCGGAAAAAGTCATAGCGAGTCAGTGAGGTCAGCTCAGCCAGCTGGGATTTATAAAATATCTTAGGTAAAACGGCGGGAGTATAGGAGAAATAATTTAAAAGAACGGGGGAGGAGAATAAATACCACGAAAATCAGGGATACAAACGACAAATTAAAACAAATAAATGAAACCACGCCCCTGCAAACAAATTACAACTAACGCACGCCACTATTCTCAGTCTCTCTCTCTTGTCTGCTATGCCAAACACCGAACAATGAAGTGTGGATCGAAACGAAACTGAAAGAACACAAAGAACTGATATAGAAGAAGAAGAAGAAGTAGAAGAAGAAATGTTCAGGTTGACCAAGCACAAAGCAAAGCTCGGAGAGAAATTTGATTTCCATTTCTCTAACTTGCAAGCTCTGCAGGTCTCACCTTCCTCCACACGCATACTTACACGTTGCCTCCACACATGTACTTATGTCTGTATAGGTTGTGGACATTTTGATTATTATAAATTCTTCATATTCGATTTCTTGCATTCACTGTAAAGCTTCTGAATCTGCTGTTGAAATTTGTCTTGCAGTGTTATATTATTCTGTATTTCTGCCGACTTTTCTTTTTCTTGCTCCTTCTGTTTAGTCTAATTGTAATGTGATTATGTACGTGTATTACGATGCTGCATTTTCATCTTTCCGTGCTTTTCGCTTTGGAGACAAGTGAAGTGATGATAAACCTCGTCGGATTATTGGTTCCTTTCGAACTCTTCATTCGATCCGAAATTGTGCGGTAGTAGACCTGTTATTTGACATATTTATTTTATAAATGTTAAATGGGAAGGGGTGGAGCTTTTTATAAACGCTTTCACTATATTTTAGCGACGAGAAATGTAATTAGATATTAAATTGAACATTGTGAATCATATATGTTCATTGCTCTTTGGTAACTGCAGGTACCGAAAGGATGGGACAAGCTCTTTGTATCTATAATTTCTGTGGAAACGGGGAAAGCCCTCGTCAAGTCGGGGAAAGCGACAGTGAAGAATGGAAGTTGTCGATGGACTGAAACTTTGTCAGAGTCTATAAGGATGCCCCAACATGATGCTCCCAAAGAGAATGAAGAATACCTCCAAAAGCTTGTTGTTGCCATGGTATTGATCGCCTATTCATTTAATTGTTGTTGTTTCAGATCTAATTAACTTGGAATGATATTATTGATGTAGGGATCAGCTAAATCTGGTGCCCTTGGAGAAGTTATAGTCAATTTAGCAAGCTACAAGGCATCAAAAACTGCTCTTCCTGTTTCATTGCCATTGAAGAAGTGTTCTCATGGGACCATCTTAAAAGTAAGAATGTAGTCATTTCTATAATCCAACACAATTTCCACCTGTTCAAGTATTTAGCTATTATAGTGACCACGGACTCCCAATGAGTTAAACGTTATTCCTCTTCAAACCTGCTTTGGCATAAAACATCTTAACTATACCTCTGTTTTTCAGCTTAAAATTCAGTGCCTATCACCAACAGATGATTGCCCAACAACTGAAGCAGAACTCAGGTTTGCAATTCAATGCAAGACCTTAAACTGTTGTGGAACTATTTCATTTTGTGTTCTTAGAGATTTTGGAATATATTTTGAAGGGGGGAACAGTCTGAAGACAAAGCTTCCAGTATTGAGGATCTAAACATTGGCTATGGTGAGACAGAAAATAAATCTGAAGATTCTAATAGCTCATCCAAAAGAAGCTTTGGATCCTCATCCAGTAACCCTCTCCATAGTACATCTTTTACAGGAGACCTACAAAAGGTATGTTTAAATTGAAATCAAAGTTTTATGATTTATGTTTGGATTTCTGTCATATGAACTCCATTTGCATCAGAGGTCTGCTTAGTAACCAGCTACCATTGTACCTCTCTTATAAGAGATTTACAGGCCCATGTAGAAATGAGCTTTTTACAAGTTATGTTTTGATTTCAGTCATATGAACTCCATTTGCATCAGAAGGTTCTGCCTAGTAATAAGATGTCTTTATGTCACTCCACCTTATAGCTCCATTTAAGATATTTGTGATTTCATTTTATAAACACTGTAAAGGTGCTATTGGACACTATAAGTTCGAATTAGGATGAGATATTTCTTTATCTAGTTGGTAGCACTTAAAATTTCTACACTTTTATTGTTCTGTGTTCCTTAATGCAGTTAACAAAGAACTTACTTGTTGATACAGGACTTGTATGTATCAGCATCCCCTTTTAGCTTTGACTCGACGGATGGTTCTTTGAGCAGAGAAACCTGTTCCCCACGTAATGACTTCAACATCATTGCTAAGACTCATATTGCAAGACAAGATTCAACTGTCTCCAACTCCCAAGATAGTACTGTTGGAGGATCTTATTCTTTCAATGGCTCTTCTAGGTCAAATCTCTCATCTTTTAATTCAAAATTTTCAATCGCTCCAAGCAATCTTCGGAATCAGAAAGACGACAACAATTGGGTATCACATACTGTTGCTTCATCACCCTTGCAGAATTCTAATTCATATAAAGATTTGGAAGCAGCAGAAGTTACAATAGAGGAGCTACGGGCAGAAGCTAGTATGTGGGAACAAAATGCTCAAAAGCTAATGATTGATCTGGAAAGGTTGAAGAAGGATTTATCAGACCAATCAGAGCGTCAGACAAGTCTTGAAATGAAGCTTTCAGAGTCATGCTTAGAATGTGATCACCTGAAGCTAGAAAATAAGCGACTGAATGTCTTGTTGGAGGGTGTAGCAGGGAAGCGATCAGCCACAGACGATAAGAAGGTCCAAGAGGAAGAAATGGATAATCTTCTAAAGGAAATGGAAAGTGAATTAAAGTTTCAGAAAGAGTGCAACGCAAACTTGGATTTACAGCTTCAGAGAACCCAAGAGTCAAACATTGAACTCGTTTCCATACTTCAAGAACTTGAAGATACCATAGAGAAACAGAAAAAGGAAATTGCTGATTTGTTAAACATGCATTCCAAATATGAAGATGCTGGAAATAAAGGCCATCGAATTGAAAATAATGAGGAGACAATACTAAACAAGGAAGTATTCGGAGATAATCTCACAAGTGCCACTTTTGATCCAAACATAGAGAATACCCCTGTTGAGCATCTAGAAAAAGAATCATCCTTATACTTTGAACCAGAGGAGACGCAATTACAAAATGATCCTGAGTATCGGATGAAGTTTCTGGAAAAATCTCTTCAGGACAAAATTTTTGAGTTGGAATTTGATCGAAACTTGAAAGCTCAGACTCTAATGAAGTTGGAATCAGAATGGAAAAATAAGTTAATAGCAAAAGAAGAAGAAATTATCAATTTGGAAGCAAAATTATCCGCAGGTCTTAATGCCTCTGTAGAAAGTGGACCTTGTAATCACATTAAAGATATTGAAGTCTTGAAGCAGAAGATAGAGGAGCTAGAAAGAGAATGCAACGAGCTAACAGAAGAGAATCTGCAGCTTCTTTTTAAGCTCAAAGAATCAACGTTGAATCTTCCATCATGTAACTCTTCTGAATCTTCAATCAATGAGATTCGGAGGATTGGTTCTCTTTCTACTGCTGAATCTGAAGTGAGCAAACTGACATCCCAAATATGCATGCTTGAAGATGATCTGAACCAAAAGAAAATCCTGATTGAGGATCTTTCTGCCGATCATTTGCAGGTTAAATGCATTGATCTGGAGAAAAGGTGTACTGATCTGGAGCTTCAGTTGCAGGCATCCAAGGAAGAAGCAAGTTACTTTGACAGTGAACTCTGTCAATATCGCATCCTAACAAAGCAACTAGAAATGGAGATTGTAGAACGCTTCCAAGTAAAGGAAACTAAGACTGACGACGACCATGAAGGAACCTGCAGCAAACCCAACATTTCTGAATCAAATGCATTTGTTGGGATGACTGAACTGTTGTCGAATATAGATGAACAGATACAGTTATGCATAGCCTGTGTAAAGATGCAACAATACAGTGGTTGTTTGCCTACAGATGCTGAAAATAAGTATAGTTTCAGCAAGTCACAGATTGCTTTGCTTGGTCAGAGAGAGCAGGGTGAGGCTATTTTGGACAGCGTTCTTCAATTAAAGGATTTGCTTGAAGTGAAAAATACTGCATCCGCTGATGAGCTTGATCAAAGTGCAGAAATCAGGGAAGTAGTGTCCAAGACCGAAACTAACCTCAGGAAACTTGAGGATTATGGTTTGAAGGAGAAACCTCTCAGCACTTCTTATCCTGAATTAGAAAATCAGCAAACAGAATCAAAACCTGAAGCTTCATGTTTCGGTCACGAGCCAGTGGAAATTATTTACGAGACAGACAAGCTTAGATCTGATATTCTTTTGAAGGAAGAAGAGGAGGATTGCCATAGGAAGTTGAAGAGTCATGTTTCCAGTCTTCAGAATGAGATGAAGTTGGAGGAAAAGATGGAGGCCATGGCAATAGAAAGCAAAATGGCCTTTAAATGCTTCGATGATTTTCACAGTGAAATGATGGTACTCAATGGCAGCTTGGATTCCCATGTTTCATCCAAAAATAATCTTATAATGAAGTCGTCAGAGTTGGAAAATAGTGAAAAGGAGGTTGAGAATCACCTCTCTGAACTAGAGAAGGAAAATGTACAGTTGGCGGAGCGCATCTGTGGCTTGGAATCACAATTAAGATATTTAACTGATGTGAAGGAGTCAAGCCGTTTGGACTTAGAGAATTCAGAATCTTGTGTTGCAAGTTTCAAGGAGGACGTAATGAGACTGGAGGTTGAGTTGGAGGCTCAGAAGGCTGATATGAAGTACAAGTTGCAGGAGATGCAAATGCGATGGCTAGAAGCTCAAGAAGAGTGCGAGTATCTGAAGATCGCAAATGCCAAATTACAATCTACAGCTGCAAGTTTAATTGAAGAATGTAGTTTGCTTCAAAAGTCAAACATAGAGTTCAAAAATCAAAATGTTGAGCTATATGAACATTGCACTGTCTTGGAAGCTGAACTGAAAGAATCAGAGAAGGTCTTTTCTAATATGGTTAAGGGAGTTGAAGCTCTAGAAGAAAAATACACCACCATGCTGGAAGAAGTTGCATCAAAAGAGAAAGCCCTTAACATAGAATTAGACACACTTCTTGATGAGAACAGGCGATACAAGGAGAAAATGGTTACAGAGGAGAACCTATTGAATCAGATGTACTTGGAGAAGATGGTTGAAGTCGAGAAACTTCAAAGACAGATTGCAGATCTCACTGAACAGATATCTGCCAGCCATGATGAAGAGAGAAGAACAACTTCAGATGCTGTACTAGAAATGTCCAGTTTATATGCAGAAAAAGCTTTGCTTGAAGCTTCGCTGAATGAAGTCCGAGGAAAACTTAAGGTATCTGAGATCAACTTCAGTACCATCCAAATCGAATCAGAAGCAAAGCTGAAAGCACTTGGAGATGAGCTGGCAATTTCCAAACAAAACCAAGAAGTTCTCATGGCTGACCATGAAAAGCTATTGGAATTGTTGGAAGATGTGAAATCCAGCGAGGAGAAGTATAAAGGCATCGTTAGGGTGCTCAAATTAAAACTTAAAACTTCTGAATATCAGAGGCTAAAACTAACAGACGAAATATCCAACCTTAAGCTGCAGTTGGAGAAAACAGTGGTTCTTCAAGATGAAATTTTGGCTCTTAAGGGATCGCTTAGTGAGGCCAAATTTGAAAATAAAAAACTTGAAGGTTCACTCCAGAGTTTATCAGGAGACTATGAAGCCCAAAAAACTCAGAAATTTCAGTTAGAACTGAAGCTCATCGACATGCAGAAGGCTTTGTCTGAGTTAGAGGACTGCAAACGTAGTAAAGTTGTGCTTGAGGAAAAGGTTTTGCGGCTGGAAGGAGATCTAACTGCAAGAGAAGCATTAGGTGCTGCAGATGCTGAACTGAAAAATGAGCTTGCACGTGTGAAAAGAGCAAATAATGAACTCCAAAGGAGGATAAGACACCTAGAGGAGGAGAAGCAAGAGAGTCGGAAGAGAGCTCAAGCCTTTGCAGAGGAACCAACAAGGAAAGAAGTGAAACAAGATCAGAATAGGACCACTGTTTCAAGCTTTTCTATTTGCTTTGAAACTAATTCCATGAGTACGCCTACCTCTGGTGATTCAAATCAGGTCAATATCCCCTGTTTATCTTGCAATTTAAACCAGAGTATTAGCGTAGTCTGCCTTTACTTCAATAACTTGTTTTCTAGTCCACTAATTAATGATGTGGAGACTAAGTTTCAAACAAAAAAGAAGATGAAATCAAGTAACATTTTCGGAAATGGTTCTTTTTCTGATACGTAACAACAGTGGTAAGTGGGATTTATTCTGCTTTTTCTTTTTTGGTTGTGTTTCAGGTTGATTCCAGGTCTAATCATTGTACTGGGAGATTGCTAGTTAGCGGAAATGAGCCCTTGTCAAAGATCCAGCAACTTGAAATTGAACTTGCCGAGGCATTGGAGGCAAATGATCTGTATAAAACTCAGCTTAAAAGGTGGGTTCAAGTACATTGTTTCTATGACCAATAGATATCTGTTTCTTCACTTAAACAGTTTTAACATTTTTCACCACGATTTCTTGTATAAATACCTCATCCAATACTTTCCATATGTGTCGGTTTCCTAATACCGCTTTTTACTTATCTAACATAAGCATCAGTATAACTAGTACGTGGAAAGGTGTTAGTAATGCTACAATGTTATGTTTCAGTTTGTTGTCTGAGGGAGGCAGTCAGTCAACTGATCTCAAAGTGTCGTCGACCGAAGATGGATTGCAAAGAAATGGTTATCACGGCGACATATCATCACTGCAGCTAGAGTTGAAGGATATTCGTGAGCGCTATTTCCACATGAGCCTTAAATACGCAGAAGTTGAAGCTGAACGCGAGCAACTGGTCCTCAAGCTGAAGTCTACTAGCAATGGAAGAAGGTGGTTTCGTTAATCGGGATCCCAAATTTTTGCGAGTCCTTTAAAATTGGATAACTAGTACTCAAAAGACCAAGGCATGAAGCAGACGATGTTATGTGTTTTGTAACATAAAAAGAAAATTAAAATAACTGCCTCTGCCTCTGCCAAATGTATAGTACGCACTCAACTACAAGTAGAAAGGAGAAACTTGAATCTTTTTTCTTTTGTTTCATTTCATGTTAAGAGGATCCACGGTGTGTCCAATGCCCCCACTGACACAAAATAAACCATAATAAATGCTTAACAAGAGGCTGGTAATTTCAAATGCCACTGGATCAAGAAATTAGATGTATTATACGTAAGGTGTGTTGGATTTCAATTCTTTCGCTCATCCATGAGATCAGAGGATTTGGAATTGAATTTTATATTTTTAATTTTTGTATAGCTCCTATACACTTGATAATTTGTATACCTTTTTATCCACCCCAGATTCTTATTTATCAATAATTCAATTGAACTAAAGATTTTTAAACATGATAGTAAATCCAGTTTGTTTCCAAATTGACCGCATGTGAACAAATATTAGTGTGATACATTAGGAAAGAAAAGTATCATCTACATCTACGAATGCAGATGCCACAATGTTGCAGTTTAAAGACAAATGAATTGGCAGTTGACATTGTCATGTAAAATGGAACTTGTTTTATTTGTCTGTCTTTTTTTTTTTTTTAAGGTTTTTAGTAAGTGTTTCTATTTGAGGTAGCTTCTTCCACTATAATAAAATTGTAAATTGCCGATGAAAAAACTTTCATAGTAAGTTAGCAATGGAAACTGCTTTCTGTAGGTAAAGTTGTCGGGAAAAACAGTAATTTGCAATGGAAAAAATCAGTCAATAAAGAAGAAGACGAAACTTTGCTGACAGAAATTAGAGATGGATTAGTGAAAGTCATCGTAAAAATAGGCGCCAATGATTTCCAACAAAAAATGCCTACAAAATTTACCGGCAAAAATGAATTTTGTTGATAATATATCGACAGAACTTTGTTCCATCGGTAAATTCAACGATGTCAGATTGTTCTTTTAATTGGAAGAAAAATGACATCATTTGTTCAACCACAAACGACTTCATTTCCTTATCACGTTTAAGCAAGGGCGTCAAACCCTTCTCCCCACCTGTCGAAGGTGTCTAAAAATGTTGTTATTTTTTTCCCTTCAACCTCGTCATCGTCGTCTTTTATTATTTTCCAGTTCTACACCGTCGTCATCGTCTCTATCTTCAGTTAGTCATCTATCGTAGTTAGTTATTCCTCCTTTCCACTTGATTTTTTACTTTTTTGCTTGTTGTTATTAGGGAAGCTTTTGTTTAGGTCGGTTTTGGTTGATGTCCTTTGCGTTTTCTGTGTTATTTTAGCTGTTAGTTGTTCATTGTGTGTCCAAATGTGTTCTTGTTAGTGAAGAATGCTAGGTACCAGTGTTTTGTTAACGGTTAGGGATGAATTTGTTATGCTTCTAAAGTGTTTGATGAAAGGCTTAAAGGGTAAATTTGTTTTACTTTAATATGGTAAGTTAAATGGATTCAGATATAGTGTGGATAGGATTCAGATACAATGTTTATATTTTTATAACAAAAAGCGGTGCATTAACACTTAAAATTGTTAGTTTAGTGAAAATATATAATTAAACTAGTGTATGGCATGACATTGGTGGGGATAGATACGAATTTGGCATGCCTTTTGCACCTTTAGAATTAGTTTATATTGTACATTAATTATAGTCTTACCTAGAGGCTGGGGATTGAAAATAAAAATGCAATACCTACAATAGATATTAGGTATTAAAATTAAATTGAAATGCCAAAGTTACATCTTAGGGTTGAAAAAAATAAAATATAAATGGAATGCCTAGAATGAATAATAGCTGTTGGAATCTAAAGAAAATATCTATAATAGTTCCATAAGGCTTGAAATGAAAAATGAAATGCTTATGGTTAATTCCTAGGGCGTAAAACTAAACTAAAATGAAATGGAATCCCTACAATGAATATTAGGGCTTTAAAATGGAGAAAATGTTTGAAGTTGTATCATAGGAATTGAAATAAAAATGAAACGCTTAAAGGTGGATGTCGGGGCCTAAAAATAAAATATTTAGAATGACTTTTAAATTAAT
>JANVCQ010000232.1:21594945-21605802 GCA_025531925.1 Erythroxylum plowmanianum | reverse complement strand
GTGTTTTTTAGTATTCTAAAGTCAACATCGAAGAACAGAGAAGTTTTAGAGACATTTGGGCCAAAATAATGGCCTACAATCATGGCCTACAATCGTGGCCTTGACATAATCACCATAGTTGGCTCACAATCGTGGCCCACATGTCACAATTGTGACAGAAGCCCAGGACATGGCCCACGATCGTGGCCTGTATGTCACGATCGTGACATAAGGCTTGGATGTGGCCCACGATCATGGTCTGCATCGGCAGATGTGCAGACACTCAAGAACGCCAAGTTTTGAGAGATTTTTAAACCTTTCAGTCCCTGGAAAAATCCTAGGGTTACCCAAAATACAAAAAGATATTTAAAAAACAAGAAAAGAGGTAAAAAAAAAGGCTTTTGACATCAGCCACCTTGAAGAAACCCTTGAGAGAATTCATGGAGAGATTGAGAAAGAGAAGGAAGAGAGAAGTGGAGAAGAAGCTGACTCGACGTGCTTCCCAAATCAGGAGGTTTCCCGACATCGCTTCCTCCTTTCCTCCATTTCGATTGCATTTCGTATTTATTTTTAGCTTTATCATTGTATAGAATTGGATTGAATAGTTGATCATGTGATTTAAATATTGAGGATATTCTAAACTCACCTTTGGAGTTTTATTCTTGATTTAATAAAATTTCATTGTTTTTAATGTTTATTGGATTTATTGTGATTAAATTATGTGATTGCATAATTCGACAATAAACTGAATGGGTGAATCGAATGAAAAATACTTAAATTGAGTTAATGAGAGTTAGGTGAATTAATAGAACAAGAATTAAATAAAATCGATAATTATGCGAAGAGAGATCTTGCATAGGTTCCCGATAGTTTATTGGATAACTTCAGATCTAATTAGTGTTTTGGATAAATTGTTAATCGAGATATTGCAATTTTCATAATCTGATTAGGGTTTATAATTTAGGGTTGTGGTTATAACTCAAGAGAAAGTAATCAGCCTTAGGATCATTTAGAATAATAATCTGGTAATTCATAATCAATTAGGTTAGTGTTAAGGATAGGTAAATTTTCCTTTCTTTTAATTGGTAATTCTCTTAGGTTGATGTTTAGGTGTGTGTTGCAATTGCTGAATTATTAATATTATCGTGATTGATTCTTGAAATGTTTTGATTGATTGAATTGAATTATTGTTTTAGTTTCGTCATATTTTGAATTTATGCGATTAGTTCTGGCCTTAGATTTTAGGATCAGATTATCCCTCCTTATGGAATTGACACCTTAGGTACTATGCAAACAAACCATGTGCTTGCAGATTATCGAGGGTATTTATTAAAAATTACACACATCAAACACTCGATCAAGTAAGTTTTTTTTGCAGAAAGAAATTTTTTGGAATTCAAAATTTGATGATGTAATTTATAATGTATAGGAGAGGCGAGCTCTTAATATAGAGACTTTCTTGGTTCGATACACAAGAATGGTGTACGACTACCATATATATCTGAAGACATATGAAGTCGTTGGTAGCAGTATTGGGCATCACCCAAGACAATGTCCATTTTGGAGTGCAATTCTTCCAATAAACATGGAGGATCGAACAAAGACAATCTACTTATACACGCCGGAGGATCTTTGACCCACCAAGAGCGTGCATTTCAACTTGTAAGTATCAAAACTCTACACTTATATTTTGATTTTGTACTTTGATGTATGAAATTTGATTTCAATGTAATTTGGTGTATGAAATTTAGAATGAAAATATATGTGTGTTATAGAGAATAATAATGTTATCAATATCCGATGTCATTAATGGTTGTGTTATTGAGTTAATTTTTTTGTCAAACAAAGAATAAATATCATAAAAAATATAGGAAACTCTGTTGAAATTTTTGTAAATTGTAGTTCAATTGTAACAATTTATTCTGATGTAGGAAAAGTTTAGGGCAAGAAGCTTATCCTATGCCATTTTTTTGCACACTCACACCAAAAAACATGATAGTGTGACCTTCGTCAACACCTGATGCAGACTTCATGTATGTAAAATATATACTATAATATTAATTCTTAAAAATTATCAATTATTAATACAGACAATTGTAATGATAGGACCAAATATAAGAAAGAATTGAACAATAATCTTAAAACTTTGAAATTGTTAATGAGAGTCAGCAATATCTTGATGCAGTGGGTAGTAAGGATTATCGTAGAAGGATATTCAACTTAGGTTCATTTGTAAACACATGCTATTCCCAATCCTCTACATCGTCTACAGTTGGATCTAGTAGGCAGTTTGCATAAAATGAGATAGTCATTCAGCTTAAGAACACTATAGAGAGGTTAATGGAGTGCATAACCCAGCTCCATAATGATGTGGATGAGTTAAAAGGGAGGGACAGGACTTCATCACAGCAATTAGAGTATTTACAGTCACCATCTGCATAGCTTCTGGATAAGTGAATGTATTTGATAGTCTGCTACTCTTAAGTTTTTTATGAATTCTTAATTTACAGTTATTTTCAAGATACTTATTCCTTTATATTATAATATTTTTATTATATTACCAATTATAATAGTGTTTACTTTATATTTATCAATCAATGTTTTATTATTTACATAAATTAAATGCACAAAAATCAAACATTATCAACACAAAATTCGGGTAGGAAGTAAAAAATGGCGGTTGAAATTTATCATAGCCTTGTTTCTCGACGGAATTACAATATTACGTTGGTAAAAATTTTGTGATGAATAATGCTTTCCATCGGTAAATTTAGCAACGAAATGTTTTATGTCCATCGGTAAATTTAGTGACGGATTTACAATTTACCGTTGGTAAATTCACCAACGGAATATTAAGAATCTATTGCAAATTTAGCGATGAAATATTATAAATCTGTCAGTAAATTTACCAAATTTTATTGATGGGAAAGCAAAATTTCGTCGACAGATATATAATACTTTGTCGCTAAATTTACCAACGGATTCCTTATTTCCATCACTAAAATTTACTTATGACTGTTTCTCCAACAACTCTTCCCGTCAATAATTTCCGTAGTCAAATTTGTTTCTCGAAGGAAAATCTTTATTTTCCGTCAATAATTTCTATTGCTAAAACCTATTTTTCTTGTAGTGTTCTAGAGCCTCATGGCTTACACCATTTATCTATTGAATGACCGATCTCACATTCTAAGACTAAGGGGTGCTTGGTTGATGAGTTTAAGAATGATTCAATAAATAAGGAATAAAAAATGAGTGGTTGGTTTTATATTATCATTATAGGGACAATATTTTGATATCCAATTTTTTGAGAATACTCGATAGCCCCGAAACATGAGAGAAATGAAAATCATTTATGAGTAACGGAGAGTCACGCCTGTGACACTCCCTTTTTCTTCTTCTTCTTTTTAAATATTTTTAACAATTAAATATAATTAATTAAATTCAGTTAATTAATTAAAATATAATTAATTAATTATAATTACAATATAATTAATTAAAATAATATTATAATATAATTAATTAAAATAATATTAACTACAACATAATTAATGTAAATAATATTACAATATAATTAATTAATTAATTAGAATAATTACATTGATATAACTAATTAAAATATATTAAAATTTAATGTATAGCAAAATTTTAACAAAAATTTATTTTTTAATATTTTTAACAAACTAATCACTGTTAATAATAATAATAATAATTCTTTTGTTCTAACAAACAATTATAATTATAATAATTATATCTATTTTTATTATTTATTATATTCATTCTTATTTTTAATACTATTACGTGATTGGAACCAAACATCCTGTAAGGTAAGGTCAAGTATGAATCCGCAGTAGAATATATTAGAGAAATGGAGTTTCAAGGCCCAAACCTCGACAAAGAAAACGCTTCTCAACCAGGCGCAAGTTTAGCCTGGTTGAGATTGAGAAGCCCCCGTGAATTCAACAAACAAATCACCCAAGCCCACATTCTTTTCAACTTCTCAAATTTCCCTCCCATTCTCAACTAAACGGCTGTCCACGTCGTCAATCCGCGCGACAACTAAATCAACCAATCACCTATCATCTCCCACACTATATAAAGCATAAACAAATCCGAACACCATCATTCCCATTCCTTTCTGCGGTTCTAAATCCTTTGCTCCCCTATTTCATTATCCAAGTAGTTCACTATGGCGCCAAAGGCAGATAAGAAGCCGGCGGAGAAAAAGCCGGCGGCAGCGGAGAAAGCTCCAGCGGAGAAGAAGCCACGAGCGGAGAAGAAGCTCCCTAAAGAAGGCGGTGCCGACAAGAAGAAGAAGAGGGCGAAGAAGAGCGTGGAGACATATAAGATATACATATTCAAGGTGCTGAAGCAGGTGCACCCTGATATTGGTATCTCCAGCAAAGCCATGGGGATCATGAACAGCTTCATCAATGACATCTTCGAGAAGCTTGCTCAGGAAGCTTCTAGACTTGCCAGGTACAACAAGAAGCCCACCATCACCTCTCGCGAGATCCAGACCGCGGTTAGACTCGTCCTACCGGGGGAGCTGGCCAAGCACGCTGTTTCTGAGGGTACCAAGGCGGTTACTAAGTTTACTAGTTCTTAGGATTAAGATTAGGGGTTTTGGAAATTGGTATTTTGATGGTTGTATCTTAAGGAATGGTTTACTGAATATGGCTATATGGCTGCCTGCCTAGTGCCTACACTGCAACTTAGTCTGTGGGCATGTTAATTAACAAAAAGAAGAAGAGGATGCTAATGTCAAAATATTTTATTTACTGATTCAAAGAATGAATGAAGAAATAGATTAAGTAAGACATTCCCTTTCCTTTGTTGCTTTTTTAATTAATTCGAATAAAAAAACTTTGTATTAAATACAATTACAGTATGGAGTATGCTCGAATCACTTCCACGATGGGTGCACGGCACAGCGGGCACTTGCCTCCTCCTCTATTCAACTCATTTGCACATTTTGAACAAGTGCACATGTGACCACATCTACCAGAAAACAATTCCAACATCGCTGAACTCATTTAAGAAAAAAACCAAAATCATTTCCCCATGTTAGAAACTGGTACCTGTACAACAGAGAATCTATGTGACTATCACAGCAAACGCAGCATGTCCCTTTCCTCGCATGATCCCATTTAGATCCGTCTTCAGATGTCTCTGCTGCGACACAGTAAACAAATTGCTAAGTGAAATTTTTTCAAGAATTATAATCACCTTCTATTATTTTGATGGACAAGAAAAAAAAACGAAAAAACCTTTACTGTCATCAGGTGACCTATTAAGTGCTGCAGAGACTTCCTGTCTCACAGAGCGCTGCAACTCAAGTTGCATGTCCATGCAAGCCTCCAACATCCTCTGCATGTGGCTCATTCCTTGTTGTAGTCTACCCATGTCTGCTCTCAAATTATTAATCATCTCCCACTCCTGTCACGTTTCAGCTCAGAATATTGGTAGAAAACTCGGGGAAAGTTCTCTTCTCATATTGTTGAAGAGTGGAATAAACATGATGCATAACATTCGAAAACAACTTCCAAGAAAATGCGAGTAATAAGTTGAGAAGTGTTCAACTACCATTAACACTTCCAACTTTTATAATGCAAATCAAACCCAAAAAATTTTATTAAAAAATACCATGAGATTCTAGTACTATGAGAACTGGAAGAGAAATTACGATTATCACGGCAATCATTACATTGGAGATGGCTGATGGTTTTCTACCTTTCAACATCAATACTAAACAAAAGAACCATCCTATAATTTTGTTTCCTTTTTTTGTTCACAAGTCGCTACTAGAAGTCATTCAAAGTGCAAAATAAACACATATATTCAATCAAGAAACTCTTTAACGTTTTAAAGACCACCTCTTCATTAACGAACAAGAAGAATATTCCAAGTTAGGAAAGATGACATACAAGTTCAGAACGTTGCATGCTATGGCGAGACCATCTATTGTGATGCAAATCCTGGTGCCAAAGTGGCCGGGCTGGGGGCACTGGTGGAGATGGCGGAACCAATGAAGGCCGTTGCATGACATCTCGCTGGTCTTCATTTTGTTCATCTCTCTGCTGTTCAACATCCTGCTCAGGTGAAAAAGGATTTGATGTTGACAAATTTCTGCGCAGATCCCAATCAGTAGGAGTATGGCCTTGCCTTTCAACATATGATTGTATCAATTGGTCCAGACTTTCACGAAACCCACTGTGAAGTAAATTTGACACACTTCTCCTGTAAGATGAACAGAAATTTTTATCATCTGAATCCCACTCATAAACAATTAATGATTCCGAATTTAAGGCATTGACCTTAAAATTGTGACGTTGAAAGGATTTATGGTCACTTGTGATCAGTCCATATAACTAAATATAGCTTTTGAAAGTACCTGCTCAAAAGTTCCCTAAGTTCCATGCTGTACACATTATCATCATCAGGTGGATTAAATCTATTCAATCTTCTCATGAAGGAGCGGTGACTTCTAGGGGGATCAGCAGGTCCATTTGTCCAACTTTCAACAGCTTCTCGGACATCCAATGGATGACCTTGTTCATTGTGTACATCTCTAGGTGTTTCCTGGGGCCAATCATTGAGTGAAGACTGCTGCCAATTTCCATCCAAAGGTTCTGCGCTGACCTCCCTCCATTCATTTGGTTGATTGGGATCTGACTGTTGCCAGTCTAGTCTGTCATCACCTGAATTTCTTTCCCGCCAACCATCCGCCTGATCACCAGACCCCCGCCAATTCATGTTATCAACTGTAATGCTCTCAACGCTATCTGTATGATTAGGCAACTGATGGACATGACTATCTGGATTTCTAGGCTGTGATTGCTCATTGTCTTCAAGCCGGGTATCCTGTGAGGTGCTTATTTGAGTTCGATCATTTCTAGAATCATTAATATTATTATTAGATAGGGTATCAGAATGGGGACTTACTTGACCATGAACAATATGTTCTAACCTTGAGTGGAACCCTTCCCTGAAATAAGGAGTTCTCTATTAGGAAAATCAGGTGACAATGCCTTTTCACATTGCACAACAGCAGTTTACAGAAGGCTCACACTTTAACAAGCCAAAATGAGAAGATCATAATTAGGAAAGAAGTAAAGTTCGCTCTAAAGCAAACAAACAAGTTACATGAAGGAAATAATGTTGACCTGCCACTAATGTTTTCAGGCATTAAAAGGAGGAAGAAATAAAAACACAAGGAAAAGGAGACGAAGAGTTGTAGCAAGAGAACAGAAATTTTGCCGTGAAATTCAGTTCAAGCCAGCTAGTGTTCTTCCAAGATCAAGTAACATCCTTAAATAGGGTTCTATCAGAAGATCAAGAAAATGAAGAAAAGTTGCAATTTAGATAATACCTCATCCCAGTGATGTCTGGAAAAGCAATGGGTATATTAAGGATGAATGCTGATTAGATTTAAAGTGGTAAACCTAGTTATTAAGGTTTTGAGCCGATTAAGATGATTGCAGTGAGGCATCCATATCTCATATAATCTTTGAAAATGCCAACAACATCATTTATACGATGGTATATGATGTATGGACCAAAACTTACAACCTATAACACTTCCAAACGTTGTCTGTTCCAGAAAGAAATATTAATTTTGTAAACAATTCAGTACTGCACCATATTTGCTATGAGGGGTTATACTTTAGTGCAAAGATAATGTGTGGCTAAATTCACCAGACCAGCCATAAACTATTTTGAAGATAAATGATATC
Source organism: Erythroxylum plowmanianum (assembly GCA_025531925.1). NCBI lineage: Eukaryota > Viridiplantae > Streptophyta > Magnoliopsida > Malpighiales > Erythroxylaceae > Erythroxylum > Erythroxylum plowmanianum. Next base: position 21,598,090 of record JANVCQ010000232.1, on the reverse strand, counting down.
AGCATTCCAATTCTCCAATCATGAATCTGGCTTGTAATAGACAGCGAACTATCTTTGGAATAGGATAAGTAACAACATTTGATAACGGTATAGTGCAACCAGGATCAATAGCAGTGATGACTAGAGCATTGCCCTGAAGACCAATGCCATTGACTTGTAAAAATACATACCTTAAGCCAGAAACAGTGTGTCGTTGTCTTAGTTGAACTAGTTCACTAGCAGCCATGGAAGGTGGTCTCTCATCCTCAATTGTTCTTTCATTTCGCAAGAATCTACCTCTTAACAATGACTGGAAAACATGAGAATGTTACTAGTAGTCCTCTTCCTTATTATCATCTAAATCCTCCCCAAGCACAATCTACTAACAGGGTACGCAGCACACAGACACCCGGACATATATATATATATATAGAGAGAGAGAGAGAGAGAGAGAGAGAGAGAGACGATTATAAACTAACCTGGATGCGATTACGATGGGCAAAATCAGATACAGCACGATGCTCTAGTAATCCCTGAAGCTCCCTCTGTCTTTCCCTGTCAATTCTAACAAGTAAATCAATAAGAGCTTGTCGTCCACGCAACCTCAGCATGTCCCTACGAATATGCTCAGGCTGACCTTCGTCATGGTCAGCTGCTAAGACATCATGGGATTGGTGAACCTGTGGATCGACCCCAGCACCAAGGTCTTCCCTCTGTTGTCGACGAGTTCCTCGCTGTTCACTTGTCATTTGCACCCAGTCTCTGACAATCCTAACCCTCTCACGCTCTGGTTCACCGAGCCATTCCGCTCTAGGATTGCCATTCCTTTGGGATACGTTAGAATTGTGATCACTAATGCTACTGTCCATCCAGCCCCGAACAATGTGCCTCACCCTCTCCCTCTCACCTTCACCAAGATCAGGAGATTGCTCTCTGCTAAACCCATTATTATCAACACCTTCATTCTGTGACCCCGCTCGCTCATGTGGCCAAGGTCCAAATTCATTCTCACTCTCAGTCGCATCTCCCAAACTTCCTTGGCGGCTCTCTGACATATTTGTGCTAGAAATGTTTGTAGTGGACTCCACCCTTCTTTGCTGCCTCAATCTCCCCCTTGCTCTATTTAACAAATGTTCATCCTCAAGCTCCCGCCACATTTGCAAAATTGTGGAAGCCTGACTGCTCGGTCTTTCTACCGCACCCTGCCGTTGTGAAGTTGGTGAATGCGACTCTCTCAGAAACGATGAATCAAGCATTGACACAGTGTGTAGGCCCGCGAGTGCCATCAACTCGGACTCCCGATTCCTCCTTTCCATAGTGGTGATCATCTCTTGAGCATGGCGAGCAGCCCACCGACTCAGTATCCGCGAGTGACGCCGCCTTGCTGCTGATGACTCAGCCAAGTCATCACCCTCAAGATCAGATCTTCGTCTCCGACGCACAAGCTGATCCCCTTCATTATCCTCATCCTCTGGATTACGAGTAGAGCTGCAAGAGGCATATGACATACAATCATCCACGTGGCCACGCATCAATTCCTCCAATCGCAGCCGGAACTCATCATGAGCTTGGTCTGCGGAATCAGGTTTTTGCTGTATTTGTTGAAAATCTGTCATCCTCACTACAATTGCAACAACCTCACACCCACAACACTCAAAAGCGCCACCTATTAGTAATATTTCTTCTTCAAAATCCACAAAAGACAGATAGTGCTTAGACGCACTAACAAATGATCAAAGCTTTCATAAGAACAGAAGAGGAGAGGGAAATACCCAGGAAACCAAATAGAAGAGGAAAAAAGCCTAATTTGTGGGAGATGGATAGCACCGCACAACATAGAAGCAAGTGGAAAACCCAACGACAGACGCAACTAGGCTCCAAAAATTACAAGGTAATGCGCGGGTTAGGAATTGAGAATAGACAAAAAGACGAAGGTACCCTCGGAAGCTATGTGCGTTTCAATTGTAGATCCTAATATTTATTACGTCACCTCACCACAAATTTTGCCGGACCTACTGAAATTTATGGCTATGCTACAATGGCACAGGGTTGGTGATATGAAGCCGTTCAAAATTTATGAACATGGAGCATACCTTGAAATGGCAGGAGATGAGAGAAATCAGGTCCTTGTCTTACTCTTTCTCTATTAGGTGTTTGTTTGTATGCCTTTTTCAACGTGCTCACCAAATAGGTGTAGAGAATATTCACCACTTCTTTTTTCTTTCTTCCTGGTTTTAATGAAGATTTAAGGACTGTAACATTGCTTGCATGATGTACTTTTACATGGACAGTATCTTTTATTTAATTTTATAGTGTTTTATTCTGTTTTATGAATCTCAGTCATTTATTTATATAAATCTCACGTTTATTTATGCATGATGTACTTTTACATGGACAGTATCTTTTATTTAATTTTATAATTTTTTATCCTGTTTTATGAATCTCAGTCATTTATTTATGTAAATCTTATGTTTATTTATGCAGGATTCACATAAATAAATAGCTAAGATTTATAAGACAGAATAAGACACCATAAAATTGGATAAAAGATCCAGACTCTTTTTACAGTATCATAACATTACGAGAACGATGGGAGGGTCAATTCCAGCAACAGTTGTCCCATAACTCTCGCATGGAAATGGATCTAAATAACTTCTGCAGTTCCTTTCTCTTGGTTTTTGGCGAATGAATATCATTTATCCCTACGATCACACTTATTCTTTCACATCCAAATCCTTTGAACAGACACCACTTTGCACGATTATCCTACATAAAATTCACTTTTCCCCATCTTGTTTGTTTATGGTATGACTTGGATAGTGAGTCCAAAGCAAGCTAAAAATATGCAAATTTAAAAGACATGCGTCTTTACTGATAAACTTGCTTTCTCTCAAAGTCAAGCAGCTCATAAAAGATGTCTTATTGTTGATCACTTGATTGCAAGCTACAGTTCAAAGACTATTAATTGCTTGTCTGTTAGCTCTTCCCAACTAAATCTAGCTATGGTTTGTAATTGAAAGAGTTTAGTTGGGGAAAAGAGCACTTAAATTTCAGAAGCGTGACTGATAGTGATGTGAAGTAACATTACACTGCACGGATGGTCCACTTGATTGAAGGGTTTGAGCTTTCTCCTTCTCTAAATTGCTGGAATCAATGGCTGCCTCAC
>JANVCQ010000232.1:21567988-21578085 GCA_025531925.1 Erythroxylum plowmanianum | reverse complement strand
AATAAATCAACAATAAAAATAGAAACCTAAGCCTTTTAATGCTGGAAATCAGTTACTGCGTCTATTATAGACGTGTCTCACAAAAGAGTCCATAACACTCATTCCATTCAAATCATGACTATAAAGCTAAATGGAGAGAACTTCCTGCATTGGTCTCAGTCTGTGCGAATGTACATCTGAGGCAGAGGCAAAATCGGCTATTTAACAGGAGAAAAGAAGGAGCCTGCGACCAGTGATGTTGCTTATTCAACTTAGGATGCAAAAACTCAATGGTAATGACTTGGTTTGTGAATTCGATGGAGGGGGACATCAATTTCAACTACAAGTGCTACCAGACAGCAAAGAAGCTTTGGGACAACATCAACCAAATGTACTCGAACTTGGGAAATCAATCTAAGGTATATGAGTTGACTCTGAAACTCGAAGAAATTCGTCAAAGTGAGGATAGCGTCACTAAGTATTTTAATTCTTTAAAGAGTCTTTGGTAAGACTTGGATCTTTTTAATGATTATGAGTGGAAGTATTCTCGTGATTGTAATCACTATAAGAAAACTTTGGAGGATAACTATATTTATAAATTTCTTATTGGCCTTAATGTTAAGTTTGATGAGGTTAGAGGATTATTGGTAGGCAACCACTTCCATCACTCAGAGAAGTTTTTTCTGAAGTCCTCCGTGAAGAGAGCCGCCGTATAGTCATTCTGGGAAAAAAGGGGCTCGGGAATCCTGTTGAAAACTCGGGCCTAGCTGCTGGTTTGGGTTCTAGTCGAGGTATGGGAAGGAAACTGGGTGACAAAGACCATGTCTGTGTGATTACTATAACCAACCACACCACACGCGTGAGACATGTTGGAAAATACATGGAAAACCAAAAAATTGGAAGGGCTCTCATGAAGGAAAACCTAAGAAAAACCCCACTGCACATGAGGCTAGTTCAGTCCCTTCAACAAGGAGCAGATTGATCAACTCCAAAAATTGTTGAAGTCTAGTTTGGGTTCATCTAGGGCTCCTACTGCTTCCATGGCACAAGCAGGTAGTGATTTTAAGGTTCTATCGCGTCATTCATTTAATCATTTCACTCCTTAGATCATACATTCGAGAGCTTTTGATCATATGACTAGCTTATCTAGTTTGTTTCATTCTTATTACCCTTGTTTTGGCCATGAAAAAATTTGTATAGCAGATGGATCCTATTCACCGATAGCCGGAAAAGGTGTGGTTAATCTTTCACAAAATGTTTCCTTACGAAATGTCTTACATATTCCTAAATTGACCTATAATCTACTATCAATCAACAAATTATCCAGAGATTCTAATTGTCGTGTCACTTTCTTTGATTCCTATTGTGTCTTTCAGGAACTGAATTAGGGGAAGACAACTGGCCTCTATTCTTTGAAGATCAAAAATACAAGAATAAGGAAGCTCGTGGTTTAATTAGTATGTGTTCTTCCTCTGTTAGAGATAAGATTATGCTTTGGCATTATAGACTTGGCCAGCCTAGTTTTCCTTATCTTAAAATACTATTTCCTACTTCATTTAAGGGGTTGGATTGTTCTAAATTTTATTGTGAAAATTGCATTTTTTTCTAAGAGTCATAGAACTTTTTATCCTCCTAAAGGGTATCAATCCTCAAGGCATTTTTACTTAATTCATAGCAATATTTGAGGTCCAACAAGGATTAATTCGCTTTCGAATAAAAAATAGTTTGTGACTTTTATTGACAATCATAATCGTTTATGTTGGGTTTATTTAATGTCAAAAAAATCAGAGGTTGAACAATTATTTAAAATGTTTTACTCTATGGTTGAAAACCTTTTTGGAACCAAAATTGGAATTCTTCACTCTAACAACGGAACAGAATATTTCAAAGCTATTCTCCATAATTTTTTCACTGAAAAAGGAATTCACCATCAAACTTCCTGTTTTGATACACCAAAGTAAAATGGCATTGTTGAATGAAAAAATAAGCATCTTCTGGAAGTTGCTCGTGCAATCATGTTTTCTATTAATGTCCCTAAGTACTTATAGGGAGAAGCAGTTTTAACTGCATCATATCTTGTTAATAGGATGCCTACACGTGTTTTAAACTATGTAACTCTTTTTGATTGCCTTTAAAAAAAATTTCCTAAGACATGTATTCCATCCAACCTTCTGCGTAAAATATTTTGTTGTACTACTGTCCATATTGATAAAGGGAGATCAAAACTTGATCCTAGAGTAGAAAAATGTGTTTTTATTGGCTATGCCCCAAATAAAAGAGGGTACAAGTGTTTTAATCCTCAAACAAATAAGGTTCTTGTTTTTATGGATGTTACATTCCTTGAGAATCAACTTTCCTTTCAAAAATTTTCACTTCAGAGGGAGAATGAAAAAGACGAAGGAAATTTTTGGGATACTCTTACTTTACCCAAATTTGTTGATACTATTGATTTTATAACTAATGGAACTATTATTGATTCCACAACTAGTGATGAACTCTTTAATAAAAATCTTGAGTTAGAGACTATTTTGCCAAACGTACATGATTCTTCTACAGGGGGAGAAATACTACCGAAAGTTCATACTGAACATGAAGAGCTTCTCACTTATTCAAGGAGGAAAGGTTATCAAAGAAATAAGACGGCCATGATTCCCTTAAAACCTAAATCGCCTACTTCGATGATAGAACCTGAGATTGCCCTAGGTATTGATTTTAGCCTTCCTACCAATTCACCGTGTTCCCTTGATAATTCCAATATTGATTCCATTCCTCATTCTTTACCTAATAATGAACCCAGTGACTTGGATATTCCTAGAGCTATTAGAAAACCAAAGCGTTCGTGCACTTCTCATCCCATATCTCATTACCTGACCTATGGAAACCTATCAAAGACACATAATTCCTTTAGCCTATGGAAACCTATCAAAGACACATAATGCCTTTATATCTAAAATATCTAACTTGTTTGTTCTAAGAAACATACAAGAAGCACGAGGTGAACCTAATTGGAAGTCAGCAATCATGGAGGAGATAAATGCTCTAAGGAGAAGTGGGATTTGGGAAGTTGTTGACTTGCCTAGGGGTCAGAAGATAGTTGGCTATAAATGGGTGTTCACAATAAAATGTAAGGCAGATGGGACTGTTAAAAGATACAAGGCGAGATTAATAGCTAAAGGTTTCACCCAAACATACGAAATTGATTATCGGGAAACTTTCGCTCCTATTGCAAAAATCAACTCCATACGAGTACTATTATCATTAGCTGTTAATCATGACTAGCCATTAAACCAGTTAGATGTCAAAAATGCGTTTCTGAATGGGAATCTAGAGGAAGAAGTATTCATGGCTCTACCTCCTGGATTTGAGGAGAGAATGGGAAAAGATAAGGTCTGTAAACTCAAGAAATCAATGTATGGTCTTAAACAATCTCCAAGAGCTTGGTTTGAACGCTTTGGAAAAGTTGGGAAAAGTCATGGTTATCATCAAAGCTAGGCTGATCACACAATGTTTCTTAAGCGAAAAAGGAGAGGTAAGATCTCAATCTTAATTGTCTATGTAGATGATAGAATCTTGACAGGTGATCATCTTGAAGAAATAGCATATTTGAAGAAGTTGGCACAGGACTTTGAAATCAAAGATCTGGGATTGTTAAAATATTTTCTAGGTATGGAATTTGCCAGGTCAAAGAAGGGTATCTTTGTGAACCAGAGGAAGTACACTCTTGATCTCCTCAGTGAGAGAGGACTACTAGGTTGTAAAGCTGTCGATACTCCACTAGATGCCAACCTGATGCTTGACCCTGCCAACGCTAAAGAGGTGATTGACATGGAGAAATTTCAAAGGCTTGTGGGAAAATTAATCTATCTGTCACATTCGTCCTGATATCACCTTTGCAGTGAGCATGATAAGCCAATATATGCATTCACTAGTGTGAGAACATTTTGATGCAGCCTATAGAATATTAAGGTACCTTAAAGGAACTCCTAGAAAGGGCCTTATGTTTCGAAAGAATAACAACCTATAGATAGAAGTCTACGCAGATGCAAACTAGGCGGGTTGTACTACTGAAGGCTACTTCTAGCTATTGCATTTTTGTTGGAGGTAATCTTGTTACATGGAGAAGCAAGAAGCAAAGTGTTGTGGCTCGGAGTAGTGTTGAGGCCGAATTTAGGTCTCTTGCTTATGGGATAAGTGAGGCAATATGGTCAAAGAGAATATTTGAAGATTCCAATATCATGTCCTATAAGAGTTTACTGTGACAACAAGGCAACAATCTCAATTGCTCACAACCCAATGTTACACGACAGAACGAAGTGCATTGAGGTAGACAAGCATTTCATTAAAGAAAAGATTGAGAGGGGTTAATCTGCCTTTTCTATGTTCCAACCACAAACCAGTTAGCAAACATTCTCACCAAAGGACATCACAAGGGTCAATTTGAACTTTTAGTTAGCAAGCTAGCTATAGAAGACATTTTCAAGCCAACTTGAGGGGGAGTGTTGCAAGTTTTTCTTCTTTTTAGGCTATAAATTAGTTTATTATTTCCTTGTAAGTTATGCCCAAAATAAGTGTAAACAATTGTAAATTAGGCTATAAATTAGTTATAATCCAGTCACTTATTTTTAGGATATTTACCATATTTAGCTTTTCTGTACAACTTTAAATTGTAACAATTCTGATCAATGTAATTCATTCAGTCAATTTACGTCAATAAGCCTCTTTGTAAAAATTACAAAGGGAAGGCTACATACATTGATAACCCTCCTCCAACTTTCGCAAAGCGGAGAACCTTGTGCACGGAGTACGTTGATTCCTTCATGTAGGTCATTTAAAAATAGTCTCTCTACTAGTTAAGAATAAGGTTGCGTACTACTAGACCTCCCCAGACAAAGGTTGCATAAGACCTCCCTAAATCCCATGCCTTATCAAAATTTTTATTGGGTGTTGATGTTGTTATTCCAATAAGTATTTTGGACTCTTATAATCATTTCTTACCTAAAATTGCCTCTCACTCAAATAATGATGCAAGTGTTTAATTGCCTTGATAATAGTTAAACATCTTTCTCATAATTGGACAATCCCAAATACTTAGGTGCTAAAGCCTTACTAAAAAAATGTAATGGGATAGTTTTGTTAAAGTATTGTTTCAATTCCAACCCTATTGGCATCTACTTCAAATGTTAACGTTTATGTGAAGTTAGGTGAAACCAACACAGGTGCAACTACGATTTCTCTTTTCTTGTTGCTCCATTTTATGCCACTCCCAATTTCGTGAAGTATTTTTCTTTGTTAGTTTAGTTTAGGGTAAGCAGTTCCTCCACAATGCTTAAAGGATCTTCTGTAGTTCCCAATAAGACCAAGGAACCCGCTTAATCCTTATTGATTTGGGTGTTGGCACTCCTAGTCTTGAAATGGAGACCCACTTGTTTTGCTCCAAAAAATGCACTTACTCCCCTCCACCAATAACCGATTCTCCTCAACTACAGAGTATTTAGGAGATATCCCAAATGTTGCTAGAAGGAAGCATTGTATATAAGAATATCAACAAAGGATACACTAATGAATTCCCTAAGAAAGAGCTTAAAGATTTCATTCATGATACTTTAAAAGGTTGAGGGAGCATTGGTTAAGCCAAAAGGCATAACTAAAAAATCATAATGGCCCTTATAAGTTTTAATTCAGGAGGGAAATGGAAATTTTTTTTGTTATTGGATGCTCTAGTAGTTACAAAGACTACCTATAACAAACATAAGTTGGTTGCCAATGATCTCTAGCCATGTATAGAGTCTATTTAAAAAAGAAAATGCCACAATGCTCTGCATCTCATTTCTTCCTATGACATCGTTCTAGTTTTTATTTTGTTGTTACTATTAATTTCTCTGCTTCTCACTCTTCTGCAACAATTAACAAATCCATAAATTTAAAATGATTGAAATAAGAACGCTTTTGACTAGTCATAACAACACAAGATCCATCAAGAAGTGAATTGAATGCTCATCTCAGGGTTATTAAGAGATTGAATCCCATCGTCATGCCCAAATTAGCATGAGGATGTTTTTATGCTGACATTCAAATATAGATAACACTCTTAAGGAATTTTGACGTTAAGATTGCACCTTAGTAGAAGAATTGGCTATGCAACTACCAGAAATGGCTAGAATGCAAGACTCGATTGAACAAGGAAGTAAGCGCTAAAAAGAATTGATTTTTCTAATCAATATAAGATAAAGAGAAGTGTATCTTTCAAGATTGCTCTCTAAATACTACCAAAGACTTATGCTATCAAAATCCCCCTCCTGCCCACTTTCGTATATCATCTTTTGTTTTTCAAATGATAGCAGTTAATTAAGAAAGCCTCTTTAACATGTTCTTATTGCATTTCTTTTCAAAGTGGAGAGCCAACATATGAATCTCATAAAATTTCCTAGACACTCTTAAAAAAGGGGGCCTTTTAAACAATAAGGTTCAGAAAATGCAAAAGAAGGAAAAAGGTAAATCGTAAGTGACAATAAGAGATAATAAAATGAGATTAGAGTATGGGACAATCCACTCCTAAACATGCAAAAAGCAATATTCAACAAAGAATAACATGTCTATATTTGGAAAAACAAATGAAGTGTTTGATTCTAAAAGTATAAGTGGATGTAGGAGCTAGTTGCTAACAACAAGAACAGAAAACTGGTAACTTATATGTAAAATATGATTACAACTGGACAAGATATGGTCCATGCAGATAAAAAAACCAAAGTTGCATATTTGATTTGTTCCAACACAAAGATCTCCACAAACCTGGGCCATAAAGCGGGGAAGCATAAGGCCAAGTATTTGTTCGAGTATTCTAGTCCCAGTTGATTCTATTGCTTCAACTGGAATGGGTCGAAATGCAAAAGGAACATCAATGCTAACCTGGTTTCATATAGAAAAATGAAAATTAATGCAAAGATAGTGGGTCATTTAAAACAATAATTAAGTGATGATTGTTGGTTAAATGACATCAACAAAGTCTAGCAAGTACTTCAATGATTGCATCTGAGGTAAGTTGTTGAACTGATGAGTTCACTTGGTTGCCACTGCAAGATATTCGATTTACCATAGAAGCTGCATTTCCATACAAATTCAGTGTCAAAGCATGACGCATAGCATCTGGCATACTAAAAAACCATATTCAATAGCTCACATCTTTCATGACAGGAAGTACTTGATTTCATCCTTTTCATCACAAATAAGCAGTTCTGTACGCAACTCTAACATTTTTGTTTCCACAAGATCCAAGCCAAGCTCAAGTATTATGGCATGTGTTGTGAGGAAGTGAAATCAACATGCCATAAAACAAAGCACTTGAAGTCCTAAACTCCTATATACAATTATATAAATTGATATCCTAATATACCGACTATAGAAACCAAACAATCCCAAATGTCTAGTGCAAAATATCAAGATTTATTACAGAACCTAGTAAGGACCTTACCATCAAATTTGTCATTCTGTGCCGACACAATTGGCGACCCCTCAAGCTGCCAGGTGCCCACAGTCAACAAAATGGAACAGATAATCTTTCAAGGTAAGTTTGCCTAGATGGAAATTACCTTGCAAGACAAGAGCTTAATGCAACAACCATTGGGTTGCTCTTCAACTTTAACAAGCAAAACAGGGCAAACCTCAAAGGCAAAGAACTTGAACCTGTAAACATAACACCTGAACGTGTTTTCGTCCACTCTCTCTATCCTTTCCGCATCTAACACAGAGTATTGGCTGGCTGGCAAGCTCATGTACTCAGCTACAACCAAAACACCCTATAAAAATCCCAAAACACCAACCCCACACAATAATTTCTTTAAAAAACTATTTAAAAAAAGCAACGTTATATTGCTAACATTACTTAGAGGGCGTCCGAGTTGCCTGACGGAAACAGTCTCCTGACGACGCGCTACGAATCGCGCTTTGTGAGGCGACGCCGCGGAAGCTCGAAGCGAAGGCTTTGGTGTTGGAGATTGATAGAAGGCAGATTGAAGGCCAAGGGTATTGAAGCATCCTATGGTATTAGAAGTAGAGCAATTGAACAGCATTTTACCAGTAATAATAAAAGAAATCTAAGCAGCGCTGGTGATCTTGTCCTCCAAGATAAATAGATAATATGTAAGGCAAAGAGGGAAATTGGACTCATTTCTAAGCGGTGGGCCCGTCTCCGGGCTCCAAGGCGCATTTTAGACTTTAGATATATTAAATGAACTAAGGTAACGACAGCCATTAGGATTGCAGAACAAGTGAAAATACTTTCCTGCATATAAAATTTGATTTCATAGGTACCTTACACTACGGGTCCACACATCGCGCTTAGGCTTAGCAACACCAAACATCGGAAACCAAAGATTATAAAATCCAAATTTAACCCACTTCTGTATCTACACCCCCCATAAGTTCTCCTAGTCCACTAGCCAACCCACCTAAAGAACAAACACGATCACAAACCCCAACTCTAAGAACTCGTAAACTTCGTAACCGCCTTTGTACCCTCGGAGACAGCGTGCTTAGCAAGCTCGCCGGGCAGCACAAGCCTGACCGCGGTCTGAATCTCCCGGGAGGTAATGGTGGGCTTCTTGTTGTACCTGGCAAGTCTAGAAGCTTCCTGAGCGAGCTTCTCAAAGATGTCGTTGATGAAGCTGTTCATGATCCCCATGGCTTTGCTGGAAATGCCAATATCAGGGTGCACCTGCTTCAATACCTTGAATATGTATATCTTGTACGTCTCCACGCTCTTCTTCGCCTTCTTCTTCTTCTTATCCACGCCGCCTTCTTTAGGGAGCTTTTTCTCCGCTCGCGGCTTCTTCTCCGCTGGAGCCTTTTCCGCCGCCGCTGGCTTCTTCTCCGCTGGCTTCTTCTCCGCCTTCGCCATAGGGATTTTTTTTTTGAGCGCAAGATTTAGGATGCACCTAAAGATTGGGAGTAAGGCTCTTGTTTGAGGAATAGGCTTTGATTTGTTTATATGGACTATAGGTGTGATAGGTGATTGGCCAATTCAGAGTGGCGCGGATCGATGACTTGGACGGTTAGATGTGCGATGATGGGAATGGACGGCGTGGTGCGAGTGTCCTGGGGAAGGGATTTCGAAATTTAAGATCTGTTTCCCTTTGTTTTTTTTTCCCTTTTACCATTTTGATTGAGTTTAGTGGCGACAGTGGGTCGACTCTTCGACCTATTACAGATCTGGGCCCAATGACAGGTATATTCAGTCCTATTGTTTTCACTTTCACGTTCGGAGCCCAAATCTATCCGTTTTCAATGCAAAGCCATGTCTTTTTGTAAAGTATGTCTATTGTAATTCCAGGAATTATATTAAAATCTCCTGATTTAAAAATCTTGTTGTGTTTAAAAAATTTTTTAGATCCACTTCATTTTATAAAAATCAAATAATAACATTGACATATTAAAACTCTATCAATATCTCAAAAATATCTTTTACTAATATCACCGATCAATTTTACCACCACCTCTAATGCAAACTTGATTCACCATTTGTGGATTTATCAATATTTTTATCATTTTTATATGTTAAATTGAAGAAATTCTCTCTTACTAGTTACCAAGTCTTTCATCCTGTTGATAAATAAAAATAAAGCAGTTGTATATGTAGCAGATAGGGAGTAGAATGAGAAAGAAAGAATAGGAATAGGAAGAGAAAGATGGAAGGAGGAGAAGAAATTGAGAAAACAATGTTTAATCTATTCATGCCCTTCTTCCATGCAATAAACAGAATTATAGGGAAATACAAATTCTCTCTCTTAATCATCGAATAACAGAAATAACAAATATGACAAATATCAAAATATTCCCTGATAATAACTAAATAAGTCATTCCGTTTATTACTTAAACACCTTGTGGTCAAGGCAATGTCATGAATACCATACCGAGTTCGGTATCGGATTGAGTTCTGGAACGGAACTGTACTGGTACCGGTTGGTATCGAATACTGTTTCGAAAAATTTTTTAAATTTATAAAATAGTCTCTAAAATTTTTAAAAATTGCAAAATAGTCCATATGAGTATATTATACAGTTGTACTGTATACTTTACTAGTTTACTGTTTACATCAACCATGCTTTCAAAAATCTTAATAATA
>JANVCQ010000232.1:21525671-21539407 GCA_025531925.1 Erythroxylum plowmanianum | reverse complement strand
TATTTATATGCATAAATAATTTTTATTACAAAATAAAATATAGTTAAAATTAAAAATATTTTTTATTTTTATGTTGCTAAATAGTTATAAAATTCTTTCAAAAAAGCTCTTTTTTAAATGACAACCAAACAATCAATTGACTTCTTAAAAAAGTTCTTCTCATAAAAGATCTATAGAAAAAAGCTCTATTAACAAAAACTCTACTGATATAAGATCAACCAATTAGAGGCTAATTATAATATTTTCTTTTCCACTCTTGTACTTAATCACATAAGAAAACATCTTAGTAAGCTCAAATTATTTGGTATATCTCTTATCAAGCTTATCCTGGGATTTTAAAAGTCTTCAAGCTCTCATATGGCCGGAGTGGATTATGAATTCCTTTAGCCATAAATAGTGCTAAGATAGTTTAATGTTAGCTCATTAAGTTTTTTACTAGAGTAAGTAAATTGGTTTTGTATCCTACATTAAATAGCCCTTATGCTAATTCCATAAACATCTCATTCTAACTCAAAATCTTTGTCAAAATTAGGTAAACATAACAAAGATGCAAAGGTGCATTAGTCATCTTATCTAAATTTACAGTAGTCTATTTTAAAATTTTAAATATTAAAGCAAAATCCCACAACTCAAATTTTTTAATTTATATGAATTTTGAAGAACTAATAAGTATTTATTTTATTTGTCATACATTACTTATACATAGCAATAATAAAATCATAATTGTTTTAAGAGCCTAGGATTTTTAATAAGTAAAGATTATAAACGGATAGTGATAAACTTAAATGTATGATTCTTTGCAGCCTAATTTGTCAATAATCATTGTTTATTCATATTTTTAATCTAAAGACTATCAAGAATGGATTTAATAACTTCAAATGTTAAATGTTAGTTTGAGCACATATAATTCAATTCACTAATTTAAGTTTAAATTTTATTCATTAAATTTAAGAGAATCTTCTTTATTTGTGATAGAAAAGTGAGTGCAGAATTTATAAGGCAGAAAACACTTGATTTTTCATGAAAAATTATTGTTATAAGGAAATTTTAGTTTTATTCATATTTTTAAAATAAAAAAGAACTCCTACAAATTCGAAGCTTTTTAGTAATTTGATTCTTCAATCAAAATATTCATCCTATAATAAAAACAAAAATGGTTAGTGTGAGTGGTTCAGTACTCATCATCATTACCCAGTTCGAAATCCTGCAATAAAACAGGGTTTGGAGAGGTCCGATAATACGCAGCCTTACCCCTACATAATAGAGAGACTATTTTCGGTGAACCCACATGCAAATAAGACAATATAAGAATGATACAGAGAGATAAAATTAAGAAAATAAAATAACAATATAAGAAAAAAGGTATTACGAAAATTAATAAAAGGATAAAAGTAGTGGGTTAATAATAACAATAACAATAATAACAACAACAATAATAATAATAATAGTGAAAATATTGATAAAAGAGAAGATAAAGATAAAAATAATTAAAAATATCATTAAAAATATTGCTAATATAATCGATAAAAAAAATCAAACCAGTGAGTGGTTCAATACTCTCATCCCTTAATCAGACATCTTGAGTTTGAGTCCTGACAATATCAAAATCTATTTGACCAGCACTTTACCTCTTATGGACTGATACGGCGCGAGCAGGGATTAGTCTGAGTGTGGATGACTTAAAGATGCCGTTCTCTAGTTAGGACCCTCCTTAAGACACCTTATGAGCAAATAAAAAAAAATTTCTTTAATGAAGTGAAAATTGGAAATTAAATTATATTTTCCCTTTTTTCTACAAGGTAGTATAAAATACACAATTTTTTTTACGATTTAATTAATTTTATTATAATTTTTAATCTTTGAAGAAGTTAATACGTGAATCAATTAAATGTAATATAATGACTTCTTATATTTGATCTTAACTAATTAAATATGACATAACGTTTAATTATACATCTAGGTTATGATACTTGTGGGCTGTTTGCTTGGGATCTGGTCTGCGTCTGCGTGATTGATAGTTATTTGGATGAGGGAAGCAATGGAATCTACGGAGTCGTCTTACGCCTCGTCGCCAGACCCGCCGCGCAACAGATCTCCCACCCCTCCTAAATCTCCTACTTCGGGTATCTCATCTCTCTCGGTCCTTCTTCTCTGTGTTGTGCGGCGGTGCAATCTTTAAGTTCTGCTCTGTATGTTGAATTTCCATTGCAGTATGTAATTAATCGGGACGTAATGTGTTGAATGTGTTCTTAGTTGTGTTAGTGACTGGCGTCTGATTGTTTTCACTCATCGGAGACCCTAAACCCTAAATTAATCGGTTTAGTTGTGGAAGATGTGGGGTGAAGTAATAAAGAGGAGTGGTTTATCTTTGGTAACCGGAAAACTGTAGCAATTACTCATCATATCTGTTGGACGGAAAATGGAAAATGTAGGTGCCTTGATTTGATCTCGAGGGTAGCACTTGTTCTCTTTGATGCCATTTGATAATGCCGAGTCCAACTATGATCTAGGTAACTAGTACATGATGAATGTGATTTAGTCCTTATTCTTTTCAAATTCTTGAGCTCCTCAGCAACTTCACTGTCCGGTATAGGTTTTATAGTATTTGAGATGGAATTGTCATTAACCAATTAGTTGGTTGTTATGCACATCAATCTATTTTGTGTTTACCTATCATCCCTATCCCACCATCTCAACACCCAAATTCAAATGTTATTTGGGGAAAGAAACATCAGGTATCATGATTCTTTGCGCAGAACATATATTTTGACAGGGATGTGAATTGGCCATGTGAAATTCTCCGGCTTTAAACTATATGCTAATAATCATGTATTTTTCCTGTTAGATTCCATGGAGAAGCCAACATATATAAGGTTTCTCGTGTCAAATGCTGCAGCTGGTTCTGTTATTGGAAAGGGTGGTGCTACAATTACTGAATTCCAGTCCCAATCTGGAGCGAGAATTCAGTTGTCCCGCAATTATGAATTTTTCCCAGGGACGTCTGATAGAATAATTATGGTAACTGGATCAATTGATGATGCATTGAAAGCAGTGGAACTTGTTCTTGCTAAGTTGCTCAGCGAGGTATGCAGTTTGAATAGGCTTTGTTGGTAATTGATCTGCACTGGTGAAGTTAATTGTGTATTTGATGTCTTGTTTGTCAGCTTCATACTGAAGATGGTCATGATGCGGAACCAAGGACAAAAGTGAGGTTAATAGTTCCCAATAACTCTTGTGGTAGCATTATTGGAAAGGGAGGGGCCGTCATAAAGTATGGATGATTCTTTAACATTCTATTTCTTTAATTTGTCTTGTTCTCGTGGCTTGAAAAATTAAAACATAAGTATTATAAATGCAGTATATTTTGCCTTGAAACTATTATATGCTTCAACTAACTTGATGATAGTTGCAAGAGGATGACGACTATGTTCCATTCACATTAGTCTGACAAGCTTTTCAGTTATGTTTTGTTTCAATGTAGTCTTTACTTCTCTGAGACGTTTTGGTAGGCTAGTAGGCCTACTTGGGTTGAAAATTTTAACTTTACAAAATTATTTTTCGGAATGTCTTATGCTACCTTTTTTCTTGAGGACCTTCTCAAGTATAAGACCTCATGTTACCGTCTCATAATTTTTGTCATGGCAGCTACTTTTGTTTTTGTATGTTTTATGTAGAGTATCTTGTTCATTCTATAAGCCTATGTGCATAAATGAGAAATGTATTGAATTTGGTGAATGAGTAGGCAACATTATTCATAACATAATACTGTGGAGCCATTATGGGTAGTCAAATGTGCAATAACTTGGAAATGCTGTCTTGACAGGAGATAAGGTAATGTTTAGGTGAGAAATTCATTAAAGTTGATATTTTGTTTTGAAGATCATTTCGTCCTGTTTTTGGAAGCCTTTTTCTCGTCAATTTATCTTTGTGAAAAAATTTGGTGAAATTAGGCCAAAGACTTTATAAGTTCATGGCATCATATTTTTGTCAGGTTGACAACCAAAAGTCATAGCTTTAGACTGATTAAAAGATGCCAAAGGTTAACTAAGATTTTTTTGAATGTTTGTGAAGATGTTTATTTGGAAATGTTTAAAGATTTCAGTTAGTGCTGGATATATATTGTGGAATATGTTGACAACTTTCTTTTCTTGTTTTGATAAACCTAGGTGAATTGTCCTGATTTATGTGCATAGCAAGATTACCTGCAAAAAAATAAGTGTTCTTTGAAAGCACAACGTAGGGATGAAAAATAGTTTGCTGATATCTTGTTTGATATTTATTTAGGTCATTTATTGAAGAATCACAAGCTGGCATCAAGATATCTCCCATGGATAAGAGTTTTTATGGCTTAAATGATAGGCTAGTGACCGTGACAGGAACTTTAGAAGAGCAGCTGCAGGCTATTGATTTGATTTTGTCTAAGCTCAGTGAAGATCCTCATTATGCACAGGCTATGCATGGGCCCCTGTTTTCTTATGCAGGTGCAACTTTGCCACTAGCTTGCAACGAAATATCTTCTTTGTTCACCACCATACTTCTATGTGCTTCTTCTGCTTTTGGTATATTGTTAGCTGTTTATCTTGTCTATTCCGCTTCTATTTCAATTTAATTCCTAAAAGCTTAATTATGTAATGATATATACACTTTGCCTTCCCTTTTTTTTAATCTTTACTTTGTCTGTTTTTAGTGGTTTTTGGTTTTTGTTTTATCATTTATTCAATTGGGGCTTGGGTTTGAACCTGATATTGGGTCTTTCGGAGTTATTTTTCTTTTCTTCTTTTTTGATGTCACACCTATAGTGAGATGCCTCACATCAAAATCGCTTCTGCTCACATTCCCAGTTGTAAAATTCTTGGTCTTTCTTTCACTTGTATTGTTATATCCTATAATTGGGCAGGGGTGGAAAGAGGGGAAGGTTGCTAGCTGTTTGTATCAGTAGGAAGATGGTGTTACATGGGTTTTGCAATCACAAGTCTATTTGAAAGTGCTGGTATCTGTTTCTGTACAAAAAATCTTGAAGTATGCTCAATGAGTTTGTTTGAGATCTAGTTGATGATCTTTGGGTGCAATGGTTGTAGAGAAGGAAGAACTTTCGGAACATTGCTTAGTATGACGATCATTTCTGACACTGTTATGTTCACTGGAGGGACCATACTCTTTAAGCATGGGCTCTCAGAACTTCCTTTTCTAGCTGATGCTTTAAGATCTCTAGAACTTCCCTTCTAAAATCTATATAGAACTTACCTTCAAAGATCTATCTCTTGCTGAGATTCTTTAACTTGGAACTTTTGGGTGTTTACTTCTCTGCTTTTCATATGCATATTACTTACCTTTTGTTGCAACAACAGCATATAACACAATGGGCTATGCACCAAATGGGACTGGAGGGAATTTTCAGAATAACAAGGTTTATCCAACTCCTTGCATTTCCACTATTGGCTTTACTTGGTTAACTTATTTTTGGAAAACATTAGCCTACTGCAGTTTGCTGTTAATTGCGGGTAGTTGATGGAAGTGCTTTGATGTTTCAGGAGGATCGTACCTACTCAGTGACAATTGGTGTTGCAGATGAGCATATTGGGCTAGTTGTTGGTCGTGGTGGGAGGAACATCCTGGAAATCAGTCAGGTATGTAGATGGAATTATGCTATGCATTTTTTTTTTGGTCAAAAACTTCTATTTAAAATTGATATGCCAGTCACTGCTATACATATGTGAACCATATATAGTATATAAGGTTGATGAGATTAATTACTTTTATTTCTCTCGAGCTTTTAGTCTAATATGAAAATTGTGATGTGTTTTGTTCCATATTACCTGACCTCCGTAGCATTATGGCTTGCTGCCATTTTCATCCATCTGCCCTAGAATCAGAAGATTAATTGGCTTCTTCCTCTCGAACCTTTTATTTTCATTGTTAGAAAACTTGTCTGGTTTATGATATTGCCTTGCAAGTTGTAGAAGAGACTCAGTAAATCAAATTACAACTATGGTGCTAGGATTTTGTGATGTTTGTGCAATGAAGTTGGGAACTTTGATTTGGCAGGTTAGTGGAGCCAGGATAAAAATATCAGATAAAGGTGATTTCATATCTGGAACAAGTGATAGGTATGAATTTAAATGCCTGGCTCATCAATCCACGGAAGACAATTATGCTGCGACTTTTGTGTGAGTAGCATTTTAACTCTAGTCTCTTGCATCTTTTTTGGCAGGAAAGTTACAATCACAGGGTCACAGAGATCTGTCCGTTCGGCTGAGGGCATGATCATGCAGAAGGTAGCTTATGCAACTGAGAGGGGGACAGATTAGTTTTCAGCTTTTCTGATATTTACTTGTTGCAAATTGTTTATTTGTACCTGGCAATTCCCTTGCATGTCAGTCCACAAAAGTTGGAACCTGTACACGTAATCCTCAAACAAAAACTGTGATGATCGGGGCAAAAAGAGCGGGAAAGATTTTGGATAGAAAAGAATAGGGAGAGAAGAGACCTTGTTATAGGAAATTCTTGACATGTACAAGTGTGTTCGTGGGAATAGGGGTTTAAGGTTCTTAAAAACTAGAGTTAGCTTTTATCCATTCTTGATACGGTTGTAACTCCTTTTAAGTTGGAGCATTTCTGGGTGTAATTGGTGAGTTTGTATGGACATACTGTTGACGTTTTTGAAGATGTGCAAATAATTATCACCGGCTTTAGTTTCTTATTATCGTCGATCAAGACCTTCTCGACTGTATCTCAAAGTTCATTTTCATTTGGTGTCAAATAAGAAAGAAACATTTGCAACTGCCTTTTGTTCTTTCTACGGCCATTTTAGCATTTAATTAAGAATTGGAATGTAAATTATTCTCATGATCCATAAGTATGACGGCGGTTGAAGTGATTCTTACGAAGTAATCCAGATGAAGACGCTGTGTCTGGGTAACCTAAGGTTATTTGGAGACGCTTCCCCTTGGCTATGTCCTTTCCACATCCAATAACTGGAAGAGTTTATTTACAGATATTAGCAACTACTATATTTAAAGGTGGTGTTGCACATGCACTTCGGAAGCCATGTCGTACGGCGCCGAAAAGTCTATGTGCACTGCATCCGCATGGCATCCTAATTATTTTTCTCCCAACCAGCTATTGGTAATTCAGAAGCTAAAAAGAAAAGAAAATAGACTCTTTATTGACATATATAATATAAAGAGACTGGATTGAGTAAGATAAAACCTAAGTCATAATAAGAAAGACAATGCAAATGATGACGATGCATGAAGTAGGACGCTACTTTTATTCTACTTCCAACATGCAAATCACTGATTGAATCATATCATGTATTGAAAAGAATTTGGGCACTAGGCGAGGCAAGGCGTGACTTCATGCATGTTGCTTCTGCCCCTCATGGTTCATTATAGTCTCCTCCATTTCCAGACCCATACCCCGAACCATAGCCAGAGCCACTTCCATGACCACTACCACCTCCACCACCGCCGCCGCCGCCACCTCCTCCTCCTCCACCTCCACCGCCGCTACCTCCTCCACTCCCATATCCAGACCCATACCCACTGCCATAACCGGAGCCCCCTCCGCTTCCGGACCCTCCACCTCCACCTCCACCACCTCCTCTTCCACCACCCCCACCTCCTACCCCGCTACCAGAACCGTAGCCGGAGCCGCTTCCAGACCCGTACCCTGAACCCGATCCACCACCTCCTCCTCCACCACCACCACCACCACCACCGCCGCCACCACCTCCTTTACCTCCACCATATCCAGAGCCGCTGCCGGACCCATACCCTGAACCAGAGCCAAGTCCCGATGCTGAACCGCTTCGTCTGGCGTCAACTGCCTTTGGTGACCTAGCAGCCAAGGAGATGTCCACAAAGATCAGCGCTAAGAATGCAGCTCCTATCACCTTTGCACTTGGCATTTTCCAAACTCTTGGAAAACTCGACGCGGGGAATATATGTAAGAAGTCTCACTCTCTTATCTCTTATTCTATGTATGAAAAACCTGCAGGGCTTGTTGAGATAGAACTGCTTAAGGTGGCAACCCTATATATAGCCTTAGCAAAGGTGGAATCCAGCTTCTGAGCAAGTTTGTCTTGAATTTCTACCAGCTTCCTAGAGATGATGAATAAAAAGGGACGTGTGTGCCTTGGTTTAAAACTTTAGTGGTGTTGGTGGTGGGGGATTGTCGACTTCTGTCGTCATGCAATTTCTGCTTAATTATATATACAAGAATAGAATATTTAAACTTCTATCTATCCCACTTTTGACTTTAGTCGTATAAATATGTATAGAGTTTAATTTGGTCTGATATTACTATTCGCATGCATGCCTAGCCACTTTCTCAGTGTGTTTATACTATGAGACCGAAGTTCCCATTCCGCGCACTAACTAGTATGGTGATTCTTTGAAACATTTGTCCCTGGACCAAGTGTTTTGCATTATGGCCTAAATCACATCACATCACATTATCGTAGATTTATGAGAAGTTTTATATGTGTTGCTCGTTCGTAGCCACTTCAAAACAATTCGTGCTTTCTAGACTTTGTCTCGTTTAGAGTTGTTGCATGTCAATATGGCACTCGTGGAACCGTATGTGTGTCAGTGTGTGTGACTTTGAGCTTCATTTTCTTAATTCTATGGTGATCAATGAGAGAAGACTATAGTTCTTATTGGGATAGAGGCACATCCAATAGAAGTGTTTATTACACATTACATAGTTTATACACAAGTAATCAAGTTTAGATTCTTCCAATATCGTTCTTTAATAAACCTACACACTTCTTCATCTTCTTGCACGTGTCCATGAAGTTATTAGTTGCTAGAATGAAGCTTTGAGTAGGGGAAAACGATTTTCTAAAGTCTACACGTACAATATACCTTTAGGAGACCCTAAAATGCAGGACCACAAAACCCACTAACTCACCTAACCAAATTCCCTGTCCCAGCCACAGAATGGTAGTGGGGTGCATTGGTTTTCTTCATATCTACGCATGTACTGACAACTGGCCCTCTTACTTCTTCTTGGAGAAGATAGCTAATTGCCATAGCATGCTTGCGTTCAATCTTAGCAATATCGTCATTATAATGTTGACCACCAAGAGTGATGTAAGCAGGATCATGGAAAATCGAGCAAGGTCAGGCAGAGAACTAGTTATACCATAATGGCCCATGACCAAAGCTAGGATCAAGAAATTTAAAGAGGCTCTTTGGGCGCATGTAGATTTTTATCTTGAGAAGATGGCGAGTTCCAAGCCTATTGGAGGAGAGTTTAATGGAATTGAGCTTAAACTAATCCATCTAACTCAAATCATTGGATGGATACACTTGGAGCTTGAAGACACGAAAACTTGGGCTATTTCAATGCTTCATCACTTAAGCCCAATACCATATCAAATTTATTTATTTAATTTGTAGACTTCGTTTTATTTTGGATTTTCATGTATTTTAGCCCAACCCTTTATTATTTGACCTAGGTATAAATACTTATATTCTAGGATTTTTGGGGGACTTTTAGATCTTAATCGTGAAAAAGTCGTTGGCTTCGGTAGAGAGAAACATCATTCTCTTGTTCTTGTTACTTTTGCAACCATCTTTCTCTTATCAATTGTTTTCCCAATTGTAGCATGTTGATTGTTCGTTTATCTGGGTTTTATTTTAATCATCGGGATTGTTTGGGACAAGTTTTCAAGAGGTGCCGTAGAAATCAAACTTTGCATATCTTTATTTTCTTGTTTTCTTCGAAGTCGAAAAACACACCAAAAAAACAAAACACTCGTTGAAAATTTCATCAAATCGTCGTCAATCTTTCCGCGGTGCACGTTAAAGAGCATGGTCACAAATCAAACACTTGGATTCTGAGTGTGAATAGAGATCCGCAGGACATTTTGCAGTACAGGATTATCTTTTTATGGTGATCAATATCGACAAGGTTTTTATTATAAAAAAAAAGGCTAATTTGTCGGCAATTGTATTGGAGTTCAACAACCCATTTAATCAAGAAACGAATCAACCAGTGACTAAGCTCTAAAGGATTGATGTGAACGGATATGCTTAGTGGGAAGCATTACTAGAAGACTAAGCATTAGTGGCACCCATTACCACATGTGCTATTCAGTGTACTATATATATAATTTATGTTTATGCGATTCAAAGTCTTTTTAATTAATTGGATAAACACTCGTAACAAGTACCGTGATACTTTAAAAGAGGTGGTTGACTGAGATCGAAAGGTCCTGAAGCTAAATATAGGTTTATGTAAGCGATCCACGATTACTAGTATCCCAAGTCCTCCAGCCACTATTATTGTCTCCTTACCAATCTTTCTGTTTTCAACTTCAGAAAACAGTCAGTTCCACCGTCATCAAAACATTGATAATTAAATATGGTATACATACAATATGCTTTTCACTTCATTTATAATTTGGTATTTTATTGGTGAAAAAGCAAAAGCAAGATAACGCGTCTTTACTCATAATCACATGTAGGTGCTTATAAATTAGTCTAGAAACATATCATTTCCATAAGCTTTTGGGTCCATCGAAATATAAATTAAATTACAAACTAATAATCCTAACCACCCTTTTCTCAAATTTCTAAGTCAATTAAGAATTTAAATCGGAAAATCTCTTAATATTGAGAAGAGAGGACCAATCATAAGAAACATAACCTTATTGTTCTATATGAGATAAGAATACACTCTTAATTTATGTCTTTGAAACAAATCAATTAGTTGCAATTTTATATATGATATTACTATTTTAATTAATAAAAGTATTCTTTATTTTTAGGTATTTTATCAATTACATTTGATATTTTAATACAAAAAATAAACTCCTTAGATCATAATTATGATGATATCATAATTATAAGATTTAATTTGTATTTATGCATTATTCTTAAATTATTCCTAGTTATTATTTCATCAAGACGAATATTAATATAATGATAAAATTAATACACGTTATGTTTCTTTTTTATAAAGAAAGCAATTTTCACAAATTTAAGTATAAAGATAGTTAAATAGATGTGTGAGTACTTATTAGAGAATAAATACCTGATTATGAAGATTCTAAATGAAATATTGTTTATGTTCCTATGGATTTCTTCATTATGATGGTTGTATAGTTTATCCTTAGACGTAAGATTACTAAAGTATCTCGTGTAAGAATTACTATATTTTGATGCAACTTATAACCTATTCTATTTATGGTAGCTTAGTCGATACTACTTAGATATGGTATGGATCATATAGAAGTAGTTGAGTAAGACAATACAAAATTCATTACTCTAAAATAATTAGAGAGAATGTTCTACTATTCTTGATTCGTAATAGTTTAAGAATTTCTCTAGCCTAAGTGAATTGACATTTAAAAATATTAAATATTAAATATAAATTAATTATTAATTATCAAGAATGGACATGATTGAATTTAAAAAAGTAGACACTAATTTTATAATCTTTGTTCAGTTGGAACATTGGATAACAAAGGGATTAAATTATACATCATAACTATGTATGGAGAAGTTGAGTTAAACCACTTTAACATTCTTAATATTTTGGTGATTATAACATATTACTAAATGTTGATCTTGATCTATTATTATAAATTGTTTAATTAAAAAATAAAGATAAATTGATAGGAGTTTTTATTATCTAACTATGATTATAAATTAAAATTAAAATTTATAATCATTATCGACATATTATGAACCTAATAGGTCTCACATAAAAGAACAATTATAAAGAGAAAAAATCAATTTAAATTAAGATAGACTTAATTGTGAAGTTTGAAAAACTTTAAGAATAAAAAATGAGATAAAATTAAATTGTAATTATAAGTAAACTCAGATTTTAATTATAATTATGAATTTAATATTAATAAGAAACAAGATATATTGTCTTTTTCTATAAATAGGAAAAAAGGCATAAGAGAGAGCACCCTTCCTTTTGCTTTCAAATGTTAAGCTCTTTTTTTTATTATGTGAACACTGTTAGAAGTTGGATATTTAGACAATTTGTAGTTTATAATTCAAGAAATTTTTTTTTTGCAAGAATACAAACTAGGTATGATTCACTCTATTATTTATTTTTCAAATTACTCAATTAATAAAATCTAATCAAGAAATTGTAAAATTGCATTTTCTATTATGTCAGTAATTGGATCATAATTAATTTTCTAATAGTGATATCAAAGTCTCCTTTAATTATTTAATTTGATCAAAGTTGCTTGATTGTTATTAATTTGATAAAATTAAAACTTAAAAGCATTATTTTAAAGACTTATCTGATATTGATTAAGGCATTACAAATGAGGGTTTTGTTTTGGTTAATTAAAACCAAAACATGGGTGCCTCCCAGTAGTTATGAAACTTAAGGAAATTTTGTTTTGTTTTCTAGAAAGTCTATAACACCTCTTTATACTTTGGAACTTTTAGATATATTTATTTAAAGTTTTGATTTTATTGCTTTTGGTTTTGATTAAACCATGAACCCCTTTTCTTGTTTACGGAAACTAAGTAATATAAGATTATGATTATTGTTTAGTCTCTAAAAATTTGAATCATATGCTCCTCTTGAATATGAAAAAACTTTGATATGTTTATCTACTTCTATAAACACAATTTGCATGTCCCCCTAGATTAGGTTTTTAGAAAAACGCCTTTTGAGTTCTTGATTTTGGTTGAATGTAGTTATCTGGGGATTATGTTTTGGTTCTTGCTTGTGTGTTTTTTGGGGTGTATGTGAATGGACTGATGGATGAAACTTAGAAGCCTCATCCCACTACCAACAGAAGATGGTTCTTCTACTAGTGACTAAGTCGCCACTAGTAAGGGCGATAATCGCCTTTTAGAGGAGAAGAATTAAGACAGGAATGATGGCGTGGCAATGAAGACTACGAGAGGCTGCAATTAGGGGAGAAGTAGTGACGACACCAAAAAGTAAGGGCAACAGTACGAGAAGAGGAAACCCTAAATCAAACAAAACGATGACATGTGTGATGTATCTGTAGCATTAGCATATGTGACACACATTAGTCAACACCATGACATTGACTGAGGCATGTACACTGCACGTGCCTCATTAGAAAGATGGAGCACTTGCACTGCGCACACATTTGAATATCCCTTTCTACATGTTTACTTTTAATTAAATTATTTTAAATAAGATTAAATTAGTTTAAATTCTAAATAAATTTAAAAACTTGTTTTCCTAATTGTTCAAAATTTATTTTAAAAGGGTAAAATTTATTATGATTTTTTTGGAATTTAGTTAATTTTTAAGAGTTGAATTATTAGTTAACTTAGTTATCAAATCACTAATTAGAATTAACCAAAGGTTTAAAGGATCTTTTTTCATAATTTGATTATGTTACATATATTTAGTATAATGAGATTATATTAATATTAAGGGGACTTAAATTTTTGAAAATTTAAATCCATCAATTAAATATTACGTACATGTCACTACAAGAAAACTAACGTTCTCCAACGGAATTTTCCGTCGGAGAAATGAACATTTCCGTCGGCAAATATAATTGCCGACGAAACGCGACGAAAAAGGAAACCGTCGACAACATGATTGTCGTTATTACATACCGACGGGACAATTGCCGTCGGTATATTGTCAACGAAAAACCGACGGAACATTGTCCGTTGTTGTTATGTGGCGACGGACACTGATTAAGAAGTCCGTCGGCAATGAACATAAATCACCGACGGAATATTACCGTCGGTATAATTTAGGGA
>JANVCQ010000232.1:21507039-21522331 GCA_025531925.1 Erythroxylum plowmanianum | reverse complement strand
GGAATTAGATTGAATTATGAGATTGGTATATTGAATTGAGAATTTTGGAAGTGTTAGGTATAGATTTGCGTTTGCTGATGTTTTGGATTCCGGACGGGAGAGTCCGATGATTCTGAGTTTTGTTTGGGATTATAGAAGTGTTCTTTTGCTAATTGCAGGTTTGGGTTAGTTAGGACGCAGCTGTTATGCTGCCGAAATTTCGTTAGATAATAAGTTGAAAAAAAAAATTAAGAATTAGATGTTAAAAGTTGAATTTTGGGATATGTAAGATTATTATGATCTGAGTTTTTGTTTAAGATTATGTAATTGATAAATTCCAAATGAAAAAAGTGTATTACTTTGGATGAGACTTGCGATTTATATGAAAGATGAATAACATGAATAAGAAAGAAAAGAAGAAAAATTTATACCGGATTTCAGATAGGTTAGTGGAAGGGTTTCCAACGCGATAAGTTTTGCTATGTTATGTGTTTCCAACGGATGTCGAAATTTGTTTCAGTTCGATTGATCTATTCGTTGTCTGTTTTGATTCGCTTCGCTTTCGTTTTTGTCTTAGTCTTCCGATTCGATTATTCGATTTGCTTTCGATTCGTATTTTTGCCTTTGATTTCGATCTGTTATTTCGAGTTTCGCTTTATGTGTTGCTTCGGTTTCTCTCGCTTTTCGCTTTCGATTTCGTTTCCACACTTCGTTTTCGTACTTGTTTTTCCGTTTCTCCGATTGGGATCCGATTCCGAGATCGGGTACCAACATATTTTCTGTCATTTTTAATTAATTTTAACTTATATATAATTAATTTGCTAATCACATTATAATTAATATATTGACGTGAACTTCATTATATATATTTATATATTTATGTAACTATTATTTTTGTTATTATATATATATATATATATGTTATATTAAATAATACTATTATTATTACTTTTTAAAATATATATATAACAGAGGAAGAATGACAAGTTGAGAAGTCAAGCACGATGGCGAGTTTCGCCCTACATAATCCAAAGTCGCTATCGTGCATTTGCACGAAAGCGATTTTTCGCTATTTAATCCCAATGTCAAAGTCACCGTTGTGCAATCCATATAACTAAAAAAAATGCTTTTTTCACTAGACCTCAATGTCGCCACCGTGCTTATGCACAACAATGTTTTTCTACCCAAATTCCATATTCTTCTTCACTCCCCGTCTTCTTCCTCAAACTTCGTTTTTTTCTCTTCCAACTTAAATTCCTCTACCTTATTGATAATGCATTTCTTTATTTCATACATTTTTTAAATCCAATTAAATAAAACTTATACTCCAAATCTTAACGAATCTGAAATTCATATGTACGATCTACAGTTAATGTTTTTTTTTTGGCAAAACAGTTAATGTTTTTTTGAAAAATTTAAATATGTTTATACTTACATAATAGTTATACTTAAATAACAATTAATGAATATTCTTTCCATTCATAATAAACAGTTAATGTTTTTAACTATTTAATCAATTAATTTTTATTTACGCTTCATATTAATTATTATTACCTTATATTATTTTAACTCTTAACAATTTTGGATTCGTTCTTATATCATGAAATAATTATGATATAATTAACTTATTAGTGACTGCTCTTATTCTGAAATAAAACATAAAAAATAACAATGTGACAGTTTAAAAAAACCCATCTCATGCTTATGCATAATATTATCCTACATACTTTTGAATTTAAATTTTTTTGTGCATTCAAAATTATATATTTTAAATATTTCTATCATAATTTTCTTCTTAATATACATCTCAAAATTTAAATGCTCATAATTTTATGACAAATTTTAATTTTCACAATATTCATTTATGCATTAAATAATTTTAAATAATATCACATATTAATACTTTTGTATTATCCCAGTCGATTAAATGTTTATAACTTTCTCTCCACTTAATTAGTAACAAAACATTTTACATTTTTATATTATATCTTTTATATTTTCAATATAATATATTTATATCTTCTTTATAAAATTTGCCTTACATATCTAAAATTTCTATTATTTGATAACTACTTACAAATTTAGAATATTTATAATTCAATGACAAATTTTAAATTTTATGATTTTCTAATCCTAAATTTTAAAATCTTTCATATTTATTTATACATTGTAACGGATTAAATTAACTGAAAATCAATATTCTTACGAGTATCATCTCGTAAATAGTAAAATAGACGACTACTACTTCGTACTTTTCGGTATCTTTTGTCCGTAAGGCTACTAAACATAACCGCCAGCATCACTAAGCAGCTCACAGATCTCTACGGTGGTCGGTGTTCGATTATTCGTTTAGCCACCCCATTGACGGAGCAATATCACCGACCATTTCCCCCTTTCTTCTCTCTTTCTTTATCAATTCAAAGGGGATAAACAAAAAACCCTATCTGGTCTTTGTTCCAACGGTCCTGATTTCATCCAATTTCTTGTAAACCAGGTACACTTCCTCTTTTCTCCCACTTCGGATGCGAATCTATAAATCTTCCTACGGTGGTTTGATGTCCTCGGAGCTCGGATTTTCCAGTTAAAACAACGGGATCGATATTATAGGATTGTTGACCTGGAGGTGGAAAGTAGAAGAAAGGGATAGAACTGGCGGAAATGATTTGAGCTACAGTCGTTGATTGTAAATTGAGTTTGGTCTTGTGACTTTTAATTTCGAATCTTTTGTTGAGTTTCTCCAAACCTGGTTGACTGTTCGGTTAGGAATATATGTTGATCGATCTAGACAGTCAAGTTTCTTTGTTGTTACGTCTCAACTCTTGCTTTGGAGTGGAATTGTGATTTCCAAATTGACAAAGTTCTTTCAAAATTGACTATTTGTCCCTCTGTTTTGATTAACTATGAGCAGATTACATGGGAACAGAGGAGACTAAGGATTTGGATACTGGTTGTTGGTTTTCTCAATTGGTCTATGATCAGTGGATAGCAGCCCCTGTCAATGGTCCACGACCTTCCGGTCGTTACAAGGTGATCTTTGTTTTTGTAATTCACTATTGAATTCTTGAATAGAGAAGGATTCTCAATTGTTATCTAAATTACCTGGTTTCTGTTAGTTTTTTCTTTGTGAACTATGATGATGATTAAGAGAATACTGGTCATGCTGTTTTGTCCTTATTCTAGCATGCAGCAGAGGTCATTTATGACAAATTATATGTCTTTGGTGGAAGTCGTAATGGGCGGTATCTATCTGACATCCAGGTATTCCACATGGCCATATGCTTATGCATGTGAAAATTCAATCTTGATTATTCATCTATCTGCATTTGTTGTCTTTACAGGTTTTTGATCTTAGAAGATTGGCTTGGTCTGGTCTAAAGCTCAAAGTTCAACAAACAGATGCTGACATTCAGGAAAATGGTTCACAGAATGTTCTTCCTGCCATCTCGGACCATTGCATGGTAGTAATTAATCACACATTTTCCATTTAGCTACCATTTTATTCACTGCACACGGGCCTTTATCCTTTTTTTTTTTACCAACTCATCTATATTTTCCTATATCTCAAAAAATATCTCTATTGTTCACCTAGACAGTTTACTTTTCTATTGGTAGGTTAAGTGGAAAAATAGACTCCTGCTTATCGGTGGGCATTTCAAGAAATCTGCTGATACTTTAACAGGTTTGGGTATTTTAGTTCTGAATAGGTCATTCCTAAGTTTCTTTAAACTATTTGATGACGCATAGGCAATGAATCTGATTCCTGTCTGAAATTTTGCAGTGTGGCTGATTGACCCAGAAACACTTACATGTGATATCATTGAGACTTCAGGAAAAGCTCCGGTAACATCCTTCTCATTGTCTTTTTTATCCCTCCCAGAAACATCTTCCGTACTTAAATTTTGCTTTACATTGAATTGTTATCAATCTCTAGAAAAGTAAATGCCTTTCTTGGACTTTGGTTTAATGCAAATAGGATTATTTTTCAGGTAGCTCGAGGTGGGCATTCAGCTACCCTGGTTGGTTCTAGACTCATTATTTTTGGGGGAGAAGATAGGAGCAGGAGACTGCTCAATGATGTCCATATCCTTGATTTGGAGACAATGACTTGGGATGTGGCAGAGGCAACGTAAGAGTATGATCAACCCTTCAGCCACTACCTGAATGATTTTGGATGTCAACTTCATCATTTTTTTGTATATTGATAGGCAGACTCCTCCAGCTCCTAGATTTGATCACACAGCTGCAATACATACCGATCGTTACCTTGTAATATTTGGTGGCTGCTCTCATTCGATCTTCTTCAATGATCTTCATGTACTTGATTTGCAATCAGTAAGTGGTCTCAATAGCTTATGGCTGTTGATACACCATTTTCATGTATTGAAAATTTCACTTCAAAATTGTCAGGAGGGATGTGTTGTGGTTTTTACTTTCTACATCAGAAGTGCAATTGTCAATAGGTGGAGTTTATATGCTTATTTTTTTTTGGGTTGAGAAAGGGGCTGTTAAAACTTAAAATGTAAGCAGTAAATGGTCGTGTTTACCACTGGACTGTTATGATAAAAAAATAGGATAAATTAAAGGTTATTGCCATGAATGTTGCTGCGGCTTGTTATTAGGTAGTACCAGTACTGATTGCTTCGCCGAGTTCTGTGAATATGAATCTCTTGCTTTCTGCACTTAAATATGTCTGCCATGTCACATTATTGAATGGACCACTGGAGCAACAGCCTTCCACTAATTTTCAGATTCTTTGCACTTTTTAGATTTTCAACACAAACTTATCTCTCTCTTGAATGCATATATGTATATATACTAGTATGTTCATAATTACTGATGTTGATGCTGCAGATGGAGTGGTCGCAACCAGAAATTCAAGGTTATGTAGTGACGCCTAGGGCTGGGCATGCTGGTGTAGCCATTGATGAGAACTGGTATATTGTTGGTGGTGGCGATAATAAAAATGGTACAGCAATGTTTTCCCATCTAATTGTCATAGGATCATATGTACTTACGCTTCCTACTTGGTTACAAGTTAAATTTTATTCCAGGTTGTGTAGAAACAATTGTCTTAAATATGCCCAAGTTAGTTTGGTCAGCGTTGGCAAGTGTAAAGGAAAGAGATCCACTTGCTAGTGAGGTCAGTTGTTTATGCCTGTCCTGGGTGCTTAGTTTACTTCTGTACCATGTAAGATTTCTGAGCGTCAAGTTGAATGCAGGGACTTAGTGTTTGCGTGGCATTAATTGATGGAGAGAACCATTTGTTCGCCTTTGGTGGCTATAATGGGAGATACAACAACGATGTATGGACTTTATACTGTTGTAACTTGCAGTGCTACGCAATGATTACTTTCTACACTGTCCTTAATGCTTTTTTTTTTCTAGGTGTTCATTATGAGATTAAAACCAAGAGACTTATCCCGACCCAAGATTTTTCTGTCACCAGCAGCGGCTGCAGCGGCTGCTTCTGTTACGGCTGCATATGCCTTGGCCAAATCTGAAAAGCTAGATTTTTCCAACATAGCTTTACATTCTAAAGATGTTCAGCATGTTCCATCTGAACAAGATCAGGCATTGGAGATTGATGCAATTAAAGAGGAGAAAAATGCGTTGGAACTGACACTTGCTGAAGTCAGAGCAGAAAATTCAAAGCTCAGTGAAAAGATTGATGAAGTAAATGGTACTCATGCAGACTTGTCCAAGGTACGTGCTGGCTGTTTCATACATTAACAACTTCCTTTCTTTATGACTGTTTTAACATCATTGACAACTTTTATTTCAGGAACTCCAATCTGTTCAAGGTCAACTTGTTACTGAGAGATCAAGATGCTTTAAACTGGAGGTTTTCCCATTTTCTCATATCTTGTTTATTATCATCTTTGTTATTTGCGTAAATATTTTCTTTTTATTGTAAGCTGGTCCAACAGTTATTCACGTCTGAGATGATGGTTTCCAGGCACAAATTGCTGAGTTACAAAAGACGTTAGAATCGCTGGAGTCCATAGGAAAGGAAGTACAATTACTTCGAAGACAGAAATCTGCATTCGAACAGGAGATAGAGTTAAATGCGGCAGTCCAGAGACAAGGTGCTGGTGGTGTCTGGGGATGGATTACTGGCTAGCTCACGTTTTGAGAGAAGCTTCATGGTTATTTCGTTAATTTCATTGCAATCGTAGTAGCCATGGCCACTGTCAGGTTACAAGGCTTGACTCAGCCGAGAGCAGAGCAGCATTTTCTTTAAAGAACCCGTGGTTTAACGTCTTATTCAAAATGAGAGAGATCTGTTAGTTTTATCCGCAGGTTTTTAAAAAGATAATGCTGAAATGCCTTTTCTTTAACAGTAAAGAATGGTCTCTCTCTTTTTTTCATCTTATATTGATTTCATTTGTTTTTGTACAATTCAAGCAGTCGTAACGTTCCCCACCAATATAATTTCTTTTTAATAAAAAGATTAGTGTAGTAGAGTGATTTTAATGTATGTTACCTTGAAAGGAGCATGCGTTGGCTGTTATCGACGTAGCTAACGCTAGACGGGCCTGTAGATTACGCCGTGAGCTTTTCTTAATTACTTTTACTGCTCCTTATTTCTTTTTCGTTGAGTTTGTGTAAAGCAATTATTGATAAACTTACATTTTGGTAGTCCTCCGGACAACTATGATGTGCTGCTAGAGTTAGGACTGCTTGATTCTATTTTTAATTTTCTGTTAATTTTTGTTTTCTATTTAAATAAAACAAAAATGTTTGGTTGTTAATGCTAGTTATATTTTTATTATTAATGATAATTATATATTAGATAAAACTTTAAAATACAATATTTTTAATTAATTAAGTTTATTTTAATTTCATATATAATATTTATTACACAATATATATAAATAATGTATTTTAATTTAATTACAAAAGTTAAATAAATTATTAAATAAAATCAAATTATTCATAGTTTTAATCAATTAAATATAATATAATATAACATTAAATTATATTATTCATAATTTATATTAATAATTAAATAATTAAATAATATATATTTAGTTGATAGTAAACTAAAACAAAATTACTTTTTGTGATTTTCATAAATTTTGAAAACAGAAGAATAGAAACCAAAACACTCCAACAGACTTTTTTTTTTGAAAATTTAAAAACAAAAACAAAAAAAGGGACATAATCAGGCCCTAGTTATATACTTATTCACAGAGGAGATTGACCCAGACGTGAGTTTAAATTTATACAGGAGGTGGATTTGAGTTTAAATTTCATGCCTTTTCAAGCATGATTGAGCTTTTGAAGCATTTGTTTCGTGGATGATGTTGACGTACCAATAGTTTCTAGGTATCTAATACATCAATTGAATATGAATAGAAGAAGTTTTTGGCCTTGAAGTATGACCTGTTGAACTGGAGTAGTGAAGCTTTTGGTAATATTGAGATTTACACTACTTTTCAAACGATAAGGTGACCACATGGTTATACTGGGCATGAGCCCTCACAGATATACTGATGGTCTTGAGTCTTAACCCTTTATTTTTTTTTCCGGAAAAATTGGGCTCAGTTCGCTACATGGTAGCTAAAAGATTCTATGGAGAAGGTCCCTTCACTTTAAGCTTAAACAACACTCTGATCACACCCATTTCTAATGTTTTGTTCCGAATCCATCAAAGGTATTCTCCTCTTCGCAATGTTTAACAGAAGATTATCTCCAAACTTCTTGTCAACATATGCCACCAGTTATAGAAAATCCCACCTACTATATCACTTGGGTTACGTTGTCAAAACATGAATAGAATGAAAACTAGTGTATGGAAGATGGTGCCACAATAAGATTTTGGATTGAAAACTGGCTCTTAATGAGCTACTAATCAATGATATTCTACATCCAATCCTTTTGCCTCTAGCCGAGTCTTGTTTAAGAAGTGCTCTAAAGGCAATCTCTTTTAGCACTTATTGTATAAATCTTTATGATTAATAAAAAAGGCATTTTTATTAATTTGATGTTCATGTTCTTTATGAATTGATATTGATCTTAAATCAAATTAATGAAGTCCTTGATACATTACATAGCATGAAGGAGATCATGATGAGATTATGATAATGAGATTCCTATCATGTGTAATTATGTTAGTGTCTAAATTATCCTTAGTTACAGGATTAATGAGATGAGACATTATTAATCTAGACAGACTAGCACATGTTATGTTCCTTAATTAGATTAAACAGTGGATCTCATAAGCTATAAGTATAAGTTGTTTAGAGTAATTTGGACAGACTATCACATGTTATGTTCCTTGATTAGATCAAGCAGTGGATCTCATAAGCTGTAAGTATGAGTTGTTTAGAGTTAATATGTGGATGTTTGCTAAGAGTAGTAAGTATATTGGATGGTTTGCCATCACAATCATACGGATAATGTGAGATTCTACATCGGTTGGAGAGGAGAACGAAATATGTTTTATAAAGGTATAGATACCTCTGTCCCACAAGACATGTCTTCCCAAGGGTGGGAAGAGCAAGCCTGTGAGGGGTTTGACCCGAGAGGCTACCCAAAGCGAACAATATCTGTGGACGGGTGGTCTGAGCTGTTACAGATAATCTATTATAGTGTCAGTGATAGTCTCATCATAGCAATGGTGCTAATATTCTTAGACTTGAGGTACTTAAGGATATCTTGGATGCTAATCCTATACTTTGACTTCATTCCTCGTTGCCTCTTAGAGGTTGCTCATAGGGTGATAAGTGGATATATCTTGAGGTATTCGAAGGTAACTAAGTAACCAATAAATGATTCACCACTCCTGATAGGAGGAGATGATACCCACGGCCTCTTGTCGAGGTTATTAGTCGGGAATCTCTGGCTAGAGTGGAAATGTCATGAAGATAGTTTTCAGTGACATATCCAATTGAGTAATGAGCCTTGGGGACATGAACTAACATCCCTTAAGCTAGATGTGACGTAGTTAGTCTAATGGGAGTTGACACTTTAACCATATTTTGAACTAAGTGGGGTATAGAATAGTGAAAGGACAAATTGCAAGGGAACATTGTCTATGGAAAGGTTCGTAGTCAAACTATTAACTTTTCAATCAATTGCGGGTCATGATGTGTTGCTAGATACCACTCATGACTTGCTTGAATTAAGTGTTAATTTAAGTAACCAACATAACTGGGAATCTAATAGGTCACACGCATTGGAGATGTGAAGAAAGAGTAAAATGATTTTGGATGGGGGATCCAAGATATGAAAGATGCATGAATAAGCTACAAAAGTATGGTAGTTTAGGGTCATTTGATTATGAATCATATGACATAAGTGAATATTGCTTATTATGTAAGATGACAAAATTACCCTTTAATAAGCAAGATGACAAAATTACCCTTTAAAGAAAGGGTAAATGTTTTCATGCTAAATTAAGCAGGATTAAAAGCGACCTAATTCCCACTAACTCTTCATTGATGTTGGGGGTTAGAGGGAGTGTCAAAGACACTCCATTTTTGTGCAAAAGTTGTAAGAAAACAAAGTGTCTTTTTGTGAATTGTTCATTATCTTCGAAAATACTCTCTAAAATAACACCCCACAAAGCTAGCAATTTGTGTGTGTTCTAGCCATTCTTCCTAAGAGCTTTCAAGCTTTGCTCTTTGTGTGAATATCATCAGAGACGTCCTCATTTGGTCATTGTGGTTTACGACAACCCGAAGAGGTAAAGACAACAAAGAACGAAGGAGATTGTAAGGTACACATCTTAAGTTCATGTTTAGTTTTACTACATCTAATGGCACATGTTTGATTATGTATTTTCTGGGTTTCGTTTTTTTTCCACTGCGTATTCTGATAGATGATGCATGTGATGAATGATCGAAACCCAACAGTGTATCAGAGTCATGTTATGCCTATTAGATGTAGTTTCTATTACATATGCAATATGATTGTAGCTGTGGCAGATGTGCGTCTGTTATTAGAAAATTTGAAATTAAATTATGATTTTTTTCACAATTTTATTTCGCTGATCTTCTCGTGAGATGTTAGTAGATGATTTTAGTGATTGAAAACTGATTTCAATGTGATTGAAAGATTTATTGTGGAATTTCTAACAATATGCTGGAAAATTGTTTTCTATTGAACATATGTTGTTGGTTGGCTAAACTGATGAGGTTTAACATGTTTTCATGGAATTTGATTCTGGAAAATTTATGTAAACATATTTAGAATGTGTTCAATTCTCTGGATTTTTTCCATAATTAATTAAAAATATTTTAATTAAACTTTCAAACAGTAAACAAATCTGGTCGATTTTGTTAAAATTGATGGAACAGTTTTGTTTAATAATTTTGTGTATGTATGTTTCGGTTCTAGAACCTTAAAATTTTTTTATGTGATAAAAATGTGTTATTTTGATGAATGAAGCATGCCAAAATGATTTTTATTAAATTAATATTTCCAAAAAAATTTTAGATGTCAAATTTGTCATTTTTAACATCTCAATTGTGTTTCGGTTATCTTGATAATTTTTGAGTGATTCTAAAATTATTTTAATGAACTTAAAATGAACTGCAGATGCATGGAATGATGAATTTGATGTTCTAGAAATTTTGGGAAATTAATTTTGAATTATTTTAAGTAGAGCATTATTTTCTAGTAAGATTAGAAATTGACATGTGACAAAATTAAAATGTTTAATTTTGATATCAAATAATCAATTTGACAGGTGAATTAAATTCTGAAACTAAGAGTTTAATTTAATTTGATTAATATTAAATTCTAAACTGAAATGACTTATAAGATTAAATTTGGCCAAAATAACACTTAGGAAGAGATTTGATTCAAGAGTTAAATCAACTTATAAAATGTAGGATCCATAACTTGTCACAACCAAATTTGATGTGTTTAATATTATACATTAGAGGATGCATGTTAGGAGTATATGTGAGCTTGCAAGATGGATGATTATGGACTTAAGCCTAATATGATTAGGGTGTCCATATAGTAATAGTATATATATATATATATATATATATATGAGTGATATATACAAGATCATCCTAAATAGATGAGACCTAAGTAGAAATCCCTCACTTAGAATATTAAAACTAACGTCATCCATTAATATGGTGAGAACCAGAGTTCTTTTAAAGTTAGGTTGTTTGGCAAACCTAATCCCGTTCTATATGAATATGTTCGATCTATGGAAATATGATTTTTGGATTAATGGGTCGGTTTTAACTAGAAGCGTTGACTTGTTAGGCAAACCCAAGGTTAACGTGGATAGAGGCGAAGTTGGGTAGTGTACAGGAGATGTACATGCATCAAGATTTGATAGCCTAGTATGTATTCACACATCAATAGTTGATAGCACTAGATTTGGTAGTTGCATTATAAATGCAATTAGTATGACCGATACCTACCGATTGAACTAGGGTGAATTGTTGGGCAAACATAAGGTCATTCCTAGAGATATTAGATATCAACCCACTAAGAGAACTTCTATACAAGTTCTCTTGGATTCATATTGAGAGTTATGGATTCGCTAGAAAATAATGGGAGCCATATTGCAAATTATTAAAGTCCTAATTGACATGCATTTACGTATAGTCTAACACTAATTTTCTCTTTGACATTAGGATGTAAGAATCGACACCATGACCGCTAGTGTGAACCTACGCTCACTCATGGAAGCCAATAAGTTGACTGAACCCAACTTCCTAGACTAGCTTAGGAACCTGAGAATAGTTCTCAAGTCGAAGAACTAGGCTACGTCTTAAAAGAATCACTTCTCAATCCCCTTACTGCTGATGCTTTTGATAGTAATCATAAGGCATACAAAAAACATCTCAATGATAGTGAGATGATTAGCTGCATAATGCTAGCCACTATGTCACCAGAGTTACAAAAACAATAAGAGGCTATGGATGCTCATACTATAGTCTATCATATGAGGGAGTTGCTTGATGAGCAAGCTAGGTTTGAAATGTTCGAGTCCTCGAGGTTGCTCTTCTGCTACAAGATGGTTGAGGGGACATCTCCAGTGCAATATGCACTGAAGATGAATTACTATATTGAAAGGTTGGCCTCCTTAGGTTTCCTGATGGATCATGAATTAATTATAAACTTAATTATGACTAGTTTGGCTGCTAGTTATTCATAATTTGTGCTTAACTATAAGATGAACTAGATATCCACCACGATTCCTGAATTGATTAACTTGCTCAAAATAGTTGAGCCATTTGTTAGGAAGGACAGTAAGGCTATAATGCTGTTAGACTCTTCTAGTTCGAGGATGAAGAATGAAAAAAAGAAGAAGTCCATAAGGCCTAAGGGAGGTGTGACCAAAAAGAAAGCTAAAGAGACTGCCCTTAAGGGAACATGTTTCCACTGTGGTAAGAATGGCCATTGGAAAGGGAACTATAAGGCCTACCCGGAGTCACTGAAGCAAAAGAAGGCATCAAATGCCCTATCTACTTCAGGTATGTTTGTTATTGATATTAATACTGTTTCTAATAATAAAATATGGGTATTGGATACTGGTTGTGGTTCATATATATATATTGATATGCGGGGACTTAGGAATAGTAGACAACTCAATAAGGGAGAGTCGAACCTGCGTATGGGCAATGGAGCAAGAGTTGTTGTATTAGCCTTAGGAACTTATGTATTGACACTCCCTAGTGGGCTTGTAATACAATTGGATGATTGTACCTGTATTGACTAGGAATATTATTTCAGTTTCTAGGCTAAATAAAGCTGGTTTCCATTTAAATTTTAGTAACAATGGTTGTTCTACTAGTTTGAATGGAATGCTTTATGCTATAAGTACATTATGCAATGGAATATACATATTAGATATGTCCAATCCGGTTTTAAATATCAATGACAATAAAAGACAAAAATGAGATAATGTGAAATCGTCGTACTTATGGCATTGTTGCCTTATCCATATAAGTGAGGGACGTATGACAAAACTACACAAGTATGGTAGTTTAGGATCATTTGATTATGAATTATATGACATATGTGAATTTTGCTTATTAGGCAAGATGACAAAGTTACCCTTTAAGGGAATGGGTGAATGAATTACTGACTTATTAGACTTAATACATTCAGATGTGTGTGGTCTGATGTCCATACATGCCAAAGGTGATTTCATATACTTCTTTACCTTTATCGATGATTATTCATGATATGGGTATGTGTATCTTATGAAATGCAAATATGAAGCCTTTGAAAAGTTTAAAGAATTCATAAATGAGATAGAGAAGTAGCTGAGCAGAAGTATTAAAACATTTCAATCAGATCGAGGTGGCGAATACTTAAGCCAAGAGTTTTTAAATTATCACAAAGATAATGAGATAGTATCTCAGTGGACTCCACCGTACATGTCGCAACATAATGATATGACAGAAAGGAGAAACTGAACCTTGTTGGACATGGTGAGGTCAATGATGGGCTTAGCAGATCTACAAATATCCTTTTGGGAATATTAGATAAAACAACAAAATCAAAACCACAATCTAAAAGACTTACTCATTTTTCATATTTTCTAAGGATAGATAGTTATAAGAAAAGAGAAATAACTTTCAAAATCATAGCAAGAATTAACACATTCAATGCCTTTACTTATGATCAATCAACAATCATTCCCTTAAGAAAATAAACAATCTAAGGGTATACTTTCGCAAAATGTGTTTAAATATGATAAATTTATAGGTACACTAAAAAACCATTCATGATCAAGACATTTCATAACTTTGCATATCATTTCATTTCTTCACCACTGAGATTCACATGCATAATCATGAATCAAAGGAATTTTCTAAGGTTGTAATATGGGCAAAGGTTAAGGTGAGATGAATTTGGGTAATGTAGCACAAATGCCATCAAAGCTAGTGAAGCAAGAAAAATACTCAATGTAACATTAAGAGTAAAAACCAACATTCACTCAAAACTGGGCATCATCAGCTATGATGAATACAAAAATTATGTTTAACAATTCAGATTCAAACTCTCACACCGCAACCCTCATAGTAGAAGGAGTCACTTATACAATCGATGACAAACAATACATTATAACTATAAGTGGTGATCCTTCAAAACAATATTTACCTCATATGCAACATACTCAAATCACCCATTCCATACAACTTTAGGAGGAGAAACTAATCATGAATAACTTTTCAAAAAAAAAAATTCCTCCAGGATACGTTGATTTAAATACATTTCTCTTTCTTTTCTTTTGTTTATTTTATTTTTCTTATTTTTTCTCTTTTTTTCTTTTCAACAAAAATTGAAAGAAGCTACATTAACATTGGAATTCAATGACAAGGCTTAAAATGACATTATGATAATTATAACCAACCCACATATATGCACACCCATATACTTATACTTTTGTACATCCATAATCATTAATAATAAATAAATGCTCCACTTGCATTTAGGCTTAGGCTAGACATTTGGTTAGGTTTTAGGCAAGTAATGTGGTTAGCATAAAAAGAAAAGACAAATAATGTAACACCCCACTCCCGCGTGACCCGAACTCGACATCGTTGATGATATCCGAGTCCGTGCCCCACGAGGGTGGCGTACTACATCGGTATTACATCAGTCAGTCAGACGGAACTCAGTATAAATATTTTTTTTTATTAAGACATTCATTCACGCGGAAAACAGTAAACAACTTGAGCCCACGAAAAAAGGAAG
This sequence comes from Erythroxylum plowmanianum, assembly GCA_025531925.1. Lineage (NCBI taxonomy): Eukaryota > Viridiplantae > Streptophyta > Magnoliopsida > Malpighiales > Erythroxylaceae > Erythroxylum > Erythroxylum plowmanianum. The sequence continues at coordinate 21,507,667 of JANVCQ010000232.1, read as the reverse complement.
CATTTTCAGTTATTACAGACAGTCAACAATAATTACAATAGCCATTTAATGAACAAAAAGCCTTAACCATATTGGGCTCACTATAAAATACGGAGCATTCTTTTACAGAGATTTTGAAATACAATTATGAGACACTAATGCAGACGCGAACTGATCCCGACCTCTATTCTTCACTTGCATACAGTAGACATACTCCCGTGTCAAACGGGGTATTCTTCAAGACCTGAAAATTAGTTGCAAATTTTGGGTGAATTTTGCGAACTCAGTGAGGAACCATCATCGATGGTTCGCCCAATTCATGCAACACATTAATCACATAATCATCAATGTACAGCTATTTTTTAAATGAACAGTCAAAGATACCACATAGTTGTTCTCCAGCCGTAAAACACAGTCATTTTTCAGTTGCGCATTCAAGGTATCACATACTTGTATTTAAGCAAATCACAGTCCTTTCAGCATATCACAATTATATATGACACTCTTGCCTTTTTCCCATTTACGGTATTCAGTTAAAATGTGTATGCAATGCATATGTGACACTTTTCTATTTTTTTTCAGTGTTGTGACCGAGCGCTTAAATAGTAAACAGTGTACAGTAGACGCGTCTAGGGAGTAGGAGAGCCCT
>JANVCQ010000232.1:21488401-21498474 GCA_025531925.1 Erythroxylum plowmanianum | reverse complement strand
AATTACCACGTTATTCACAATAAAATTCCATTTAGGCCCAATACCGGGAAATAATCATGAATGCATGTACAGTTATTTTCCTGTGCACCATTTTCACTGTTTGCAAATACCAGTAGGCATGAACAATCCTAATTAGTCCCAATCACTCTCATCCTTTGTTAAATTACTATTTTACCCTTCCTGTCGGGGGTGAGATGTTACAAATAAGCTCAAGGGGGCTTAATAAAAGGAAAAATCATATAAGTAGGTAGACTATTTAGATAATATGGCTCATAAAACAAAGAGTGCCTATATCATTTTCATGTTAATGTAAGTGAAAAAAATATGATCTCGAATAAAAATTCAAAGCAAAGTCATAATGTATATGTGATGAAGGTGACACAAGATTAAAAGACAACGAGACTAATATGGATATATCAGTCTATAAAGGCTCCAAATCCCACTGGCTTGTGTCTACCACTAGTCACTACACTTCTAAAGATAATGTATATTAACAAATCACAAGAGTAAATGTACATGCTCAAGTTGCCATTAATTTTTGTAGTTAGTTTACTCTCTAATTATGACTATATAGTCCTAGAAGCAATAGAAAAAGAGAAATTATTTGCTTGTTTTGATTTGATTATCTCTCTCTTTTATAATTAAAAACATGTAAAAAATAGGCAAACTTAAAAAAATACACATGACAATCCCCACCCTATACTTAAAACTTATATTGTTCCTAATGTAACATTAAATGTAAGGAATGAAGCATTCAACAAAAACAACAAATGCAAAAATTTAAATGAAAAGAAACATTCTTCCCTTGGGTTGCTTCCCAAGTAACACCTTTGTTTATTGTTGATGGCTTGACTCTTTATTTTCCTCATCACGTGACAAAATTTTGATCTTCAGGTGTCACAACTTCTGCTTTCTCTACTTGAGGTTCTTTAGGATAGGGCCTAAGTTGATGACCACTCACAGTCAGTGTCTTCCCTATCTTCAAACTCTTAATTTCTATTGAGTCCATGCACTCTCAGAATATCTTGAATATCTCTTCATCCTTTTCCTCCTTATTCAATTTCTCCAACTTGCTTGGTAAAGGTGAAGGGTTAGTCTTAAAAACAACTAGGGAATCAGTATCCGCCTTCTAGGTAAATGATATATCCTTTTCTCCTTCAAGCTTCTTCTTAATTTCTTCTTCACTAGCAATCCCTTAAGTAGTCCTCTCAAGATTCTCAAGCTCCTCTCCACTCCTTAAGGTTACCGTGTTAACGTTCCTTAGATTCACCTTGGGTTGAGATGGTTGTTTCTCTCCACTTTGTGACTCTGTTTGGTTAATAATTACCACCCATTTGACCTATCTGGCTTACCAAGTTTGGAAATTTGGACCTTGCATTTTGCTGGAATTCTTTCACATCCTGATGAAATTGCTAAGTATTAGTAACAATAACCTTAATTAAGTCTTCCAGAGATGTACCTAAGTTAGAATAAGAGGCTTTTAGTCTATGTGGGAATTGTTGTGCACCCTAAGGCCTATTTAGGAAGTAGTTTTGCTAGCAATCTCCTCCAAAACTAAAGTTTAAATGATTTCTCCAACCTAAGTTATGGGTTATAGGAAAAAAATTTCTACCAATAGCATTGACATACTCTAGCATTAGTTTACCACAAATGAATTGGAAATACAACTTTTACATATTGTATTCCATATTCTGGTAATGGGTTTATACATAAGCAAGCTATCTAAAACAAGAATATTAGTCATCTATACATGAATACCCAAAACGATAAGCAAAGAATAACATAAATAATCCCTATTGAGAGATTCAATAATAAACAAAAGAGAGATGTTTAAATGTGATCCTTGGCTTCAATTTCACCTCCAAACCAAAAAAAAGGAAGATTAGCCTCCATAAATCCCAAAAAAGTTGGAGCTTTGTTGCCCTTCATATTCCAAAAAAGATCCACATTATGTTTGATCACTCAGATGTCGATTTATACCAAAAATTAGGTTTCTAGGAAGATGCACAGTTGGATGCACGACATTCATCTAGCTTTACTACTGAAACAACATTAGGAAGCTCCTCTCCTTTGTTCACTTCTATCCAAATTCTAGCATAATAAGCCTATCCATACTTGTTGTTTTGGATTCCAGAAATAGTGGTTTACCTGTGGAACTAACTATATAGCTTAAACCCTCCACTATCCAATACTCTAATGAAAAAGTTGTAAAAATTATTCCATAGGGGAAAAGCTTCAATTTTACCCTATCCAACTTAATTCTTGGTCTCATTTTTGTAAGAATATAAGTTGTCCCTTAATGTGCCATGTCACCTACTTTAGGATCTCTTATAAGTTTACATATTTAGTGAACTTAAAAATGAATGTGTCTTATGTTAAGCGTTCTAATAAAAACCCTAATATTTGTAAGTATAAGGGTCATAAACTTGTAGTATTAAAGGTGTCAACCCCATGAGGAGTTGGTGAACTAATCTAATCCTAAGTTATCTAAGACCTAAAAGGATTATTAAAAAGAAGATAAAAAATAAATAGAAAAGTACATTCGTGAATACGGATTGATGGAAATTAAAATATAAAATTAACAAACAAGGAATCAAATAGAGCACCACCAAATTAATAATGGAAATCATACAAAGAAGATTAGTTGATTATGAGAAGGGGATTTATTATATCATCAAATGCTAACATGATTACTTTTGAGTTAATACGATATCGGTCTTAGACTTTCGAAGAGTAGATTATTCTCTCTTGAGTTATAATCATTAAACACTAAATCATAACCCCTAATTGAATTATGAAATTTACAATCTCTCAATTAACAAAAAACCCACAAATCCAATCAGATCTTAAGCCCTTTAATAGACTATTGGGTGCTCACATGAAATCTTTCTTGGCATAAATTCCCGATTTGATTATTTGCATAATCCATTAGATTGTTTAACTCTGATTATCCAATCTAATCGTTTTGTTATCAGTTCACTCTCTCGATTTATTACCAAAGCATGTAAATACAACAAATAATCACAATACTTAATGTATTAACATCAAAAGAAATCATATTAACATTGATTCCAAAACAAATCCCTAAAGAAGTTTAGAACATCATCGTCAAACCCAAATTTATTCCAGAAAAAATCCCTAAAGAAGTTTAGAACATCGTCATCAAACCCAAATCTGTAATTATCAATTCCATCTCATATATTCAAAAGAAAGAATAATAACGATGAAATGAAATGTCACTTGGAAGGGTCAGAATAGATCGGGAAGCTAGCAACACTACAACCCTTCTCCTTCTTCCTTTTTCCTCCTTCTCTCTTCTTTTTTCTCTCCATTGGATCTTTCTCAAAGTGGCAGAAAATGGAGCACCCTTTTTAGGTGTTCATTATTTTCTTTATATAACGTTTCCATTTAGGAAAAACATTAGGGTTGCCCAAAAATATGAAATATCGCTCGAAAAGTCACGTTTTAAAAGCTAGGTTGTGTCTGCTATCGTGTAAGCCACGATCGTGGTACATGATGTCACAACCGTGGCACTCAATTTTTGTTGTCTGTCACGATCGTGGCATATGGGGTCATGATTGCACCCACATACCCCTGGGAGGATATGTAGATGTCACACAAAACAGAACTAAACCATACCAAATAATCCAAAGCATTGCCAGAAACTCAAGCAAACATACATTACATATTATTAGATGTTATTGTAACAAAACATATCAAACATATTGTACAATTCCAAATACATGCCATAAGTTCCTAATCCATCCTGTGTTAAGGTTATTACAAACCATTAAACAAAACACAAAATACAACATGTCTCATTACATTGAAATATAACTTAAACTTAAACACAAATATGCACCTTCCAAAACAAAACACATCCTTCTTTGGCCACTGCAGTTGTCTTTGTCCTTGTCTTTAAATCTTCTTATCAGAACCTATATAGAGGCAAAACCACCATGCTAAGCATAAAGCTTAGTGGGGAAATAAGTAAACAAGATATAATTTGGCGACTATTTCTAACAGTTGTCTAACATTCATATATACAGAATCAGATCACATCTCAAGCAATCTTTAATTATTCATACTAAAATACAATCCAAACAATATGTATCTCAAAACAGAATATAACATATCAAAATAGGATATATTGGCTTCAAAGCAAAACTTACAAGTATCATAACATAATACCATAATATCATAACTGAACTTTAAAGTATCAGAACTGAACTTAGCTTATATCAGAATTGAACATATATTAGAACACAAAACAAATTAGCCTGCTAATCCTTTTTATAGAAGTGGGTAACGGGACTAGAACAAAAGATACTCATGTTTGGTATCTAAAACAGAAAAGACTTAAGTCTCTGAAACAGAAGACATAGAAGTGTCTAAAATTAGAAGACACCGGAGTGTCTGGCATGGAAGACATCGAAGTGTCTAGATACAAAAGACACCTTAGTGTCTGGTTACAGAAAACATCTTAGTGTCTAGTTATAGGAGTAGCTGCAGACCGTTCTAGGCATGTCTATTTACCTACAACTAGGATAGTTTTAAAACAAAACATTTTAGATTTCAGAATCACATGCAAAAGATGTAGTGCATAACATATGTCTTTATTCTATTTTTCTCAAATTGAACATATCCATTCACATCCAACAACTTAACATACCTTATAAACATAAACATTTGCAATAATGTACTAATAAATGCATTATTTATTTACACATTACATATAATTACACAAAATCCCCATTCACAAACAATCATATTCAATTCACATCACATAAATCCTTTGAAACACATTTGTGTTCATAAGGACACAGTTATCCTTGAACACACCATACATTTCAACATTAGACACATTATTTACTAACCACACATTCCTTAAGTAATTACATCAATTAACAATCCATAACTAAATTAAAATTTACTTAATTTAAGTTCATTTCACACTTTAAACAAGTCCAATTAAGCCATTATTAAGTACCTTATCCTTATATAGTTTGACAATTGTCTAAAACCAACATTTTCTCCTTCCTAAGTACTTCCTATGATTGTGCGAATAAGCCTTATAAATCCCATAATCCACTCACCCACAACCTCCAATTTGCTTCCAAAACTTGATTTCTTCACTTCCATTCTACACACCTTCACCAAAGTCTATCAATTTCACTTCAATTCTATCTTATTCATGCTTCAATACCTCATCAAATTCAAGTCAAAACCAATTCAAAAATCATTCATTAAGCATCTCACAATCCATGATCTTTCAGGTATCAACATCCAAAGTAAAAGCTATCAAACAAATACCATGTTCTAGACCTCAATTCATCATCAATTCATTACATATTCTATCTAATTCAAACATCAAATAATCCATATTATAGCATGTAATCAAGTTTAGCATTCCCTTACCTTCTTAAATTCAAATTTTAACTCTAAAGAACCAGCTAATCCAGCCCTTCCAAGTAATCAACACACATCTAAGATCAAGGTGCAAATTTTAGCACTAATAATACAATAACATAGAAAATAGCAGGGCCTACTTCTTGATACAGTAGCTTACAAAGATTCAAGTGAAGATGATCCAAAATCAAGCAAAATTCTAAAAGTTGAGAGGGAGTGAGAGGTTTTAGTGGTGAGAAGCAAAAGATAGAGCTAAGGCAATAGAAACAACAAAATGAGCTGGAATGAATCTGCACTCGCCTAAACCTTGTGATGCAAGGTGTCCTCATTTTGAAAGGGCACATGTCACATATGAAAGTGTGCTACTTGTCCTTCAATGAAGCCATCTACATGTATTCATGTGTGGCTGCCAAATGTCACATTTTAATTAGGTCACTTGTCACTCAACCAATGTTGCCAAATGTCACTGCATCAACTGTGCCAAATGTCACTAACTCATAGGCTTAATCATTCCAATTTTCATGTATCAACTTGTCTTGCCACTTGATAATTTTTCTAGTCCAAATGTACATTTAATACCTCAATTATCTAATGGTGTTAATTAATTCCAATTCACTAAGTATGATCCATTAAATCAAAATTCAAGTCATATGCAATTCTCAATCATATCACAATTTTTAACACCTATCATACATGTACTTTCATAAACATGTAACATTCCAACTAGGGTATAACTTAGGGCCTTACAACGATCTCGACAAATCACCAGACTTTTTGTCACGATCGTGGCCTTAGGCCTTACTCCCAGTTTCCTTTGAATTCTCATTGTTCTTGCATATTTGATCTAAAACACTAATAAACACATCAAGACACCTCAAATACACAAAATTTAAGCTCAATAGCATGCTCTAACCCATAAAACACTCAAAACACAAATATCTAACTAAATAATATAATCCTATCCTAAACATGCATTAATCATTTAATTTAACAACTAAACATATACTAAACTACTCATTAAAATATTATCAAGCTACAAATATCATCCTCTTCTATGTGATGAGTTTTCTTCAGTTTTTTCTTCCTCCACCTAGTAGTAGCCCAAAGTTGGACTTGATTGAAGGAGCATCTTTTCTTAAGAAAATATGCCACCAATATAGAAGGCTAGGTTGATGCTTTAGCTTGTAGAATCTCAATAGGAGAGGAAATTATCCCATTGAATATTAAACCTTGAAAATAGATGAGTTGTCCTTTGCAAATAAAAGAGCAACTATGTCACTTTAAGACTTATAGGGAGAAGCTACATTCTACTCTATGTGAGGCTCTAAACCACCATTCTTACCATTTTGACCATAAGTAGGAGATTTATTCCAAAATTTTCCAACTATATAGACTATTAAAGTAAAGGTAACTCTTCCTTAAGCAAGTGTCTTGCATTTTTCATAAGCTTCTAGTGTAACCAATCCATTAGCAATTGAAGTAGAAGCTTTCAAACACCCTTAATCTTAGCCTCGTGAGAGGGACAGATCCTTAACTATGATCAATCCTATAGGGGAGAACCCTAAAAATGGAAAAGAACTAGTAAGAACCTGCAAAGAAAGATATGAAAAACAAAAAATGAAAGCAAATTAATAAGGGCAAAAAAAACCTAATGATAAGTCAGACTTTCTCTATCATCAAAGCATACAACAATAAACTTGCATTATTCTAGGTATAATAATTGTCAATATATCTAAGGTCTTCCAATTCAGTCTAATAAAGACAGTTCCTAAATCCTTCTATTTTTATTTAATAATCAAAAGACCATCAAATTCATTAAGGAAAAGGATATTATTAAAATCACCAATCACCATTCAAGGATTAAGAACTAACCTATACGAACATATTATATCATTCCAAAGATTTAATCTCTGGTATGCTAGGTTGTGAGCATAGACTATAATGAGGTCAACAAGCTTGATGTTGTGATCAAACAAACAAGTAACATGGATATATATGATCAGTGAAAGTAGTATTGGATATGGTAATGCAAGAGGGGTCAAAAACAACAATAATTCACCCATTATAATGGCAACTATGATTTGAGATAAGCTTTTATTTCCTGTTAATGAACTAGAGATCTTTGAGGAAGGATTAATGCTTTTTTTTGGTCTCCAAAAGATCTATCAAAAGAGGCTTTTTAGAGGATAAAATTAAAAAGAACCTATTGTTTATTCAAGTTGGTTATACCTCTAACATTCCAAACTAAAAAGGACGTTAGAATAGTTTTGAGGTTATTAACTTCTTCATCTTCCTATCTAGTTATCTTCTGACCAATATGAAGGAAGTATCTTTATCTTTATCTATGCAATTGAAAGTATTAGAGTCTAACCCTTTTGAGGAGCTAAAAGGAGCTTAGGAGGAGTCCAATGAAAGAGTATTTGGATTTATAGTTGGATGAAGATTAGAATGTGCTTATACGGAAGGTGTAGCATCTAGAAGAGATTGGTTTGGAATTAACAAGTTGGGATAAGCATCTAGGTAAAGGATTTCGCTTCGTTCCTCTCCTTAGATTAGAGAAGGCATCATCATAACTGGTATAACCTTTTGGTATGCAACTTAAGACAACTTGAAGATCTCCCACCTCTACACACCCATCTTCAAAAGCGGTGTCCACCCACCAACCTCCAGAAGAGAGCAGTGCCTAGAAAGAGAGAAATGTCTAGATCTGAACGAGTGGCGTGTTATGCCAAAGTAAGTTCTAGAAAATACCTAGGTTATGCTACTCGCAAGTATACTAGGTAGTTGTAGTTGATTATCCAAATCTTCTCTCAAGGAGGTGAAATTAGTTCACTCTAATTAATCTTGAATAAAAATAAAAACAAATGCAATCTTAAACATTCTATCCCGATTTATTGAGTAAAGGCTTTAAAGAAAATTATGCAATTAGACTAAAAAGTAAACTAATTTATCTAGAATAAAAAACAAATTGATTAATTGATATAGGAAGATGAAATCCTAAATATTCTATCCCGATTTTTTGAGTAAAGGCTTTAAAGAAAGTTACCCAATTAGACTAAAAAGTAAACTAATTTAACTGTAATAAAAAAACAAATTGATTAATTGATGTGAGAAACTTTTGAGAATTAAATTCAATAATTTAGCCTCCTATTCATGACTAAGGGGAAATGATTGGATAATTGTCTTACTAAAATTAACATTTGGATTTTAAAATCAATTCAAATAATAAACTAATCAAACTTTCTTATTCGACAAGTTTATCATCCAAATCATCCAAATTAATTATTAAACCTAAATAATAATTACCCACTTAAGTTAATATATTTCTAATTCATAACTTAAATGTCTATAGTTTCTTGTTCTATATTAAACTTCTTCTCTCAATTCTTCATTTAATAACAAAATGATGCAAAGTTTGTTATACTATTACATCCAGTAAGCTAAAAAACTATAGCAAATGGAAAACAATAAAACAGTCCCTTCATTATGCATTATCAACTAAATTAGCTACATTAATTCTTAAGAACAAGTAATCAACTCATTATGTAATAAACATTGTTGATCATCTTCATATACCTCAATCTCATAGTTAACAGTAACAAAGAAATACCAAAGTAATAATGGAGTCACTCACTAAATGAACTATCAAACTCTAACATAGAAAAATAGTTCAGTAGGTAAAAGATAAAGGAGTTCAACAGATGAGTTCAACATAAATTAAATGAGTTTCACAATAGTAGTATAGATGAAAAGGAATGAATAAACAAAATGGCCTCTCGGATGATGAACCTAGTGGCAAAGCTCTTGCCATCCCTAACTTTTCTGACATTCACTCTCGCCTTCTGCATCTGCTCGATTATCACCCAGAAGATTAACTTCAACTCTCATTGGCCCTCTCTAAGCTTCAACTCTCTGCTATTTTTCTCTCTTCCTCACTTGTGTTTATCTTCTTTTGTTCCCCTCTTCGTTATTTATCCAAATATTCTATGATTAGGGTTACTTTCTTTTCACACCGTCATATAACACATGACCATAAAAGTGAGTGCAGAAGAATAAGTGAGCATTTTCACACCCAACTTCCATGGTCATAGGGGTGACTCATTTTCATGTATAATTAGCGTATAATTCACTCTTTCATGCATAAGTCATGCCATCTTTCATTCTTTCATGGATGGTTTTTCTTGTTTTCATGCAATATTCACAAGACACTCCACTCAACATTCGTGCAATTTTCACTAAATTCATTTCAACTTTTGTGTGGCGACTAGGTGACTCAACGACTGGGTTGTTTTGTGGTGGTGTGATGGTGAGGATTGTGGTGGTGTGAGGGTGTTATTAGAGTGTTGACACTGATAAGAGAGGCATGAATTTGAGGAGTGGTGAAAGTGATTAATATTTCGGTATCTGAAGCAAGTTGGGGTGGGTTTTTACTTCAGAAATTTTGCTTCCTCCTTTAGAAGGACTTCTTAGGCCTTATGAATGGACATTAAGGGAGACTCGCCTCTTCCTTTAGAAGGCTTTCTTAGGCCTTGCAAATGGATATTAAGGGAGACCCACCCTCAAATTTAGCCACCGACAATTTCCTAGTGTTGGACCCCGTCTCCGAGGCCCAACATTCGAAAGCATGAAAGCATGCTCTGATATCAAACAATGTTGGACCCCGT
>JANVCQ010000232.1:21476814-21488301 GCA_025531925.1 Erythroxylum plowmanianum | reverse complement strand
AAAGAAAAATTAGAACATCATAAACAACTCAAAATTTATGTCCATATAACGCATCTTAATCTTACATATTTAAATGAATAAAAAAGTAAATCGGGAGGAAATGAAACTCAAGTTGGATGATTTGGGAAAGCAGCAATGGCAGGAGATTACCTATTCTGGGAAGCTTCGGCATCGAAACCCTCCTCATCTTCCTCTTCTTCTGTCTCTCTCTCTCTCTTCTTTCTCTCTCTCTTTTGAGTTTCTAAATTTAGGCAAAATGTAAGCTCTATTCTAGGGTTCCATCATTATCCTTTTATAGTCTTCCAATTAAGGCAATCTTAGTGTCTTTCTGGGGTCCGAAATGTTCGAAACGTCCCTTGAAAATTCAAATCTAAAAGTGATTCCGTGTCTGTCTACGCACAAGCCATGATCGTGGCCCTTGGTCCATGCTTGTGACTGGTTTACTTGCTCTCAGTCATGATCATGGCCCTATGCTTGAGCTTCTGTCATGATCGTGGCCCAATGTTGGTGCTTCTATCACGATCGTGGCAAGTCTCCCATGATCATGGCCTAGTGTTTTGGTTCGAATCTCCTCTTAAACTGTTTCGACTGTCCTGAAACACTAACAAATCCATCACGACATCTCATATATATATATATATATATAACATACATACATATATATGTATGTATATATATATAAACATGTACTCACCCAAAGAACACTTAAAATACAAATGTTTAGGAACTAACACAATTCTTAAGCCAAACACACACTAAATAATCAACTTAACCACTAAACACATATCAAAATACCTATAAAAATACAATGCAATCTACATCTATCAACCACTACAACTCTAGTTTGACACTTGTCCATTTGGTGCATAATATATTTTGGTATGTATACTTGAGACTGCTTAACATATGTTAGGATTTGTTATATCATCTAGTAATATACTTTTCATAATATATTATTATTTTCTTAATAATTGTTGTGGTGTGAGTGGTATAATACAATAGTATAACCAAGATGCGTAATGAAACAGAGGAAGATAAGAGTTCCTTAAATGTGACAACCCTACGTAGTGGGGCAGAGGATATTGAGATAGAGGTGGTGATTAAAATTGGAATAAAGTTTGAAAATTCATAAATGATTTTTGATTTTGAGAAAAAAACATCCAATTTGTAACAAGTTTACGACTGCTATAAGGGAAAGAAAAAAAACTGAAAATAAAATTTTAGGAGTAGAACATTTGTGTGATTAAGTTCAATCACAAAAACTATGAGGATAAAATAAAATAAAATATATAAGTAACGGAAGAATTGGGTGCAATACTCGAGTGTGTTGTTAGTCAGATGAAGGTCCTTAAAAACATAATTAAGTTTAAAGATATGCACAACTATGAATTAGTTACAAGAGATGCAAGGTTTATAATGAAACATCATATTGTGGATAGTCAAGTTAGACATAAATTATAAATGAAAGATAGTTGTGGGATAAGGTTGTGCATAAATGATACTATCTATTTGTAATTGTTAGTGAGTATGAAAATATGATATAATTACAAAATGATTGTCTTAATCATATAAATAGGTTGAGAAGAACAAAGTTGGAAGGAGATATAAAAGTGGTGTATAATATATTTATTACAAGGCTAAAGGTATGATTTGCATTTCAATATTTCACAAAAGGTCTAAGTAAACCCTTATCATTATCCTTGGTATCACTTTGCACCTTAATGTTACTAAAATAGTATTCATTGCATCATGAACAAGGTTTACAAATGATAACAGGGATAACAAGGGCTTATTTACATCTTCTATGAAACGTTAAGGTGTAATTACTTTAACCAATGTTTAAAGAAATCATTTTTAAGATTACATCAAAGTTTGGTTTGACCACATGTCCTAATTGTGACATCATATTGACTAAATTGGTGACCCAAGTACGAGAAATTGCTAAAAACTTAACTTATTTAAGATTTATGTGCTATTAGTACTATTTTGAAAATGTTAAGGTATAACGTGATACTATAGATAATAGTAAGGACTAACTTAGACTTTTTAGAAAATGTTAGGGGTTAAGTTGTACCTTTTACATTTATTAGAATGAAAGATCAAGATAGCAAAATTTTCTACGAAATTGACTATGATGAGGAAGGAAGGTTGAGGAATGAATTTTAGGCACAAGTGAGGAGTCAAATAACATGTCAAATTTGATGAGTAGTCATGTTTTATACACTCTTAGGTAGCAAGACCACTAATAGTTTTTATTAAATTTTATGTACATAGTTGAGGTATATGAATGGTAAGTCACTTGGTGTTATAATTACAGACCAGTGCAAGAGTATAGATAATTCTATTACAATGGTATTCCCTACTATAAGACATAGAATGTATATGTGGCATATACTAAAGAAATTACACAAGAAATTTGATACCCATAAGAGTTATTAAAAGTTGAAAGATACATTTATGGATTTTGTGTGTGATGCCAACAGCACCAAAGAATTTGTGATAAAATGGAATGAAATGGTTAGAGAACTTGACTTGAAAAATAATTCATAGGTTAAGTCTTTGTTTAATGGTCATATCATATGGGCCCTAGCATATGTAAGGGGAATTTTTGGTTGAAATGTCTACGACATAAAGAAGTAAAGGTATGAATACTACTTTGATGGCTATATAAATACTTGTAGCACATTGAGTTAATTCATTAAAAAATAAAATAAAGTAATTAGGAAAAATATTAAGCATGAAATATAGTTTAATTACTTATATACAATGAGTAGTGTATCACTGTGACATGATTTGATATTAAGAAGGAACTTAATATCATGATTGGTGAGATATTAAAAGATGATCAAAAGATTTGAATGAAAGATAATGTATGACAACTGAAGTTATAAGATAATGTATGACAACTAAAGTTATATCCTTTTACTTATTCCTGGTATTGTGAATAGAAGAACCAAAAATTTTATACGATATGTTATTCATTAGTTATTCATGATGGAAACCATATTTTTTATTAGTTGAACGGATACTCAAATGTAAATTAATTGTATATGAAGACTATTCCATCCAATTTCAAGCAAACTAAATGATTTTAATTTTTAGTACACAAAATATATGATTTTATGTAAGCTTGGATTATTTATAAATGCCCCTAAACATGGCCATATCGAATCCCATATATGCATTTAGAGAAGATTCGAAGTAGTACACTATAATTGACATAGGGTTATTCCTAGGCTTGTTCCCCAATATAGCATATTGTGATAAGTATATGCCTTATAACATAGTTGTGTTAATGCCTATGTTGGGCTCTAGATTTAGGTACATAGTTTCAAAAGCAGGTTTATTTTTTCCCCTATTAATATATTTATTAGGTTTATATTAGTACGTTAACTTCAACATGTTCGTGTTCATAAATGGAGAAAAGACGAATGAATATATATGAGGCTTTTAGTCACTTCAATTTCATTATATATAAATGTTTAAGCATATATAAATAGTTTAAACCTCACATAGTATGTAATTTTCATTAAATTCATGCTAGAGATCACTTAATTTTGTCAGAATTGCAAAATTAAGTTTAGTATCTGTCAATTAGTTAATTTTACATTGGTTGAAAATTATGGAATAAAGAAATTATTGAAACATTTCACAATTCTATAAAATTGTTGATAAACTAGTGCAATTAGTTTTATATTTCATGTATCATAAACTTCAATTTCATCCAATGCTATGGATCTAAGTTTTTGGTACACTTTTTTTTAATATTACATTTTTTTGGAATTTGGAGCTTACAAGTTTCATTAGTTATTTATGAAAAAGACAATTGTGTTTATTTAAAAGAATGAATTGACATATTGTATGGTTTTACATTAATAATTCTTGCTAAATTTAGCTAAGAAAACTATCTTAAAATGTTCAATGAGAGTTTTAATACAAATGGATGTATAGTTTTTTTTTTTCCTATTTGCAAATAAGGGTCTGATTTTATCCTTATTCTTATTTGAAGCATATAGGAATATATTTAAGTGTGTAGTACCTTCAATTTATTTATAATTGTGTAAGATACATTATTCATTATTAATTCAAGATTATAATGATATTCTTTGTTAATTGAATGATTCTTGAAATGTATATGAATGTTGTTCCATTAACTTACAAATACCTTAATTAATTTGACCTTTTAGTAAATCGACATATATTGGTTTATGTATCATTTGATTGCTTAAGCATATCCATAAAAATGATCATATAAAATATTGTATTTGTCTTCGGAGAAGATTTAGAGTGGTATATGATGTCTAACATGAGGGTGCTCCTTTATATGTTGATATGTGGAGAATAATGGAGTAATACATGACCAAGAACATGAGCATGCTATTGCTTGTGTTGGTTCCAACATTTGTACACAATTTTACAAATGAGGCATTTTGTTCTCGTGTTAATCTTCAAATTAGGTTTAAATGATTATGTTAACTTGAGCATGGTTATGTTAATCCTTGTATAAATGTATAAAGAAGAGAGATAGTGGTATATTTGAGTTTAATACCTTTAATTTTATTATATCTAATTATTTATGCACATGTTGATAGTCTAAACCTAATGCTTTATGTAAATTTTATAAATTTTGAAAATATCAATGGTATTAGTTATAAAATCAAGCATAAGCATATATACTTTAAAAAGTTAGAGTCATAATAATGGAGCTAATTTGATAGTAATTATGGATTTAAGTTAACTCTATATGACCATTAAGTTAAAATTGTAATCATTATAGATGAAAATGAGGGACTTCAGAAATTGTTCAAAATATTTTATAGATTCTATTAAATTGATGATTAACTAATGCAATAATGAGTATAATTGTCATCTTAGTCTTTAGATAAGTTCAAAAGTAGTAATTTTAGAACAAATTATAATTCTATTAAAATAATGATTAGTTAATACAATTAGGAGTATAATTGAGTTGTTATAACCTTTAAATATATTCAATGTTATGTTTCTAAGGATCTTGTGGAAGTATTTGGTTATTGTATTTTGTGAATATGAGAATTTAGAAGTTTTATTGTTTTATAAATCCATAATTAGTGGTAAATAATTTAATAACTAAACCTCCTTAATTAATTCAAAGTTGCAATCCTTAAGGATAAAAAGTTTATTCCCTTTATACAATTTTGGAGATGCCTTAAAATTTATATGGTGTTAGTTATAGATTCAAACATATATAAAAATAGATCAAAGAAATAAGTTTTAATGAAATTTGTAATGTGTGATGATATTTTTTTTATATGGAGTTATGGTATTAAATATAAGGAATAATTATGTAGCTTTAATAGTCATGGTAATGATATTTTAAAGTAAATATGGAATCTTTAGGAAATGATACTCATTCTAAAAGGTTGAAGAGAAGAAGAAAAATAAGCAACATCAATTTGGGACAGTCAAACACTAACGAAGAAGAAGAAGAGAAGAAGAAAATTAATCAATGTCAATTTAACATAGTTAGGAACATCAATGAATGAAAGGGAAAACAAGAAGAAGAAATAGGATAAGGAATGACCATATAGATGGTGAGGGACATAATATAGTAAAAATCATTAGGTCCAATAAGAAGGATTTATAACTTCAAATAAAAGTTGATTTAAATCAAAAGCAATGATATCAATAGGTAAATTTATCGTATATGTTTTAAAAAAGTTGCTAATACTTGACATGAATGATCTTTTGGCTAATATTATTACATTTGCTTATAATATATATAAGGATAACATAGTTGTCTAAAAAAATTAGGTGAATATCGATATATGGTTGGTTACATTTGTAATTCATGTTATATCTAGTTTAATAAATTTTTAAATGTCTTTTGTAATTTCTTTCTTTAGTTTTCAAGTTTCCATTTGTGATGATTTCCTCTAAATTTTCTTCCAGAAGTTTAATATCGGTATTTTGTCATCAAGACCAAAATATTAGTCTACCTATAATAAATTGATATGCTAAATATATTTATTTTCATATTATTCAAACTTAATATTATGTTTTATAAACCTTTGTTGCATCTAATTTCCCCTTTTGTTATATGATTATTGGATAAGGAAGTTATTATTTTGTTGGATAAGTTTATATAATGAGTTTAATCGTTACTTATTCTTTGTATAGTCATCACTCTTTTACTTTGTGATAACAATCCTTTAAGATGGACAAACCTAACTAGTATGGTCAAAGTGGTCCTCATTTTTAGGATTGATGCAATGCACACTCTTTATGGTTCATGGTTGTTGTTCCTTGCAAGATTAACCTCACTGTATTGATACGAGTTACATGACTATTGAAAATAAGAACAAACCTTTATTTTTGAAAGAACTGAAAAAAATTATAAGAAAGGCATCTTGACCTCTCACAAAAATTAAAAAGATTACAATGAATTAAGTTTATTACTATTAGAAGATTCACCAAACAAGGCTTTATGCAATCCAATACATTCATTTACCATTGATAATCTTTCACTATTATACGTATATAATTTATTCATTAATTTAACCATTCAATATTACCTTATATGTGTGTCCTAACCTCTATTTTTAGGAATATAATGGATAATTTTATCATTCATACTGACCATAGGAAGTTAGAGATTCTACCTTAGGTTAGATACTCTTATGGTTATTATAGATTTGTTCTTAATATGGTGTTATTTGATTACTTATTAACGCTTTAACACTTACTTTGTTCCTCTGAGAAAAATTGTGGTTCTAAACAAGATCGATTGTTGATCTTTGGATATATTTAGATTTATTAGTTGAGACACCTAATATGCCTAATTTTATTGCTCAGATTCTTATAATCATTAAGCCATTATAGAAACAAACTCTTCATAGAGTGTTTACTAGGGATTACAAATATTTGATTGATCCTATGGTCCAATTAGGATGAAATTAGGGGATTACATAAATAATGATATGTGTTTTTAATGAACTTTCTGGTCCTTTTTATAAAAACAAGGTCTAATTAGTCCTGCTTAAGCAAAGGTCCTATTGTTTACCATATGTAAGTGTTTGTAGGTCAAATTTTTTTTGGAAGTTTCTTAGATTCCTATCAATGTAAATAGAATAAATGCAACATTTGAATCTTTGTATTTAAGAAAATAAAGTCTCCTGGTTTTGGTGATTAAATCTATATTGCAAATTATGACAGGCTATCAAAAAGTTTATAGATATATCAATGGCAATAAAATGTATAGAAAAGAAATATCTTATAACTCGCAATTGAAAAAATGTTTAATGTAGAAGAGCTATAGGCAAAGAATCATAATATAAGATGCCAAAAAATATTTCAGTGTATTTATTGTCTAGTGGAGTCATATTGAGTACTCTCATATTATTTCTCCTCTAAATTTTAAGTATAAAGTGGCTTAGGTGGAAAATCAATTCCACCATTAGTGGAATAATGAATAATTGCATCCTCCATCCAATTCAACTACTCATCTTGATCCTTATATAGAGTTCTTATATCTCTTTAAGTGTTTTTCATGACTTCCTTAACTTTTGATCATAGCTTATTAATGTAATAATGTAACTTGAGCACTCTGTATATTCTTCCACATTGAATATGGAGACAGTAGAAAAGCATTCTCGAGTTTTACTCACCTCTCCCCCTAATATTATTAAGCATTCTAGAATGGCTAATCAATGGTCCTTTCAAGTTCATCATCCTCTATCATGATCTCATCAACATCAAACTCACTAACTTCTTTACAACTAAAACATATTGCCCTTTAACACTCTTCACTAAGCATATGTGTCACATTACTTCAGTGTCAAGTTTTGGCATTAATAGTCATCTAATGAAGCTGATTAAAAAATTATAAGTTCTTGCTAGAAATGATATTTATGACCATCTATATGTGTCCACTTTTTCTCATTGCCAAAATATCTAAACAATATACGTACTAAAAGGTTAAGTTATAATATCAACCCTCCACTAAGCATCATAAGTAAAACAAATCTCATAATATAACTACGCTTATACTCTCCCTCTTACTTAATATCGTGTGAGCAATAACTTGATGAAAAAAAACACAATATTGGTGATTTAATGTGTGAACTATATTAAAATAGAATTGTAGTTACATGTTCTTTGCAATATATTATGCCAAAGATTTACAAGTACAAATATATCTTCAGAGAAGTCATTAAATAATACTTCTATTGTGTTGGTCCCAAGTTACATCCCTCTTCAACTCAAATATTAACAAAAATTCCACGAGTATGTATCTTTAAATATAACGAAAAATTTTATCTACCTTGCCTTATGTATTACCTCTATCACATTCGCCATTGAAACAATTTGGCATAAAGAATACACTTAGAAATGTCTCTTAGATTTGATAGGTCTACTTCTTAGGATTTGATACCTTTTTATATGATCTTCATTGTTGAAACATAGCATAGGATGTGTGGACTCCTTGGATACTATGAGTTTAGTGTATAGAGCTATCCATTTCTTCAATATGTCCTTACTTCTAATTGATGATGACCTTTTACTCATATTTTCAAATTTTACTTGGTAGCAAGAAATTTGAAACCAAAGTGTGAAATGGATTTTAAAAAACACATTAATTTTACCATATGGATGTGTTATATACCCATGTTTAAATAAAGAACCCTAAACATATGCATAGTTAACGAATATGATTAACCACATATGCGTGTAGATAAACATATGCAAGAAAACTTATAATAGACATGGTTTGATACATTAGTGTGTACCAATTTATGTCCTTTATAATATTCCTTCAAAAAATCTTACATAAACAATATTAGATACATGATCATATACTAAACCATATTTATTTCTCTCTATCGTAAACATGATTTTGGCTTACGAACATATACAAAATTGTTTCCAATATTGTATTCCTTTAAATAAGTGAAGATGTTACTTATCTAAAATAATTGATGGTATTTTTTATATATAAGCATGACATGGGGTGTATAGAACTCTAATATAGTTTGTACTAAGTCATATATTCTTTGTACTCAATCATGGTGTTCTCATGTTAAAGCAAAGGTTGAGCGATGATATGTTTTTATGTATAGAATATGGTATTGAGTGTATTAAGTCCTAATATAGCTTGTAGTAAGGCATGGTATTCTTTGTACTTATTCACAGTATTCTAATATTAAAGTGTATGTGTTAATTATTTTCAATGTTATGGTACTTTTTTAAAATTTACATATTAAAGTGTAGGTGTTAATTATTTTTAATAAATGATGTTATTTGGTTTATACATAGGTTGATATTGAATGCATGAAATCTTGGTATAGTTTGTATTAATGCAAGGAATTCCTTGTACATAATCATGTTATTCAAATATAAAATTTAGGTGTGACTTATATGTAAAGAGTTAAGTGACTATATTTTCTTACAATATCTTGTTATGATTTTCATTGTGTGATGATGGTCATTATTTTACAAGCTTGTGCTTTTTGCAATATGGAGATATGGTATTTAAAACATTTGACTCAATGTTTTTTTTAAATTTATTAGTTACAATATTTAAGTAGGAAAATTGTACTAATGGTGATATGTGATAATGTTAAAGAATTTCCTAAGCACTAACCTTTTCAATTATTTTGCAAATAAGCACCTTACACTGGACCATCGAAAAAGGAAATATTTGTCAATTAGTTCCACAATTCATTTTCCTTGCCAACAAACATATTTTTAAGGAAACTCAACCATTAGACAATTAAGAATATACTGGAATAAATATCTGTTATCTTAATGCATCCAAAACCTTATAAATATACAGTGGATTTTAAATAAAAATAAATTGTTATAAAATTTTAGAATTATCCTTACATTAATTGTCAAATAACACTCTATAACATAATCGTTATAAACAATCATAGAATGGTGTTTCATGTGTGTGTTTTTATTCAAAGTTTGGTTAAAGGAGGAATATACTGACAATGCAAGAAATTAAAATCAGTTGACATCACTCAATCTTATAGGTGCTTTTGAATCTCAATCAACTACTTCTACTATAAGTCATATGCTTTAGAAACATTATATTGCATGCTAAAGGGTGCAGATAATATACAAATATGAACATACCATGATCACTAATGCAGGAACCTATTCCATAAAAAATTCCATTCTATAGTTAATTTCCACAATCGTCGCTTTGTTAAAAAATAAACATAGTAATCAAAATGTTAATTAATCTTTATAAGTCAGCTTTAAAACAATGTGTAATTGGAAAACCCATTTATGCATTCAAATAGAGATAAACATGATATTTTTCTTAGTTTTTCTCTTATAAAGATAGAAAATATGAACTAGAAATCTTTATCATCACATCACCACCACCATAAAACTAATGCCTATAACCCTAAACTAATATTTATTACATTAGGCATAATGCAATGGAATCTTATATTTTTATATATAGTATAAACAATAAGTTGCAACCCACTAGTGGTCCATAAGTTCTTTTTAACACCATCCTTCACATGATTAGAGTCAAATATCACAATCTTTCATACTTTCATTGAAATGCAACAACAACATCAATCATTATTTTGGAGTACAAGGACAAAAAGTTACAAATAGAAAAAAATATTCAACTCTTAATCATTATCTTAACCATTATTTCATGTATCAATGCTAATATAAATAAAAATACACTTAACCATTTGTTCATGCATGCATTAATGCAAATATCTAAATACTTACCAATATTTCTTGTATACTTAAAAAAAAATAAAAGATCAATATAATAAAAGGAATTGTCTATATTTTCCTCTAACACTTGATTTATGTCTACCTATTAGCATCACAACATTAAATTCAATTCCAAATTTCCAATATAAAATATTGTTCTTCCTTTTCACAAAAAAGATTTTAAGGTTATTTATCACAAATATCGAGTCCATTATGTATCTATCTAAAAGAACTCTAAAAACAATAATGTCAAATAACAAAATTAATGAAAACATGCTAACTAACCATTAAGTGTTTAAATCGTAAACATATTTAAAGAGTTAGAATATTGTAAAGGAAACTAGAAATTGCTTTCTTTACTTAATTTGCAACTAGGTTACTTACGCAATTCTTAGACTTAAAACATAAAAGGATGTTGTTTAATGTCAAATTAAACCTAAAATTTCAAACAACGTCTCAATCAAGAAACTTGGTGGAACAAGTCAACCAAAAATGAATTAATGTTAAATAACACACAACAACATATTCATCAACATTAATATGATCATGAAAAAATAACTAAGTGATTGAGCCCAAGTTTATCTTATTAATTGGCTACACTTTCATGGTTATTAATGCATTTTTTGACTCTTAATTCATGATTTTTGTGTTTAAATTAGTCTCTTACGGTGAGCTTATGTTTTAAGCAATTTGTTAGTAAAATTGTACAAATTGACATTAATTGCATTATAATTTTTCTAAGAACAATTGATACTGCAAATT
>JANVCQ010000232.1:21458442-21472485 GCA_025531925.1 Erythroxylum plowmanianum | reverse complement strand
TTAAGGCAAAATAGAAATAATTACGAATAAGTCCATAAATCAATAAATAATTAATTCAAATAAAATAGAAAAAAAAATTCGGGGTCCAACACCTAGCCTTTCCCTCTTCACAGAATGAGAAATTCCTTTCTCCTACTTCGAAGCCCTCGGTCAGAGCTTGAAAATCTTGCCCACAGATCTTGTAAAAAACGGGAGAGTTAAGACATTTGTAGAATGTCATAAAGGATGGCATATTAATGCCTCCTATGGAACTTCTCAAAGTTTGGTATTGACGTCAACGATGGTTTGTGTTTTCTGAAATAAGAGGCTAACTTTTTCAATGGTGTAAGCTTAGGTTATGGCTCAATAAGGGAAGAAAGGGTTACAGAAAGTGATGCTCAAGAACAATAATTCTTTTCTCTTCAAATTCAACATTGAGGTTAGGATCAGTGATATCTTGGAACAAGAGTCATGGCATGTGAGTGGCCAACCCATCTTCATCTAATGATGGAGGCCAGAAATAGAGTTTCATTCAGGAAACATTCAAACAATTCTATTATGGGTTCACTTTCATAATTTTTTACTTAAGTTCTGAACTGTAGATGGGTTGAGTTACCTTGTAAGTGCTCTGAGCAAACCCATAAGCATGGATGCCCGGATGGCTAGCATGGAGAGAGTTTATTTCGCTAAGCTCTATATCGAAGTTAGGAGAGACTTTTCTCTTCTGGACTATTTACCAATTATGAAATTAGATGAGAGCGGAGAGTTGACAAAATACCATATGGCTATCTCTTACATGTGGAATCCACATGAAGTGAAAAGATATTAGAAACTGATAGGACATATGTTTATAACCGGAAGTCATGAGGAGTTAATGGGAATTTGAGAGCACTATTGGGGAAGCAAAGGAGGAATCAGAGAATTTGGCCAACATGTGCTCAATTGGTAAAGAACCAAATGAGGGTAGTAAGAAATTGCAGTAGAAGGATATATTGGAGCAGCCTAATGATCAACCTCCTTATGTTGTTGAGGATCTGGCTGATCCGGAACTAGAGCAAAAATTTTTTGTTTCTCAAGAATTGCAGAAACCTGAGTTGGATAACCATATTGTTGAAAGTGCAAGGGTTGATATTACTGGTGTAGTTTCTGGTATAGTTCTTGTTGAGGTTGTTAAAGATAGCCAAAGTGCAGAGGTTGAAAATACTTGTGATGTTGCTGTGGATGTGCTTAAGGGTGCTGTGGATGTTGTTAATGGTGGTGTAGTCAACCTACAGATTCCTACAGAAAAAATGGCCCAGGTTATAGATAATGGTAAGCAATTAGTTGGCTTAAGGATTAAAAATGTTGTTGCAAATATTTCTCAACTCCTAGGGAAATTTTCAAATGAATTATGCTCAGAGGAAGACTCCTTTAGAACATGTTAAGATAATTGAAATTGTTACTACTAAAGTATCTCTGGCTCAGCTTGCAAATTTAGAGTAGACAATTATTGACAAATCCAGTGCAAACAATGGCGAAAGTCTGGACAGCGGAGTGAATGACTTTACCTCCCATATTTGGAACATTGTTAGATGAATTGGGCCAACATGTTGACTCTAGTAGCAACTGTTGGGAAAATTGAGAATGTCGTTGACATGTCCTCTAGTGCTGGGCTAGTGTATATACAACAAACAATAATGGTAAACTCTAGTGATGATTGTGTGGTTAGTTAGGGGATAAGAGATATCATCTCTTAGAATGCAGGACAAGCAAAGGATTGTGATTCTCCATTAGCTGCAGCCCAAGTCTCTGACATCCCAGGAGATTTTTGTGTGCAGTCCAAAACTGGAAAAAGGAAATCAAAAAGGAAGTGAAAGAAAAATCTCAAATATCAGGGGACTTTCCTCAAATAATGTAGTCTTAGTGTGGAACATGAGTTAAACAACCTTTATAAATAAGAAATGGCGAATAAGTCTTTCCATGGAAATGAAACATAAATGATGCCTATAATTGTTTCTATTCGTTGTCTATCTTACAAACAATTATAGTGTCTTACTTAGGGAGTGGTCTTATTGTAATATCATAGTAGGTTTAATGCTTTGAACTCATTATAACGTTGATATAGTTCTAACTATAATTAAAATTCTTTTTCATTTTTTAAAAAAAAAACTTAAGACAACTCAAATTTAGTTTTCTTTGATTGAAAATCCATTAATTTCATATAGGTGCCATTTTTAAATAATCTACCTTCATTATAGTAGTTCATACATAATAATTCTCACTTAAAACAAATAATAGACCTATTCTAATAAAGCTTAAAGTCATTTTACTCTTTTGTAGTGTCACGCTCTTCCACTCGTAAACACTTCCAAGAAAATTTTCCTCCTAACTTAGATCCTAAAAGATGGTTCTAATACTAATTGTTAAATTTAAAGCAATGTTAAAATAAAATGACAAGACGAAAACCATTGAAGAGACTTCCTTTCATGCATATTCAATGATTAGATAAGTCTTATACACAAAATATATGGCTAGAGAAAAAATTTACATATCATTCTTTACCACTAAAAATTTACGTTCTGTGCCATGGGCTGAGCTTTGGCACAGGTTAAGTTACCACTAAAGTAGGGCAGACTAATTTCAATTATATCTCCTTGCTAGAGCGTTAAAGGTGTAAGAAGGATAGAATCTTCTTTGATTTAAAGTAACTAATTGCTCATCTCATTGTAATTGTCCTTACTTTCTGTTACTTGTTGATGTAGAAAAAGACTGTTTAACCGACGTCAGATTTTAGGCATAACAACTAGAAATCATGCAGACGACACAAGTCAGTTCCAACATGTTCCCTCCTTTGCAACGACTCTTAAAATTTCCACTGTCTTCCATTATTCACGGGAAAAAAGAAATTCTTTCATTTTGTGATTTCCAGTGCCAGTAACAGATTTTCATTAGTTACAATCTAGAATTAGTTTGCTGCTTATTCGCAGCTGAAACAAGTTGCTTCCTCAAGATCTTGCCTGCAGCTGACTTTGGAATGGTACCAATGAAATCTACCCTTCTCACTTTCTTGTATGGGGCAACCTGAGATTGCCATATAAAATCAGTACTCAGAAGAATCAAATCTAAGAGTACTAAAGAAAACGAAGCGATTAAAAGCTATGAAATTGACCTGATTGGCAACAAATTGAATAACTTGCTGTTCAGTGATTTCAGAGCCACTGGCTCTCACCACATATGCCATTGGTATCTCTCCCGATTCTTCATCTTCAACCCTGTAAAGCCGAATTTGTCATCACAGAGAGAGAGGTACAGAAAGAGATGGTTTTTATGGGAACTGACACTCACGGTATAACTGCAGCATCAGCTATTTTGGGATGACTCAGAAGTACTGCTTCCAATTCTGCTGGAGCCACCTGCATTTCGAATCAAGATTGACATCAAGTTCCCATCTTTATCTTATCGGAAACAGAGTGCGTAACAGTTTTGGTGAGCAACTGATCGGTGAAGTAAGAAATGGTGAGCAAAATTTTGGAAGCAGCAAAAAGTACCTGATACCCATTATGCTTTATGAGCTCCTTGATTCTGTCAACAACATACAAGAACCCGTCTTCATCAAAATAACCAAGATCACCAGTTTTTAGCCACCCATCAGAATCAATCGTTGCAGCTGTTGCTTCTTCATTTCCCAAATAACCTTTCATGATGGTGGGGCTCTTTATCCACAACTCGCCTTGTTTATAAGGTGGCAAAGCAGTCCCTGTTTCAATATCAATCACTTTAGCACTAAAAGTTGGTTCTAACGTTCCACACGAAGCAGGATGAGCCTTGGCATCCTCATTAGACACAAAAAAGGTGGTAGCACCACAGCTCTCTGTCAGCCCATATCCCGGCCTGAGTTCAACCCATGGAAACTTCCGCCTGAACTCTTCAGTCAGCTCCTTGCTCAGTGCTGCAGCCCCAGAACCAATTCTTCTCAAAGATGAAAAATCACACTTGATTTTGCTTGCATGCTTCACTAGTCCAAGTATCACTGGGGGTACTGCAGGTATGTTACTAACTTTATGAGTTTCAGTGGCTTGAAGCATAGCTTGAAAATCATATCTTTTCATCAATACAGTAGTGACCCCTACTGTGAACAATCCTAATGCAAAAAATGCAAGCCCGTAAATGTGAAACATGGGAAGGAAGCACAAGAATATGTCATCTTGAGCCGAAATTTCATAGATTGACCATCTGAGGAGGGTCATGACAGCTATAAAATTGGCATGCGTCAATATCACACCTTTGCTTGTCCCTGTGGTGCCTGAAGAATATAGTATTGCTGCTGTGTCTGATTGTGTTAACTTTACCTTTGGCAACTCCAAGGGATCACAACCTTCGATCAATTCTTCCACACATAGTGAATCCTTTTCAGAACTACGAGTTGTGAGCAATATAGGGACACCAATTTGTGCAAACTTATGCTGCTCTTCAGGTGCTGAAATAACAAGTTTTGCGCCCGAATCACGCACCTGTTTAGCAATTTCTGATACAGTGTAGACCGGGTTGGCTGGACTCAGAATTGCACCTATAGAAAATATAGCTAGGCATATGGTTGGGTAGAGGACCGAGTTTGGAGACAGAAGGAACACCGCATCACCTTTTCGGACACCAACACCATGGTACAACCCTGAAGCCAAGGCTCTGATGGATCGATGAAGCTGTGCATAAGTTACTCGTTGATTAGTATCCGAATCGATAAGTGCAACTCTAGAATCAGCCTGGTCAGGGTGTGGAAACTGGGATAGCACATATTCCGCTGTGTCGAGGTCATGTCTAGTGGGAATTCGGAAATTTTCGCAGAGTTGGGTCAGTGAATGGTACACACCGGTGCTTGAATCAAAACCACTCTGTTGTTGACCACCGCAGCTTTCCTTCACAATGGTGGCAGTCCGAGGTTCCTCAGCCGACATGATTAACAATGCACACTTTAATTCCAAGCGCAAACCTGGAGTGTGAATATGTCCAAGTTGGCATTTTGTAGGCGTCGGCAGGCAGTTGTAACTAAACCATATCAGAACTTGGATGTAATGATTGGTACAAGTGACGAGACTCGGAGCCGGCAAGGGCGTTGTAACCAAGTGAAAAGAAATGGTATCTTGGGATTAAAAGATCCATATTCGATGGCCTAGTAATGATATCATCGATAAAGGAATATGGAAGTCTCTTTCTCGGATGTTGCATTATCTTGTTTACTAGTTAGGAGAGGTTCTTACATGGCCGCCCACTGTAGTCTTTTGGATTACCTGGGCATGTTAATAATTTAGTAATAGCCGTCGGTGGAGTAATCACTAAAAGGAAGCTTGCTGGTCGAGTAGGCTTTGAGAATTAGACATCGTCACTTAGGAAGTAGCGCCTCTGTTAAGTATTAAGCTTAAGATTGCTGTTGGAAAACTAAATAAAAAGCACTTCTGTTATCAAAATCTTCTAGTGAAAGCAGTTCAATATTATAAATTTAGAATGTTTACCTTAAGATCTACCTTTTATTAACATAATCCAAACAGACAGAACCATATGCTACTTAATTATTTAACTTTAAGTAGCATTACAAATAACTAAGAATTATTTGTAATTCTCAGTTACTTAAATTGAAAAGTGATTGAGCACCAAATTGTGAAGGCAAGTCTATGGCTAAGGCCTTAACACAAATTAGTGTAGACAAAAATACTTTGGTTGGTCTTAGCTATAAGATAGGTTGGCTTCAAATTTTTTTCCTTATTTTATCGACTCAATGGTTATAAGTTGTTCGGTTATGACCTTAATCGATTCCAATTCTTGTATTAGTTTACTAAAACTTAGTTTATCATCTCGATCATAATTTTTAATTCTTAACAATGTTGGTGATGTGAAAGCACTATTACATGGAAGCCCCTACAAAGAAAAGAAGTTTTAGGGATTTCAGAGATAAGATATAGGAATTCTATGAATTTTAGATTATTTTATGTAAAATTGATTATATGTTAATTAAAGTTAAATAATTATAATTATTAATTACTAACTTTAAGTGAGTGAGACTCATAATGTCACATAGAAACATGACACTTAATTGACGGACCATTAACCATGTTAAAAATTATATTAGTTTAGGGTTAAAATTGAATGGTTTTGTAATGTTTAGGCTCTTCTTAAACACTCCAAGGTGTTAGATTATAACAAATATCTGTTCGGGTTTTAAATATATATTTTTATTTCTAAAATGTTTAAATTAAACCTCAAATTAACAAAATTCAAACTTCTCATTTAGATTCCATCAATTTAAAGTCACATATTTTTTATTATTTTTTTGAGCCCTCTTTTCAATGAAGAGAAATAAGAAAGAATCTTCTAAAGATAAAATAAGTGGTAGTGTTATAGACTCGTCTTTTCAATTAAACAATTGGCAAGAGAGGTGAGTAATACTTCCAGTTACTTTGTCCCTAGAGGTTCTTTCTCATTTCTCTTTACTCTTTTCACTAACAACAACAGAACTCCTTCTTCATCTAAACCCAATTTCAGGTCCATTAAGGTAATATTTAAAAGGACCTAGACCCAGTAATGCAAATACTTTTAGTGTTTAGAGTTCTTCCTTTTTGTTATTAGATGGAAGGAAGTGAAATGAAAAGAGGAAACAAAATCAAGATCCATTGTGAGACAGAAGAAGATTTGGGAAATCTGTTTAAGATCCAATCTCGATCGCAATGGAATAATCACGAAACTTTTTTCGTGGCTTTTGATTTCTTGAAAATCAAGATCTATTTAATTCTAGAAAATAATCAACACAGATTATAATAAAGTAGAAATTTAATTCGTAACTTATTCCGAAGCTTAATCTTTGTCTTCTCGTATCCCTCGAGCTATTCCTGAAACTATTTTTATGCTTACTTAGATTTTTGCAAGACTCAACATTCCCCACATGATCGTCGACTAACAATCGAGTTCTCGAACGCTTTATGACCCTTGCAATGTTTAACTCTCACAATCATAAGAAACTACAGAAGCAATAGAATAATCAAAAGTAATAATAAAAGCAAAGAAGAGATACAGAAAATTGTTAAACTTTGTTACTTTCTTCAAAATATATAAAGGAATACTCTCTCAACTTTGTGTGTGAAAAGCAAGGCTCAAATGAGTTGTATGTCGGCATCAATGCTTGAGGAACAAGTAAGAATCCTAACAGAACTGTACTACCCATGATCACATCTTATTTTATTAGATTATATTGTTATCCTATAAGATTACATCCCCATCTAAATAGGACTCTATCTGATAATGTCTATCTACATCTCAACTAACAAGATAAAAGATTACACATGATCTATCCCTATCTATGAAGAGGTCCACTATCTTTAGATGATCCTCTGGTGTGGTCATTATCCTTTGGTGCTGATGTTTATCCTCCGTGATCTTATCCGCCACATCATCTAATATCCCCATGATCTCTTTCTATTGATGATGAGTCATCTAAGCAAAAGCCAGTCATAGCATACGAGTCTGATCTAATGTTTACCTATGTCAAGTCTATTAGACATGGTCCGTCTATTTGAGCATCCACTAAGTCCTTAGTTCATCAAGAACTTAGCCTTAGCCTTGTCAGCCCGTACACAATCTGAAACTCTATCAAAACTCCCACCATGCTTGATCTAACGTGCTAAGTCAACTTGGAGCTTTCACATGCCACCACCATACGTGTGATACAGCTAACCTTCTACCCAAGGTCCATCTCTGACTAGTTGTGAAGTGCCTTTATATGCTAACAGGCTAACAAACCACCCTGACCTGATGAATTTGACACCCTCATTGAGCTAGTCTGAAGGTAGGCTTTCACTTGATCTTTGAATTACCTCAAGATTTTATCTTTCTCCCACATAGCTTCCGTGATCGACTTTCCTTTCCATTGGATTAAGAACCCTGTCCGTTATTTCTTCTTATGTTGCCTTGCTATTCTGTGATCCAAGATCTTCTCTACTTGATCCTTGAACTGTTTTCTCATAACTAGTGGAGCTCTCTCCACTTGACTACTATTTGGATCTGATGTATCCTCATGGTAAGGTTTGATAAAACTAACATAAAAAATAGAGTGTACCTTTAGTCTCTCGAGCAACTTCAACCTGTATGTCATATTGCCCACTTTACTTAGCACTTCAAACGGTCCATTGTACTTTGGCACCAATCCACAATGCATTTGTTTGCTCGAGATCTTCTTCCAAATATGTAGGGTAAGTTTTAACAATACCTTATCTCCCATGTCGAACTCTAACGGTCTCCTCTATAAGTTTGCTTACTTCTTCATCCATTGAGAAGCCTTTCGAAGACTATCCTTCGCCTCATCTAACAACTCTTACTTCTTCATTGCGAATTTGTACACTGCAAGACACTTGCCACCTCTCCTTTGTTCGAGTGAAGTGAGAGGTTGCTATCCCAAGATTATCTCAAAGGGACTCTTCTCCGTCGCAAAAGATCTGTACAAGTTATAGTAAAACTGTGTAGTATCAATCAAACTTAACAGTTACGTCAACTTACACTTACATAATGCCTTAAGTACTCCTCCAATAGACTATTGATTCTCTCTATTTGGCTATCCATTTATGGTGATTTGCTATTGAAAACTTCAAATTGCAACTCATCATGTTAAAAATGGGAATCCAGAATTGGTCTATAAATCTAGCATCTCGATCACTCATAATGTCCATAAGGACTCTGAAGTATTTCATAATATTCTTATAGAACAACTCTGCCGCAATATCCGAGGGGCATGATGCTAGTGCTGGTACGAAGATCCCATACTTGGAGAAACGATCTACAATCACCATAATTGTCTCCATGTTGTCCACCTTTAGAAACCCTCTTATGAAATCCATTGAAACTAACTCCACAGTCTTTCGGGAATGGATAAAGGTTGTAGCAAACCAGCTTCCTTCTTCCTTTCCAGTTTATCCATCTGACATGCAAGGCATATTTTGACACACACCTCAATATCATTCTCCGTCTTCAGCCAATAGTAGGAATGAGCTAGGAGTGCTATCATCCCCTGAACTTCAAGGTGGCCAACCTATTGTAGCATTGCATCTCCTTTAACAATTGTTTCGGCAAGCTACTGAAAGTTATCACATACACTTGAATACTCTTAACCCATCATCATCGAGCAAAAACTTGCACACAACACTTTCCTTAACTTGTGAGATCAACTTATAGTACAGCTATCCAATGGAGTTGTAGCTTTGATTTGCTTCAACAGGTTAGACTCCCCCTTGTAATGGCATATAAAGTCGTGAATAACTCCTTCTGACTCAAGGCATCTGCCACATTATTGTGCCTCCCGAGTTTATGCTCCCATGCGAAGTCATACTCAGTAAGGAACTCTTACCACTAGGCTTGTTTCTTGGACAACTTCTTTTGGGTCTTGAAAAATGTGTTAGTAACATTGTCTATCCAAACAGCAAACCTAGTTCTGAACAAATATACTCGCAATGTCTCAAGGTAATGCATTGCGAGCATTTCCTTCTCATGCATTGAGTACCGTAGCTCCGCGCCATTGAGTTTCAACTCTCAAATGCTATGGGATGAGCTTCCTATACTAAGACTCCACCAATGGCTTTTTTTTTATGGATCTGTGTGTACATCAAATGGAAGATTAAACTCTGGCAGCTTCAACATAGGTTTGGTTAAGATAGAATCTTTAAGTATTTCGAATGCCTCCTGACATGCGCCCAACCAATATCACTTTTGTTTCTTCTTTAACAAGCCCATCAATGGTGCCACTTCATTCGAGTTTCCCAATATAAACTACCTATAGTAGTTCACTAGTCCAAGAAAACTTCTTAATTCTCTTACTATCGTAGGAACCTGCCACTCAACTATTGCCTTCACCTTTTTTGGATCCATTCTAACCTAACCCTTGCTCGCTAGGTGACCCTAGAATCTGATCTCTAACTGTGCAAAATCACATGTCTCCATCTTCAAGAAAAGCTTGTGTTGCTTTAAACACTTGAACACTTTCATCAAGTGCTCCAAATGTTTAGCTATATCTGTACTATACACCATGATGTCATCGAGATATACCACCACGAACTCATCAAGGAAATCATGCAAAACATCATTCATTAAGTTACAAAATGTTAAAGGGCATTAGTTAATCCAAATGGCAATGACCATAAATTCGTACGATCAATACCGAGTCACACATGTTGTCTTTTGCCCATCACCCTCAGCTATCCTCACTTGCTAATATCCACTCCGAAGATCTAACTTCATGAAAACTGCATCCCCTGACAATTTATATATTAAATCTTGAACTAAGGGAACAAGATACTTGTTTCTGATTGTTACCTTGTTCAATGCTCAATAGTCTATAAACATCCGAAGTATTCCGTCTTGCTTCTTTTGAAACATCAGGGCACTATATAGGGCTTCAGATAGTTGGACGAACCTTGCCTCTAATAGTTCACCAAGTTATTTTTGAAGTTCCCTCAACTCCAATAGGGACATTCTATATGGTGCGTGTGCAAGAGGGATTACTTCAGGAACTAACTCAGTCTTATGATCTATCTCTTGATGGAAGAGTCTCCAGTAACACTTTCAGCATCACGTCCCAAAACTC
Organism: Erythroxylum plowmanianum; assembly: GCA_025531925.1. Classification (NCBI taxonomy): domain Eukaryota; kingdom Viridiplantae; phylum Streptophyta; class Magnoliopsida; order Malpighiales; family Erythroxylaceae; genus Erythroxylum; species Erythroxylum plowmanianum. Next base: position 21,461,912 of record JANVCQ010000232.1, on the reverse strand, counting down.
CCTTAATAAACTTGCAACAGCATTGGGGACTTCCACCACATTGTCCTCACTAATCTCTTACATGACAGCGAGATAGGTATCCATACCTTTCTTCTCGATGCTAATGGCCGACACATGTGCTATTGTCATTGTATCATCCATCATTCCACCACCAGATCTACAATAGTTAACAAAGAAGAAACTTTCCTCATACATGATCTTCATACCTTCCAAACTTGGATATAACATCGCCTTTGCTCCCTTCAAGAAATTGATCCCCAATATCAAATCAAAATCTTCAAGTGGTATGACCATGCAATTGAACTTGGCACGTAACTCCCTATGCTCACTGGGACATTGTAAGCAGCTCCTACCATTACTTGTGCCTTACTCATAGTGGTTTTTATCCTTGTTAAGGACTTTGACACCTTAAGCCCCAACTTACGCACCATCCTTTTTGCCACGAATGAGTGCATCGCACTAGTATCTATCATTGTAATTACCTCATTCCCATTGAGTTGTAACCCTACATACATTAATTTGTCAAAAGGGTTAGACTCACTCTTATTCGTGTTCAATAAGGTGATTGAATTTAGAGCTGCCACCGAATCCTCCTCTTTTTCTTCGGTGATCAACGCATTCAACTTTTCCTTCCTTGGACATTCTCTCACAAAATGTCGACTGCTACTAGGTAACAAGTAACTTTACCCTTGTTGGAAGATGTCTCCCTATTATTGAAGCCACTATTTTACTTGCCTTTCGCCTTCAAGTCTCCCTTCTTAGGGTCTTTTTTCTTTTTTCCCTCGCTTTTATCCTATTGGGCTAGGCCTTTGCCTTTGGAAGAATTTAAGGAGCCCACTTTAGTTTCCTTCATCATTCAAAAGTCTACCAAAGTATCAGCAGCCGCAATTGCACCAACTACGTCCTTCACATTTTGCCTCTGTAACTTTATTTGCACCCATGGTTATAACCCGGACTAAAAGTTGAAGAGCTTGTTTACGTCTAACATATTATCAATGTCAAGCATTAGAGAACTAAACTTTTTAACATATTCCATTATGAATCAGTCCTGTTTTAGCTTCTTCAAGGCATCCCTTGTAAGCCAAGAAGTGCTCATCAAAAGAAATAGATATTTCAACTCCTTCTTCATCTTGTCCCACGTGTTAATGGGATCTCTACCTGCACTGATCTCTGTAGAGGTCTTTGTTCTCCACCAAAACTTGGCATCCCCATTTAAGTATATGGTCATCATGTTAACCTTCTCAACATCAAGTATCTTGGTAGCCATAAAATACTACTCCATTTTCCACAGAAAGTTCTCGAGTTCCTTTGTGTTTTGAACTCCTTTGAAAACTTTAGCCTCACGCATCTTCACTACGGTGCTCTCGACGCGTCTAATCTCCTGTGTCACAATCGTATGCCTTAGGATCATCATCTTGAACCTAGTATCCTCCTGTTCCTTCATCAACTCCGCTATTTAATGCTACAATGCCTGGATTTGTTCTGCCAACATCTCCATCTGAGTGTTATAGGAAGTGACCTCCTCCTCCCTTTAAGGAATTAGGCCAATGAGTGCCTTCACTTTGTTGACACTCTCTATCAAATTGCTGCCTCCTGCCATCTCGAAATATGACTCTGATAACAATTGTTACAAAGGTCTTTTTAAGCACTAAACTTATCTGCAAGTTACACCTACTCCTTTGCATGACAATCTTACTTAGATTTGTTTAAGCAAGACTCAGCCTTCCCGATATGATCGTCAACTAACAATCAAGTTCTAGAATACCTCATGACCCTCGCAGTGTTTAACTCTCACACTCGCAAGAAACTGTGGAAGAAATAGAATAATCAAAGGCAACAATAGAAGCAAAGAAGAGATGCAACAAACTGTCAGCCTTTATTACTTCCCTCAAAGTATACAAATGAATGCTCTGTCAACTCTGTGTGTGAAGAGTAAGGCTCAAAAGAGCTATATATAGGCATCAAGGTTTAGGGAACAAGTAAGAATCCTAAAAGAACTCTACTACCCATGATCATATCTTATCGTATCAGGTTACATCATTATCCTATAAGATACATCCCCATCTAAATAGGACATTATCCGATAAGGTCTATCTACATCCTAACTAATAAAATAAAAGATTACACATGATCTATCCTTATCCACGAAGATGTCCATTATCTTTAGATGATCCTCCTATATGGTCTTTATCCTTTAGTGCTGATGTCTTTCCTCCCTGATCTTATTCGCCACATCATCTAAGATCCCTATGATCTTTATCCATTGATGATGAGTCATCCAGGCCAAAGTTCTCATAGCACACTGGTCCGATCCAATGCTTAACCATGTCAAGTCCATTAGTCATGGTCTGTCCATTTGAGCACCCACGAAGTCCTTAGTTCACTAAGAACTTAGCCTTAGCCTTGTCAACCCATCGCTCATAATCTTCACTAGTATGATCTTCCAATCTCTATGTTTTCTTGCTTTCTAAGCTCCATCGCTCAAGAACAAGATCTAGATGCAAAAAAAAAAAACCAAGCTAAGAGATCGAGAGAGAGGTTGAAGTGAATGTGTTGCAACTTATATTAATCTTGCCAAAAAATACAATATTTACATTGTGTTTATGCAACACAAACTTTTGTCATTATTATCAATAGCATATACATATAAAAACTAATGGGACAAATATGAAAATATCAAAATGTTAGATTACATTGAGACAATATACTGTAAACATTTTTCATCATTATGAGTAGCGCATAAATGTAAAAGTGAATGGGACAAATATCAAAATATGAAAAATTTTAAGGCATTGCTAATCGATGTTTATTTCATTTGTGTTTGACTGTGAAAGTTTAAGTTATGATGATTGTGTCAATGATGTTCTCCTTATGATTGCTTCACCTTGTAATTGTTATGAAGTAATACTAGAACGTCCTCTAAAGCTAATAATAATTAATATAAAACTAAAAAGTGGTATACATGTAAAGTTGCCTCTGTTCTAACCTGATTAGCATAATGATAAACATTAGTTACTATATGTTTATAAAATTGTATTCATATCATTGAAGTAAGGTGTACACACTTGTGAAAAAGCCACATGTTGAGTTGAGGTGTCCTTATTGCATTTTCTAGAGTTATGACTACAATGACCATATTTTCAACATTTCTACACTTGCTTTTTCTAACAATTTATTTGAAATTTTCATTTTCTTTGGCTCATTTTGTTATTTTCTTCTTACAATTTTAGGTCTACCAGGCATAACTTGTGAACTGAGCCTTCCTATAGCATGAATCTATGAATGTCTTAACCATTTCTATCGAGTGATGGATTACACGAATCACATGTTTGCATGGGTATTCATATAGATCCCCTGCTCAGCAACTATATGTTTGTTGCCTACCAATCCTTATTGTAACATCCCGTCCCCATATTAAGGGTTATGACCCAAAATTTCAGTACATGCAAGCTCAAAGAGAAATTAAGATA
>JANVCQ010000232.1:21427193-21440319 GCA_025531925.1 Erythroxylum plowmanianum | reverse complement strand
TGGTTTTCAACCTTGACTTATCTAAAAGAACCCCCAAACAGGAAAACCTTGTTAAGCAACCAGCATCAATAGTTACTGTCTCTGAGAGACAATTAAGACAGATAACATAAAGAAGAATAACAAGCTAGTAGACGCTTTACAAAAAGTAAAACGATAAAAGGAAATTTCAATCCCCAACCCCATCACCACCACCACCAAAGGGGGAAAATAAAAAAGAGGAAACCAAACGAAGGTCCTAGACAGCCACATATAAGCACATTACGCACAGCAAGAATATAAAAGAAAATTTTAACTGGGGTCACCACAACACACAATTTCATTTGCCATAGAAAGCAAGGCATAAACTACCCAAATATCCATACTACTAGAGAAAACAGTTAGAGACGTCAAAACAAACAAATACTAAAATGCGTTTCTATCTATTTCCTTAAGACTGTAAAAACATAACAAAACGTCTACACTAAATGTTGCAGAAAATAAAACAAAAAAAAGCAGAACAAGAAAGAACTGAGATAAACGAAGAAATGGGCACAAGATTAGATAAGGCAACCTGATAGGTCCCAAGGTTCATTCTTGTAGATATCGATTTCCGCAATTGCATCAAAACGAACAGGTTTGTTAGAAACCTTCCGTTTCAAGTAATAGCTGACGAGTTCCTCGTCGGTGGGGTGGAACCGGAACCCAGGTGCCAAAGCCGCCGCAGTTGGCTTAGGTGCGGGAGGAGAGGGTGGCGTGACAGCCCTTGGCGGAGTAAAAGGCGTTTCAGAACCCATCAGGAGAAACAGAATTTGTTTGGATGGGAGCGCTTTCTAGGGTTTGGAGGGACAGACAAGGGTCTGAATGGACCGATGAAGAAGAAACAGGTGAATGCCTTAGAAGACAAGCAATTTGGTTTTCAATTTTTGGGACGTTACATTGCAGAGTGCAAACTCAATAGAATACTGTGATTTGTTTCTTTTGGTCGGTGGAGGATAACTTACGCCAGAAGTTTATTAATAGAATAAAATATAATATTAATTTATTATTTGATATGAATTTACAATAAAATATAATAAAATAAGATAAGACAGTTTCATATTTCATTTCATCTTATTGAAAACAGTAAAAAATTAAGATAAAATATAAAATAATAAATAACTTTACGTTATATTATATCATAAATCTTTTATCTTATAATATCTTTTAAATAATAATTTTTTAATATTATATTTATTTTTTTTATTTTATTATAAACTATGCCGTTATATTCTATTCACATTTCGTTCCGTTTATTGTAGCTACGAATATCCATGTAAGAAGGGTAAAGCACGTGTATTAATTGTAAGTAACCAATCTAATACAAGATGAGATGTGACAGAATTTGAGATTCTTGTTCCTGGTTCCTGGTTCCTGGTTCCTGGTTCCTGGTACACGTGACGCGGGTGCTGTTGGCAAGAACTAAGAAGGCTTCAGTTTAGTGTTGCTTCTAATTGAAACATACACTGTAGCTAAAGCACGCGTGCATGGACTGAAGCCCGTTTGGCCGTTTCTTTCCCTAAAGTCAAAACAAAAACAAAAAGGTGATCGGATCACAGGCACCTCCCCCACTCACCTTCATTAAACACACTTCGGTTCAGGATAATTAACAGATTACTTCTGCAGTCATTCTCGTTTCTCATTTCTTCTACTGTATACATACATATTTATGGTGTAAGTATATAGGAAGGATTCCAATTTCAAATAACATGGCTTAAACTTACCAGTGACTCTATCAATTTTTTAAAATATTTTTAAAAAGTTAAAAATATAGAATAACATATTTTTAAAATTAAATTAAGGTCTGAGCTACCTAAATCCATATCTATCTGAAACCTAATTTTTCTAAATAAAATATTGTCATTTTGTTTATAATAGTTCAATATCGGATCAATTTAAACTTGAATCTAATCCACAAGCCGACTCATTAAAAATAATTAAATTTAGACTAATAGCTAGCTATTGTCATTCTTAATTTAACTCAATAAGTACAAATTTTCCCAACATCTAAAAGGAACATCATCGAGCCTACTAAGTGATTACTAGCTTAAAAAAATAAAAGGTCCTATAATGTAATATATTATTTATTTATAAGTTTGCATGACTTCATATTATCAGGAAAAAAAAGGAATAGGAAAACTAGAAATGATAGTTTAAAACTCTCCTATCTTTAAAATATAATTTAATACTTTTAATTTTATTTTGGTCATTTTCTTTCCTCTTTCCTTCTTTTTCATTGAGATAATTATCTTTTCTTGAAGAAATGATTTAGACCGAATGTATTACTTTTAAGTATATAAAAAATACATTTAGATAAGATTGTAATTCTTAAGTTCACGTTGATTGACTCCTTTTATTAGGACACTTGTATTATTTGTAAGATGTAATTGTTTCAAATACTAAGTTCGCTAGTGTCACTTTTGACATTCAAGAAAAGAGGTAAGGATAATTTGATTTTTGCAGTTGACTTTTCTCCTCAAAGGGTGAGATGATTATTACGTGTCGAAAATTTAGCAAAGTGGAGCCAATAAGAAGGGCAAGGCTCGGTAGCTTGAATTAATATGCTACTATAGGCATATTTGTACGAAGCAAATTGCCTATTAAAGTCTCGATGAAATTTATTTTTGAATCATACTAATTGAAGAAAAAGGGCTACTGTAATGTTACACCATAAAAATATTAAGAACGGCCTCTTGATTAATAGCTTTAGACTGATGCCAGCCAGTAGTAAGGGTATTCGCAAGAAAAAGCAAAAATTAGTTTACAAATAAAATTTGGCTAAAAGTGTATTTTAAACCATAGTGTTGACATCAGAATACAAGTTGAACCTCAACATTTAAATTGATCGAAATAAATCCTATTCAAACTTCATCAATTACATGTTATGTCACGTATGACATGATTTTTCTTTACAATTTATGCTCATTAGTAGGATCATTCTATTATTTCAATAAAAGTGGGTCCTGGAAATTTAAAACTTACTGTTTGCTCTTTATTCAAAATCCCTAAATCTTCAAATTTTTGCAGAACCAAAACAGGCATTGAACTCATAATTTAATTAATTAGGTTGAAATTGGTTCTATATTCATCTTCGTTGTATGCTCTAGGAGTTAATTAATTAAGTTGAAATTGGTTCCATATTTATGATTAGACAGAGGGATTGATTATCTTTCGAAGTTATTTGTCTCTAATTAGAATACATCTAGGTTGTTGTCTCCTTTCATATTCTAGTTCTAGGGCTTAAAACTATAAGGCTTGATTATTATTGTAATAGAGGGAGATCATTATTATTATTGAATAAAAAACCTTAAAGATTTTTAATTTATTTTAAAGAAAACCTTGATTTAGGTTCTCTATAAGCTATAAATTTTATCTAGCTTGCTAGTGGCATTAACTCTATATCTTCTCACTTCTAATTTTTCTTTTGTAAAGTGTGGCGATTCGTATACTTCTTGTTGTGATGTGTTTTCATAGTCTCAAATCAACCTAGTTTTTGATATAATGTTACTAAGTCCTATTTTATTGATATTAAATCTCATAAGTCTTATTGGTGAGGATCATATCAATTTCTTTTAGAAAGGAAGAAATTAGTGCTAGGTATAACAGTGGCTCTAGCTCTTAGTTAGCGTTAATAAGATCAAAGCTTGTAGTTATATAGATGATGAGGAGCCTATACTAGTGATGAATGACTAATGGATCTTGAATTTTCCCCTCACCTTATAGAGACTTTGATGATGAAAATTTTGAGTTGAAGTTTATGATAGACCCCAATGATATAAATATAGTTTAACATCCATATATCTATAAGTATTAGAAAACTATAGCCATACGAAAGGGCATGTTTTGCAAACTTAGTGATAGATGGTTAATTGATTATATTTTTTTACCTCATATTTAATTTATTCTTACTTGATATTTTATACTTTTTTGTATATTTGGTACTTAATATGCTTCAAGTGTGTTTACAGGTGATAATTGCCTTCATGTACTTAAAGGAGAGGAATTCACATGAAAATGTGACATAAAATTAGAAAATCAGCAATATAGAAGGAGTGCACAACTGTGCATTTTTGCGATATCCAACGATTTCCAATTATGCACGTTCCTGTGCACAGCCGTACACATAACCGTGCTTAACCCAAAAACGTAGATTTTTATATAAAAGTGACGTTTCAGAGGCAAATTAGACCAAGAAGCGGCTGACACTATTTTGAGACGTTCAAAGGTGATTCCACAAGCAATTTAGAGCTTAAGGAGTGAAAGACATGGAGATTTTATCAAGAGATCTATCAAAACACACGATAGAGAATAATCAGGAAGATTTAGAAGTTATGATTATGATGTTTGTTATTTTGTTTTCTATATATATGGATATGATTTCATGTTCACCTATGTATAGCTAATTTTTCTATTAGTATTTAAGCCAGATGAACCCTAGTTGAATACTTTGACATGTTTTGATTCTTTTGTAAATGCAATAGTGATTGTTGATTATTAAGATCCAATTATCCATTTTATTTATTGCTTATTAATTTGACTTTTAGACTTTAATCTAATTTCATACATAGCAATTGAGAAATCCTAGGTTTGAATAGATCTATGATAATTGGAAAGAGTTGGTTACAATCTTACAGATAGGACGACATAAATCTTCTAGATTATGGTCAAATCTAATAGAGAGATTCATAATACGGTAATGCAATCCTATAAGTTTTAACCTAAGTAATTTGGGTAGAGATCTTAGGATTAGTTGTTAGTAAACTCAAGGTTAGGTACAAGCATACCTTAGGAATCTCCACGGTTCAATTAATCAACATCATAATTGCATAACAAATAATCAATCGGTTAAGGGCTTAGGTGTAACATCCCATTTCCCCCATGTTAAGGGTTAAAACCTTAGAATACTGAATATGAGAGATATTATTAAGAAAATAGGACATGCATTTCACGCCTATGCATCATTTAGCATATATATACGTGAATTTGATTTTTTGTACATATTACAATGACTGTATATGTACTCATTTGACATTATCAGGTATAGTTGATCTTAATTAATTTATAAATATGATTATGATGCGAATAGTGAATATTTTGTCTTGAAAATTGATTTGGTGAGTATAATTATTGATTTAGAATTTTTTGTGAAAATTTGGCAAAATTTTATGAAATTATGAGTATTTTTGGACTAGAAAAATGTCAAGTGATAAGACAATTGATTTATGATAATAGAAATAAGTGTCAAATGACAATTGAAATAATTGGCAAATGGTATTCGGATTTGTTGAGAATGTGACATTAAAAATTGGGTGACAATTAGATTAAAAATTGGGTGACAAATGGACTAGAGATTAAATAGTATTGAGTATCATTATTAAGAGAGGTTAATTTGATTCTTTAAGTGGTAAGTGTCACGACACATGTTGTGACACCCACCAAGTAATTTTTTACCTTGCTTTTAACCCATCCACGACATTTTCTTCTTAAAAGACCATCTTTATTCCTTGTCTCTCACGTATTCCATATACTCTTCTCTTCATCTTTTTCATTTTCTTCATTCACGACCATCTCACTCTCACCCTCATCACGTTGAGTTTTTGCTATCCTTAACCTTGTTTCTTCAAGATCCTTGCTATCTCTTCATCTTGTTACTAAAAACCTAATTTGTTCCTCTTTGAATAATTGATGATCGTATGAGCCATGGAAAGCTAGGTTCACATGATTTTGAAGAGTTTGGAGTTTTATCAAATAAGTTATACTCTGATCTTCATGGGTAGTTGCAAATGAATTAAATATGATGAATGATTTGAGATTTGATGACCATTGTCATGGAGCTTTATATATGCTTTAACGTAGGTGTGCTTTATCCAATTCTAATATGGTGAAATCCATTATTAAGGAACAACTCTTTAATCAATTAACTGAGTCATTAATCAAACTCTTTGAAGATAAATATGTGGAGGAGGCTCCCTTTTCCCTCCACCTTAATAAGGCATAAGGTATTTATTTCACAAATCCTGGCCTTCAACCAAAATAGTAGTGATTGATGTAGTCCAAATTCTTTAAAAATGGGAGCATGTTAAAGGAGATAAACAAGACATACATTTTCCTTATCCCAAAGGAAAAATTCCCAAAACATTTAAAGGATTTTTTACCTATCCAATATTGTAACACAATATAAGATAATTGTAAAGTTGTTAGTTGATAGGCTGAAGCTTGTGATTATATAAGTGGTTGATAGCTCTCAAAGAGCTTTCATTAAAGGAACATTAATAGGGGATAATGTGCTAATAGCTTAAGAACTATTTAATAAACAGATAGGAAGCATTTAAATAAAAATTTTCCATCAAAGTTAACTTTAATAAGGCATGTGATTCATTAGACTGAATAGACACTCTATATGCCTTTGGCTTTCTTGAAATGTTTATCAACTATATTATTCCATGTATAACCATTTTCTCCTATGTTATTTTGGTAAACGGGGAGTTTACAAAGCTGGTTAAAGGAGCAAGGGGATTAAGGAAGGGGGACCCCTTATCCCCCTGCCTTTTGACTTTGGCAATATAGGTCCTATTAAGGTTAATTAGAAATATGACTAGTCAAGATCAAAGCTTCATATTCCATTCCAAATGTAGTTCTTTGAGAGTAACCAACTTATCATGATTTGATTCTTTTTCCTAAAGAGAAAAATGATGATTTTAAGTATGAGGGGCGAATTATACTATTATAAGATATACATTGGCTTATCAATCTTTCTTATGACTTTCTCAATAGGAAGTAATTTTTAAATTTTTCTTTAAAAGCACTTTGTTGGAGATAATTTATTATAAATTTTATTATTTTAGTGAATTGAAATGCTTATGTAACTAGATAAAAGTATTGAAGAAAAAGTGAGTTCAATTTTTTTATAAATTTGGAGAATGAATACTTGATAATCATTATGATATTCCTTGTTTAAAATGCACATGTATAAGTAATCTTGACTTCTTTTAAGCATTTTAATCTAAAAAGGAGTGTGAATAAATAAGAATAATAATTTTAATCCACTAAGCTTCATACCAATAAAAATTTAACGTTAAAGAGTGGTGTTAGTAGCCATTTGAGATAGAAATTTAGTAAAGTAACAAAGGTATTCATGACAAGGTGTTTACTCTTGCCTAAAAAGACTAGGTGACTTTTCAATCAAGCTTCTAATTATCTTGTTTAACTTTATTTCTTATTAGAAAAGGGATGTGAATGTTTGAAAGTTAGAGCAAGTTATCTTTTGTATGATTATTTTGTGCATGGAATTTATTTTTATGATTTAGGTTAAATTTTGGTGAATCATTAAGTGAATTAAATTAAATTATGAATTGATATAAGTAGTGAGTCACGTAACATTTTGATGATCCTTTATGATTAATGAGTAATGAAAAATCCTCATTAGTATGTTTAACCTATTTAACACTTTTTGAAATTGTTTGTTATTTAAAATTAAATTACGACTTGGTTTGCGTAAGGAGAAACAATTGCTTAATTGTAGGGGATTTTGATGTATGCTAGACATATAGTACCTTTATCACTATTTATATCATATATTGATTGTATTCTAAAGGAATTTTGAAGGATTTATTGTTTAATTTGAGAAGTATTGTCATTTTAGGTCTTATTTTTTCCTCTATAAGGAAAATAAGAAAAATTTGAGAAGAATTAGATCTAATTAAAGTAATTTTAGAAGAATTAGAGAAGCACCATAAAACACAGTCTCCTACACAACATCGTATTAAGGGGCACGTTTAAAGGTGTTTGGTTCTACTTCTCTTGTGTATACACCCGTTTAGAGGAAGTTGAGGGTTTGAGCCCCTACAGGTCTCGTGTAGGTACTAATGTTATAATTATTAATTTTTAAAGAATTTTTTAGAGTACATAGCTATCTACACGATCTTATGTTTAGGGTCATATGGCTTGCTAAAAGTGAGGATTTAAAGTTTTAAAGAAAGGAGTAGGTATAGAGTGTTCTTTAGCCAAGAGACATTCTAGAGTCATTTGGAAGTTGATTTATGTCAGTTTTGATCAAGATTGCGTCATTTTTTGAGGATAAAGGAAGATTTCATGAAGAATTTTTTAGAGATTCAAGATTCAAGAATATTGAACTCTTTATCTTGTTTTCTTTATTATTTTTGTTTTGATATTCTTTATTTGATTATGATCTAATTGTGATATAAATTTATGTAGGATGAACCTAGAAGGTAATATACTTTACTTAATCTTTGGTTAGATGAAATTCTACTTTTCTTAAGATTTATCCATATTTAAACAGTTGATTGAACTGAAGGAGAGGAAGTGTAAGATTTGATATTTGATTCATGCATCAATCTTCAAGATATGAGATGTATATTTAGGTCACAATATGGAAGAAGAGGGTTAAGCGTAAGCTATTCAAAAGATAGATGCAAGATCTTTCTACGTTAGTGTAAAACATAACAAGAGAGTTTATAAAATGAATTAGGTTATTTACATTTAAAAGTTAGTTTAGTTTATTAAAATATGAATAGGTTATATGTCTTGAAAGAGAATATGATCTAAATTAGGAAATCTTACTAGTCCAAAAAGCTAGAGTAATCCATTCAACTAGCGCGAAATTGAATATATTATAGTCCTAGGGAAATTTGGCCAAATTTTAGTTAATTCATTGATTAACTTACTCTTGATCATTACTTTATTTAGTGTTTAGATTTGTTATTTTATTTATTTTCTAATTTTGATCATCTATAATCATTGGTCCAACTTGTTAAGTTTATAAATAGTGGGTAGTTTACCGACTGTTCTTGTAAGATCAACCTGTACTCGCCTATATTAGTAATAACTAGATTGTCTACTTGCAACAAAATAGTAGATCAAGGATTGAGTCTAGCATTACATAACCTAGAGTGGAGGCTAACAAAAATTTAAGGTTAAGATCCTAGTGCAAATATTGCAATTTTTTATAAATATGTAATATATTCAAGCTTAATAGAGTTTAGAGGATACTATATGATTACGATTGTTCCTTTTCATACTGAGGGACTGAACTAAATCAAGGCTAAGGCCGCTACCTCTAAGACACATCAATATATGGAATATTCTACCTGAAAATTTTTTAACCAAACATCCATCTAGCACGAATGATAAATATTAAGAATGATGTCTTCTTCTTCTAATAGCTAATGGGTGAGACATTATATAAAACATGGGAGAAATGGATGGAGTTACTCAAAAAAAATTCCCAAACCATATTCTCAACTTGAGTTTACAGATATAAATGTTTTATAGCAAATTGAGCTACCCAATCAAGTTGTTGTTATATATGTCTTCTAGTGGGACCACTCGAGAAATTGCAAAAACTAATTAAAAACATAGAAGTAAATAACCATTAGTAGAGGGATTCGAGATTAAAGTCACAGATAGGTATAATCCATTATATTGATATAATGGTGATATTATAGGGAAAATTAGAAACTCTTAGCAAAAAGATCAATAATATAAATATAACAACTCAACTATTACAGGTAACAAGTACAACATTTGTGGCAGGGGACATCAAATCATGAATGTCAAGTGATGTAAAAATGGTTTCAATAGACTAAATAAGCTGATTTCATGGGGATTTGACCTTAACAAACCCTATAATAATACATACAATCTGTGATAGAGTAACCAACAAAACTTTTCATGGAGTAATTAAGGACATAAGAGATAAATGACTTTGTCCAAATTTCAACAACAAAAATAAAATAATTGAAGCTGGATCCCGAGGACCTTATGCATAAATTTGTTATTTCATTCGAGACATATTTCTAAAATCAAAATGCTTCCATCCATAAATTAAAAGTGTCTATTTGATAACTTGCTAAGCTTATCTTTGAAAGGAAATTGGGTACTCTAACTACCAATACTAAGCCAAGCATAAGAGAGCTTCTGAATGCAATAACTTTGAGGAGTAGAAGAAAGTTAGCGGTTGAAGAACCAAAGATAGAAAAGATGGAAAAATATGTTACACAAAAGAAAAAGGAGAAAGGGAAAGATAAGGATGAAGAGCCAAAGAAGGAAGTGGCAAAAAGTGTAAATCGAATATACTTGCGAATATTTTAGATAAATATAAAGGAAGATGAATTTGATAAGTTTCTAAAGCTGTTTAAAAAATTATTTTAATAGTGATTTTGTTGAAATTTAGATTCTAAAGAACTAAATACTTAAAGGATATCCTCTCTATTAGTAAAAAATTCATGGAGTTGATGTTAGTCAAATTAAGTGAAGGGTGCTTTTACATCCTACAAAAAAAGCTACTCTAAAAGATCAAAGATCCAAGGAGTTTCATTATTCCTTACAATATTGATGGCTTGTTAATCAAAAGGGAATTATCAAATTTAGGAATGGGAATTAATTTGACACCTTAAAACATATTTAAGAAATTAGGATTAGGTGAACATAACTGAACTAAGATGACTATTCAATTTGATGATAAATTAATTATCTTGGGGGTATAATACAAGAAATTTTTGTTAGGTTAAATTCATGTTCTCTGTGGACTTTATGGTTTTGGGCATGAAGGAAGATATAGAGGTTCCTTTGATCATAGGATGACCTTTCCTAACTATTCTTAAGGCTATAATAGATAAGCATGATATAAAGTTAATCCTAAGGGTAAAAGATAAGGAAGTAGTGCTTAAGATATCCAAAACCATAAACCTTTCATTGATAATCATGAAACTTATACTAGATTATCTCTTATTATGTAGGAAATAATCACATAAGATCTCATAGAGATGTATATTAAGTAAAGAGAAGTAAGTAAGACAAATTGATCTATTCTAATAAAGCATATGACATCCCTAAAACCTAATGAGCCTATGAAAACGAAAAAGAAAGTTGAGGCAAGTTAATGAACACTAGAATATTAAAATTAATCCTTTAATTAAGTAGCCTATAGGGTAAAAGACTTGAATAAGAAATCTTGATAAAAGATGCATGAAGAAATGCTTATTGGGAGGTAACCAAATGATTTAGTTTTGTTCATTTCGATTTGTTTTGTTTACTAATAGTTTTTGTATGTCTTCATTTCATTTGATATTTTGAAGTAGTTTGTAACTTATGGATTTCATTTTGATATTTTGAAGTAGTTTGTAACTTATGGCTTAAAGTATATGTTGATTATTCTTAACTTTTTTTCTCACGGTTATTCATCTTGGGTTTAGCGACATATGAGTTTTTCAGGATAATAAAAAACATAGCACCTAACTTGGGACCATGCTTCCCCTATATTAGGGCACAATAAGTTGTACTTGATAAGTTTAAAACAATAGAGAAAAATATGGTGGACATATTTTGTTGGACCTCGCTTCCGTAACCCAACATTCGGAGTTATAAAATGTGTGCTTGTGCTTGTGCTTGTTACCATATGTGGTTATTCCATTTAACCCTCATTAGTCATACTTGGTTCATCTTCATATAATTTGTAAACCTATGTCTCTAGTTGACTCCACATTAAAAATCATCTCAATTGGAACCCTATAGATCTAGATATATTCAAAATGTCAAAGTATATTTAGTAAAATAACACCAGTTCACACTATTCCAATAGATTCCCTCACTTTCCTTCAATTAAACCTTTTTTTCAATCAATTTGGAATGCTACCAATTTTTGTGGAGAGATATCACAATGTGTGAGGAATCTATTGCCTTAAGGATTACTTCATTTAGAGGTTGGATAACAAAGATTGGGCCAAAGGAATCAAACAAGGTTCCGTCCTCAACCATATTAAACCTATTTCGGGACAACTGACATAACTTTCTCTATGGATATCGGATTAAGGTTTTCTTTGTATGGATAGAAATAGGACTTCAAGATATACAACTTTCATGAAGATCTTAAAGACAAATTCGATCATTTACAGGGTCAAAAGTGAGACCAGACAATAGGATTAGATGAACCTAGATGAAGGGTCAGATGAATTGGAAAAATGGTCATAACTTTCTCTAGAGAACTCAGATTAAGGTGTTCTTTAGATGGTTCGAAAGAGAAATTCAAGATATACAACTTTTATGAAGACTTTGAAGACAAATACTATCATCTTTAGGGTCAAAATTGGGACCAAATGATAGGATCAAATGAACCTAGATGAAGGGTCAGATGAATTAGAAAAATAGTCATCACTTTCCCTAGAGAACTAGGATTGCGGTGTTCTTTAGATAGTTCAAAGGAAGATTTCACGATATACAACTTTTATGAAGACCTTGAAGACAAATTTGATAATCTACAAGGCCAAAAATGGGACCAGACTATAGGATCAGATGAACCCAAATGAGGTCAGATGAATTGGAAAAATGGTCATAACTTTCTTTAAAGAACTCGGATTAAGGTGTTTTTTAGATGGTTAGAAAGAGGATTTCACTATCTACAACTTTATTGAAGACCTTGAGATAAATTTGATCATCTTTAGAGTCAAAAATGGGATCAGATGATAGGATTAGATGAACCAGATGAAGGGTAAGACAAATTGGAAAAATGGTCATAACTTTCCCTAGAGAACTCGGATTAAGATGTTCTTTGACTGGTTCGAAAGAGGACTTTAAATATACAACTTTTATGAAGACCTTAAAGACAAATTCGATCATCTATAGGGTCAAAAATGGGACCAGATGATAGGATCAGATGAACCCAGACGAAGGGTCAGATAAATTGGAAAAATGGTCATAACTTTTTCTAGAGAACTTAGATTAAGATGTTCTTTAGATAGTTCAAAAACAACTTTCATGAAGATCTTGAAGACAAATTCTATTATCTTCAGGATGAGACTAGACAATAGGATCAGTGTTGGAGTTATGTAAATATAGTGCCTTGGAAAGCAAGTGTATTTACATGTAACTTTATCTTCTTTAGTTACAGTTTTGTAATGAAAATATTTATTGTTAATAAAACAAAAGATTTTGGTTTTATTTGTGTGAGCATTATATATCTAGTCAAAAGGTACTAAAATTCTCTTGTAAGTAATATACATATACATAGATATGTATGGGAAACATGTATATTATAAGAATCTAAATTAATTGATTCACAGTTGAATAATCAAGTTGGTCACTTGATTATGGTTTA
>JANVCQ010000232.1:21386903-21397972 GCA_025531925.1 Erythroxylum plowmanianum | reverse complement strand
ACGGGAGGTGACGACTTCAAAAATTGGACACTATTAATAATAGTGACAAATATTACTACTTTTAGTGACAACTTTTATTTTCACTAAAAATACAATTTCTTGTAATGGATGCCAAACATTGTAAAGAAAATTATTTATTCATACAGGTTCATTTCCTAGCCATGCCAATGCTACCTTCTCAGGTTGTTACAATTTGTGTAGCTCTACGGTTCACTATATATGTAAGTTTCCATCACTGTGCTGTTAAGCTTTCTAGCAGACCTATTCTCATGAAACGAACACAAAATAGGCGAGTATTAGCACCTAATTAGACAATGTTAGTATATGAATAAATGCTTATCATTTGGGTTTCTTCATGTGATGTTTTATTGCTTTGTTGGATTTAGAACTAAAGTCGTTAGATGTGCGACGACTGAAGAAAACGAAGCAAAGAAGTCTTCTACTGAGAAAGATGTTGTTAGTGTGATTTTACTAGTCTTTGAATTTTTCTTTTGGATGTTTTGATTTGATAATCATTTGGGAATATTGTTTGTTATAAAAAAAAAAAGAATGGAGAAAAATATTGAAACAGTTCGAACGAATTTTAATTCTGTAAGGACAGGAGAGCTAATCCATCCACGTTAGACAAAATCGAGGTATGAATCCTTTTGCATGTTTGTGTAAGCACATTTTTGATTGTCTTTTGGGTTATTTTTTCGAAAATGAGGATATGCGATGATAGAAGGTATGTGTGGTTATTGGCAGCTAAAACTGTGGAGTCATTTTAAAAGCAATGCATATGATGTGTGGTAACAAACTCCAAAATTCTTATCATGAAGCATAAAATTTTATAAAAACTTCTCTTTTTCACGTTCATCTTATATATGTTTCTTAAAGGGTTTTTTTGCTTAAATTGAAGAATGATTTCTACTATAGTTATTTGTATCTTTTTAAATCGTTGCAAGAAAACGATTGTGACTCAATTTGCCACTATCTTTTTAATAAATTTCTTTTTTAAATAAATGTGCTTCATATACATGGTTTGGAAGGCAGGACATGATTTTTGTACAAATTGTCATGGAATCCTGCTACTTGCAGTCTATCACAGTGTTGACGCTTTGTACCTTTCTTGGAAAAGCTTTGAGAATATGTGATTATAGGTGGACTATCATGGAACTCCTGTCAACTTGAAGAGCATAGCTCAAATTAGTCTAGCTCTCTTTTGGTCCAGCTATATGTTTGTCTTTATTCATCAAGCTTTATTCTTATTGTTTAAAGTATTCTTAACCTTACCCAATGCATATGTGTTAGAACACCTTTTTTTTTGTTTTACTCTTAGGTTGGATTGTTGAGTGCTTACATGATAAAGTTGTACTTTGGAAAGTACTTAATGGTTTTTAATGAATATTTTGTTAAATTACCTTCTCATTTTATTGCCCTCTTTTCTTTCCTAATTGAAAACAAATTATCTTGATTATGCATAATTTCAGACATCCTATCGATTTTGAAGTTGCTTTCATGATTCTCATGGCTAATTTCGTATATGATGGCTAATGTATGAAGTTGCTCTTACCGACATAGACAAATCTAGAGTCATTCTAGTTATGCTGTAATTTTTTGTAATCTTAGTATTTATAATTTGTAAATTAGTCTCTATATTTATTATTTCGTTTATAAGAATTGTTAAAATTGTAATTAAAATCTTGTATACAAAGAATATTCTTTTTATTGGTATTATATATATAATGCTTCAAATTATCAATTATTTTTGTATAATAAATTAACACAAAATATCTAAATATTATATACAATAATATGAATAAGTCACAAATAATTATAATTAATATGATATAACATTTTGTTAAAATTTATACTAAATTTTGACTATATTTTATAAAATATAGCTAAAAATATTTGACTACATTTTCAATAACGTAGCTAAAACTTTTTAGCTACGTTTTTAGAAAAGTAGTTAATAATCTTTAGCTATGAAAGTTTAACATAGCCAAAATATATTGGCTATGTTTTCTTAAAACGTTGTTAATAGCTTTTTGCTATTAAAATAAAGCGTAAGCAAAAACTATTAGCGACGATTAGTGAAAAACGTCGCCTATAGTTTTCAATTATGGGGATTTGTCACCGAATATAAATCGTCACTAATCACTATTAACGATGATTTTGAGACATTTAGCAACAAATTTTTCGTAGCCAAATGTTGTTTTTGTTGTAATGATATATATATTAACATCTTTGTTAATAACCATATATTTTATTAATATAATAATATTCGATTCTAATATATAATTGGATTCAATTTCTTGATTTGATGGGGTCAAACCCTTGCGAAAATTAGGGATAGCAATAGGCTAGCTCATAGGTCAAATTTAGGTGTTTTCAATGGGTTGGCTCGTGGGACAGACCTAGGCTCAGATCGACCCGAGACTCAACTATTCTAAACAAAATGACATTATTTTGCTTAAAAGAGTTGGGCTTTGGTAGAGTCTTTGGGTAGATTTGGGCTGAGCAACCTAAGCTTAGACTCAATTAAAAAAAGGTAATATTTTACACTTTTAATTTTTAAGAAATTTGACGAGGGTGGCCCATGGGTCAACTTATTGTCATTCCTAGCGAAAAGATCTCTTGGATTTAGCTATGGTTTGTTTATTTCTTATTTCATTTTTTAAGATTCCTATTTCTTTCAATCGAATCAAAAAGAATGATTTAGAATTCAAAAATAGGATTTTGCAAGTAATTAAATTAGAATGGATTGACATTTATCTAAAAGTATATACTAAAAAATTAAAAAAAGATAATTCTTGTTAGTAAATTTTCTTGGTGTTTTGTAATATGATATTGATGTTGAGTTGTTGCTACTATTTTTAGTGATATTTATTACTGTTGACATTTGCAAGATGTTGTTATGATCATTTAGTATTTTATTAACAAGGTATTTGGAAACCTTTGAATTGGATTCAATTATTTTAATAAGATTCAATTAAATTCAATTTACCTTGTTTGGAACAAACCCTGTGATATTAGAATTGAATTCAATTATCCTGTTTGAAATACAATCAAAATGAATTCAATTATTTCATATGATATTTTTACCATTGACTAAAAATAATTTTATTAAATAATAAACATTTACACTTATATAGAGCAAGTTATAAACATCAATTTCATTATAAGTGATATCAACAGAAAAAAATTCATTATTAAAATAAAAAAAATTGATTACAAATGACATTAGGCTAGACCGAGCTATGAAAATAATAGAAAACTATTATAATTTGAAAGCTTAAAAATGCATGAACAAGCAATAGTTCTTTTACATTGACAACTACGAGGTACTATCAATTTTTGAAATTTCACTCCAAATTATATAATATCATAACAAATTTAACATGTCTTCCTGTGATAAGGAGACATAAGATCGTTACATCATAAAATTAAATAAAAAATTCATACTTGTATAGAGCATGTTATATCATTCATAAAGTTCCATACTCAAGATCCCAAATGGAAAAAAAATCACTTAAAATATAGCCGAAAACAAACAAACAAAAAAATCTAGATATATACAAAAAAATTTGAGAAATGCAAAAGAATGTAAACAACATGGGAAAATGAAAGGAGAAGCTAAATCGAACGATAGATTTAAAAGAGAACGATGAACGTAGACAAAAAAAAAAAAGAAAAAGGAAAAGACACTCATGAATAAGGAAAAGAGAAAACCTGAATATGGTAGGAAGTGTTAATTTGTGGAGAAGGTGTTGTTGTTTCGTTTCTTGATAGAAGGGCTGCTTGAGGTGGGAGGTGCTGCTTGAGATGAAGAGATATATGGTAGGATTAGATGGGTATTATTAGAAGGATATTTACAACGTTTAAAAGAATAATTGAAGTCGCAGTTCGTAATTCAATTCCGATGCTTTTTCAGATGAATTCAATTTATAAAGGATGATAAGGTTCAATTCATGTATGAATTGAATCCATCCCTTTTTCTGTTTTCAAATACTGAATTGAATTCAATGCTGCAGTTAAATTCAATTCATACCATTCCAAATACCCTGTAAGTATGTGAACTTTTGACTTAAAACACTTATGTATAGGTGTCAATTTTTAATAATAATAATATGTTTTTAAAATTTATATATCCATATATTGTCGGACAGGGTCGTTCTTAGTATTTTATATGCTATGGGTAAAGTAAATAAAAAAATGAGCCCCTAATTTTTCCTTTTTCGGGTTCTTATAAAAGATAAAATATCCGTTCATTAGCGCCCTTTTTTTACTTTATCCGAGACCTATAAAATGTTCGTAATGGCTCTTATAGTACTATACAACATATACCAAAAGTTTGGAAGAAAGTTTCATAGTTGAACTTTCCTAATTCCTCAGTGAGTAATGCCTAGTCGTATATTAGCTATTTATCATTACTGTATTAGTTTCTTGTAGTATCAGTATTCTCTTTAAATGCACAAATCACATGGCCCTAACGCCACCGCCAATAGCTGTTAATTATTCCATTCTTTCGTGGACAACATATAAGAAGAAGCAATAAGATATTTTTTACAATTTCCTTATGTATTTCCTATGCCAAAAGATTGGTGGAACTTGGTTAAAAAAATCATAGGGTAAAATTAAATTTAGCCTGATATTATACGGTTAAATATTAGCTTGACAAAGGGGGGAAAAAAGAAAAAGAAAACTCCAATTTGCTTGGTTGAATTGTTTATTCATATTCAACGGCTTCCTACCCTTAAAGTGTCACTGCCAAGTAACACGTTCATATTCAATGACCTGCTTCTTTTTAGGTTTTGTGGAAGCAATCAAAAGAGTTCGACATTTTTTTTAATAGATGCCGCTGGCTCACAACTTGGCACAATCTGTTACAACTTACTTAAAATATGTAAGCTCGCATAGAAATTGACCTAACCTCACATCAAATTGATTATCAACGAGTTTTATGAATTGCTCCTTCTCTGAGGTGGACAGACAGCTACTGATCTTACTTAACAACTGTTAATGATGTTTAAAAGATGTCTAATCAACAAGAACTTGATCCAGATCATATTTTGTCTTTCTAGATCCCAATTCACTTAGTTCGTACGTACAAACGATTCAGTTTAGTCTTGTTCAAGTAACTAGTTAAATTAGGAAAACAGAAGCAAACCATTTTAGGCACAAAAAGCTGACTGGAGAGAGGTCTAAGTGGCTAATGGCCGTGTTACCACTTGACAATTGATTGGACCAAAAACCCCCGTATTTTTAATAAATATGTGTTGATGGGCACAAGTTGGTAATGAATCTTGAGAGTTGATTTTTTGAGGGATGGTGTGTAGGGCAATGGGTCGAGTGGGTGGACCATGGACGTTTTGTGTGTTGCCCATTGGGTGTGGATTGGGAAAGCCAACTGACAAAGCCAAGAAAAGAACAAAAATAGCTAAATTATAACACATTCCCAAAAGCTATTAGTTATCTTAGGAGGAAAAGGACAAGAGCAGGAAGTGCAGTTGCCTACTAACTTTCTTTATGCTTTTATTCTATACTTGTCACCCAGAGCAAAGGAAAAATGAATCAATGAATGAAACCTAAGCCATACCCTTTTCTCTCTCTCTAGTGTGCAACACATTCCTTCTTATTGAGAAAGAACAAAAGCCATTGATAAAGACAAAAATAAAGATACCCATCATGCACTTGCCATGAATCACAGTCTTTTCTGAAACCACAAATTATTTTCACCACCAACGGAAGTTCATATGTAACAATTAAATTCCTTTTGATCCAAACGATGAACAAAATGAATAGAAAGAATCTTATAATTCTTAAATTGATTGTACAAAGAAAAAAAAAAGAACAAATATAGGTACATCAATGTCAGGTTCAGTGTGGAAGAAATGTCAGTATTCTCCCTGTAAAGAAAAACATAGGAAAAAAAAAGGTTAACCTTTTTCAGTAATGACAATCCACCAGAGCCGGGGTGGAGAGGACAAGAGGTGTGTTATCTTGCTGTTGCTGTTTCTGTTTTTGTTGTTGCTTGGAAGCAAAGCAGGAGAATCTATCATCTTCTGGGGCTGGAAGGTTTAGATCCAAATCAAAGGAAAATAGGTTTCTTGCTTTCTTAGGCTCCTCGTGATATTCTATAGTCATTGGTGTTAATGACAAGTTTGTGGTGCTATTCCCCATAGGGGCTCTATGCCTTCTCATGTGCCCACCTAAAGCTTGCCCTGATGTAAACTCCGCCCCGCAAATAGAACACTCGTGAACCTTGCCCTTGTTGAGGAGATTGCTGCACGTACCTCTATTGTTGTTATCGTCAATCAGTTGCAGTGAAAGAGATGAAATGTTCTTATAGTTTCCATCTTCTTCATCGGACGACAAAGCCATAAGCTTTTTCTCATCGTTGTTGAAAGTTGTGTTCTTTGGCTTCTTATGACTAGCCCTGTGACCACCCAATGCTTGGAAAGAGGGAAATGTCCGGTTACAAGTCTTGCACTCATAAACATAGTACCCGACCTTGCCAGAAGCTGTGGAAGTTTCTAAGAATTTCCTACTACTGAATTTGTTGGTGTTATTGTTGTTGCTGACGACGACGTTAGCGTGGTTGTTGTAGTGAACTCCGGCGGCGTCGTTGTCTGGTTTTGGTGAGTCTCTTGAATGGCCTTGAGCTAAGAGGATAAGGCAATTGGCCATGTCCTCATCTTCTGTGTTATCTGATAGCAATTCGATGTTATTGGAACTTGTTGGTGATGAACAAGAATTGTTGTTATTGGCATATTCATGATCGCCAATTATGAATCCTCCATCTCCACCGGAGGAATTAGTTGTTAAGGCAAAAGGGATCGGAGACTGAACCTTTTGGCGTTTGGTTCGCTTGCCTTTAGCTATTATGTGGGTGATGACTTCCTCTGGAGTTTCCATTAATCTCCACAACCTGATAAGAAAAAGCTGAGAGATGGGGAGAGAGAGAGAGAGAGAGAGAGCGAGAGAGAGGATTAAAGGGGACAAGACGAAGCAGAGGAAAGAGTAGGCATATGTACGTCTATAAATATAGTGAAGGATTTAAGGGTATAAAAAGGAGGTGAAAAAGAGAGAGTGAAACTATGGTGACAGTTTGTTTCTTTTTTTTTTGGGAAGAAGTCAAAAAAGACACAGAGAGCAGTTTTAACTGTAAAATGTAGTGTTCAAAAAGATATGTACATTTGTTTTGGGTTGTGTAAGCAGTTAAAGAGTTATAAATAGGGAAATTAAGAGCAAAGAGATAGGGAGAAGAAGCAAATAGGAGCAATGAACACCAAAAACAAGCAATATTTGTAACTGAAAAAACGATAAATATAGAGAGGAAAAAAAGAGAAGTTGGGCGGTAGAGGTAGAAGGGAGTTTAAATCCAAGTCCGTTTCACACTCTCTTTCTCACACTATGCCAACTCACTGCACCATCCAATTCTCTTGTTGAAGATAATAATAAAACAACCCCATTCCTTCCTCACCATTGCTTGTTTGCACGACATTAGCTCCCCACCAACCACTTTTATCATCTTCTTATAGGGTACGTTTGGAGCTACTGTGTTATTCTTAAAAGCACTACTTGTTTAACTTGGGTCAGTTTTCAGTGTGTCATGACCTCAAAGATAATTAAGAGAGTGTAGCCAGGCCATTGAATGGAAGAGTTTTACGCTTAGTTAGTTTGCTACTGCTTTTGTTTCAAGGCAAGAGACGAGTACGTATGTTCATATGTTATAATAATATTTAAGAAAAAAAAGCCGGAAGTATCCATGTTAGAGAGAGGAAGATTCCCATTACTTAGGCACAACGAGAGAGATGATTGGAGTGCAAGCCTGTAAGTCTGTAACCCCACGGAATCTGCGGCTCACTTCCTCTTTTCTGTATACAGACAAGACAGTCAGGCAGAAGAACGTCTTTACCCATCTTTTCATCCCAAGTAAACACTTCAAGAATACGTGTAGTAGCAGCACATAATATATAATGGGGTTTTGGGGTTTTAAGTCCGCCACTTCTTAAGAGTAAGATTCTAAGAAGGCTCCTTACGAAGAAGGAAGTGTCACAAGAATGTCAGTTACTTACCCGGACGTAGCACTAGAGTCAATGGCGGAAAGATGGAGCGCCATGCTTCTGCTTTGATGACTCACTCAACTTCGATTAATTAAAACATGAAGCACATAAGATATTGGATAAGTATCTCTGTGGAAGTTACACGATACATTATTAAGCTTTCATAATTTGTCTCTAATCATTCAGTTCATGTGCTGTTGACCCTTAATTAATCTTTTTTTTTTTTGGGTTAGCTATGTCCCCGCCCTCACTCTATATTAAGTATTTACTTTCTTTATCCCATCAGACCACTTCTTGGGTAGGCCAATAATCATCTATAAGAAAAGGGCTATTTGGATTATCTCGGCAAATGCTAATCATTGGCTTCACTTAATTCCAGAGTACGAGGCTTCCACTTAGCATACAGTTCGATTTTTGGCAGTTGCCAGATCAATACCAGGTTTTGAAGAAAACCTTACAAGAGCAATGCGAAAAAAAGAAAAAGCAAGTGGTACTTGAAATTTAACAAAGGAACTTGGATTGCAGGTAGTGGGGAATTGATAAAATTGCACACAATTGGTCTTACACTTTGAGATATTATTATTACTGAATAGGATGTAGTAATATGGACAGATTAAGGAAGGCAAGCTTGTTCTTGGCGTGAAGGAGTATGATTGATGGGGTTGTGTGCGGCACGTAAGAAGGACCAACTGTAAGAAACTATTATTCAGGCAAGCAAAGGATCTCTTAATCATGGCTTCTTCTCTGATAACCACATACTTAACTGTCTCTCATATATATACCACAATTGCACTATTATACTATAGCTTAGACGTGTATTTTTATTATTTGATATATCCTTGTACACAAAGTACGTGTGGACACAGAAAGAGCTAACTTGGAAGAGAGTGCTAGGTGGCAAGCAGGAGCAAATATGTCATATGCCAGTGAATTTTATATATTATGTGCTACACAAGTCATAAATAAGACCTAAGAAAGGAGAGAATAGAGCGAGAGTAGCTTCTGAGCCACTCAATGGAACATGTTAGTTGCAAATAAAAAATGTGATAGTCGACCCCTCGCCCTGGAACGCTTCTCACGAGCTAGATGGGGTATTAGTCATGCAGTTTTGATAAAAGTCTTCTTCTCAGTCATATCATATCGTATGAGATCCAATCTTCCATAGGACTCTCCCGTCACGATACAAGTAATTGTGGAACACGTTACGAATTTATGGAAAAAGATAACTACATGCCCAAAACAAAGCTATGCCTCAACTTAGACCCACCTCATCTTAATACGCTTAGATTAGAACCAACCCTTTCTCGTAAAAAACTCGTATTATAATTTATGGGCGTCGTCACCAAACTGATGAGGCGGACTTTGGGATCAGCTTATAGAAATAGAGACCTCTCTGGACGCCAATATCTATAGATAGACGTCACCACTTCATTTGGACTCATTTCCTCTCCACTTAGTTGTGTTAAATTACTTCCAATCTAACAATGACTCCCAATTTGAAATCCTTTTCATAACCTTTCAACGAGCCCCATTATCAAAAAACAAAAATATGCATTTACTGTAAATGAACGACATTTATTGAGTGAGCTAGGTCCTTTGTCAGAATTCATTGCCATGTCAATGTGAAATTGGTGCTGATTACAAGATGTTCTCTCCCTACCAGGCTGAGTACTGTCTATGAAATTCACATAACATCACGATTAACACGGATTGCCTTTCAATTTTTACGATAAAAAATAAATAAATCAAGAATTCTGTTAAGCTTTCTCGAGTTTAGATTTCTCAATTTTTAGGATTAAAAATTTCCAAAGACTATCACCGTTTACTTTATTGAGTCGGCTTCATTTTAAATGATCTAGATTAATGGGTCGAAGTCTGGGTGACAAATGGATCCCTATTAGTGTGGACCGGGTCCATATCGACCTTGTGATGGGGAAACCCGATATGGAAGCTATATAAAGATTAGGTCTCCTGCAGTTACTCAGAAGAGAACGTTCATGAGCATAAGGTTCCTGACCCGTTAAGGAAGCTCAGAACTTGAGGAAACTATAGAAAGGCCTAGCCCGTGAGTCGGTAATCACTTTCCATTAAAGGCCCCGGGAAATTCAGAGACGTTTGAAGCTCGAAATTGACATCGAAATCAGATATGGAATCGAATCCAAGTATTCCGCATTACCTTCAATTTTGATCATTTCATGTGATCCTGGGGTACGTAATAAGGTCCCCTCTACGTACTATCATGTGGTATCAAAGCGGTTACGTGATCGGATTATCGGAAACGAAGATTTTTCAGTTTTTCATTTCATTTGGTTTTCCTTGATTTTTGATTCGTTTTTCAACTTTTTTGTGTGATTAATTACATAAAAATAGTATACATAAGGCTAGCTACAAAAAACGGATCGAAAACGGCCCGAACAAAGAAAAAATGGACTTCCGGGATGCCAAAAATCACCTTCGACGTCGGAGGAGGCGAGAACCGTCGGGCTCGTCCAGAATGCGGGGGTGTCGCGTCCGCACAAGCGCATGTAGCACACGCATCAATATCCAACGTGGATCGGCGACCGCGTGCGTGGCACGCGCCCATCCGGGCCGTCCACGCCGATGACACGTGGCCAGCGTGATGTGCGACACGTGTCGACACGTGCATGTCCGCGCGTCTGGCTACGGGCGTGTCACGCACGCGCCAGTCGTGCAACGCGCGCTGACGTCTCCTATGACGTTAGCGCTGACGTCATCTGTTGATGTCATGCTGACGTCATTTGCAGTTCTTAAAAAAAACCCAAAAATTTCAAATTTCCCGTAAAGCTACGCCGGAGTGTTTTGGGTCAGTTTTTGGGTCTGAAAAATTTATAAAATAACCTTTTCTATTTTTCTAGATTTATTACATTTGTGATAAACTAAAGTTTAACTCCAGAAAAATGAATTAAGGTATTCTTAATCTGATTTCGATTGAATTTTCATGCTTCGGACTTCGTATGAGGGAGATACATGAGGTGTCGTATCTCGGGTCTCATTTTC
>JANVCQ010000232.1:21370043-21386803 GCA_025531925.1 Erythroxylum plowmanianum | reverse complement strand
AAAGTCATGTGTTCTTGCTTAAAGTCTGAAGGTTGAGAACTAGTTGGAAAAATTCATCAAGATAGTCAGATTTGACCATGGAGGAGAATATCATGGTAAACATGATGTTTCAGGACTTTAAAAAGTCCGTTTGCTAGATATATGAAGCCAGTTCGAATAGTAACTTAGTTCATTATGCCGAATAGTTTTGAGCAAAATGGTGAGTTGCCGAAAGGCATAGCTCCACCCTAAAGGACTTAAAGAAGTCAATGAAGAGCAGGACTAATCTACCTATCTAGAAATTGAAGAACTCAGCCTTGCACACAAGCGTGTAAAGGGCTGCCCTACTGAGGAAGGATGATCCTTATAAAGAAAATATTGCATACTCGTTCCTTTCATTGCTATTTAGTAGAATATCTCAACCACTTTAGGGCTACAAATTTTACTGTAGATTAGAAGGGACCAGAATAGTGAAATCACAAACAGCCAAGTTTCTGGAACACCATGTCTATGATGATGGTGGATCTTTTAACCTTTCGGACGATAGTAGGGTGGGTACTACAGTTGTCGCGTATCCACTACTCGTACAGTTAGATCCAGTAGATCTAGACTTTTGTACCGTACCTGTACAAGAATAGGAACCCATACTTGTACATAGAGGGATTCCTGGTGGTACAAGATCTAATAAGGTTAAGTAAATCCACTAGGTTGAGACGACCTGCTATTCCATTTGACAACATAGTCTGTCAGGTGTACTGGGTTATGTTATTAGACATAATACGGATCCAATTACTTTTACAGAAGCTGTTTCTGGACCCAATGCGGATGTGTGATGGGATGCGATAAATGACGAGATGCAAGCCATGAAGCATAGTAAGGTCTAGGAGCTAGTTGATTTGCATCAGGAACTGCAAGCTTGTCAATTATAAATAAAGTTTGAGACCTAAAGGATTTCAAGATAAAGTTCAACGGTTTAATGGCTTGCTCAATTGCATAAGGGTTCACTCAGAGAAAAAGGCTAACTTTGTGTTACCTTTTCTCTCGTATCCTCGTAGGATACATTTTGAGTGATAAAAGCAATTGTAGCTTATGATGATAAAGAATTCCATCAGAAGGTTATCATAACCATCTTCCTGAGTAAAAACCTTTATGAAGTGGTCTATAAGGTAGAATCTGTGAGGTCTCAAGATCCAAACAGTACTGACATAGTTTGCGAGTTATGTAGATCAATATATGGTTTACAATAAACCTCCTAAAGGTGACACCTTACTTTTGATGAGGCTATGGTCTTTTCCGGCTTCTTAGGAAATGAAGTTAAAGGATGCCAGTACTATGAAGTTGAGGGGAGTTAAGGGGAGTAAGTTATCTTCCTATCACCACATAAGGATGGTAAATTGCTCACATCAAGTCACTTGATCATGTATGAGGATAAGCAACTTTTGGGCAAAAACCTTGACATAAAAGCCCATAGTATATCATCTTCTGTCCTAGGTATTCAGATTCACCAGGACATATCTCAACACTCAACAGATCTCTAAAAAATGCATAAATTAAGTATGTGTTACAAAGGTTTAATACAGTTGAGAGTAAACCTGTCGTAACACCTGTCTCTCACAGTGAGAGATAATCTTTGGTACAGTACCCAAAGAATAAGGTGAAGAGAGATTATGAGGAATGTTCCGTATTCTAGTACGGTGGATAGTTGATGTATGCTAGGCTATGTACAAGATAAGACATTGCATTTACTGTTTGACTGTTTGCTCAATATCTGGTTAACTCAGTTATAGACTTTCGGAATACAGTCAAGTGAGCGTTGAGATAGTTGAAGGAATCAAGGATTATATGTTGACATATAGTAAGGTCAACAGACTGAACCTCGTAGGGAATTCAAGTTTGAAGTTAGCTATGTGTTCAAATTTGCAGATGGTACATAATTGTAGAAGTGTGTCAATAAGACACGTGTAACTTCCTCGATTAGGCATGCAAAGTGCGTGTCAAGGGGCTACTTCGCAGACAGTTTAACTCAAAATTTTAATTTCTGAGTGGTCTGTGGTCCATTCATAATCTAGACCCATTTGATTTTACTATGACATTCTTCTTATAGTATTGTTTAATGACAATGAAGAATAGCACAGGGTCATAGTTATTAAAGATCATTTAGTTGGTCATAAGGTGTTGACACAGAAAAGTGACATAAGATTTGGAGCATTTAAGGACTGAGGATTTGTGAGTCGATCCTTTAACTAAAGAGCTTCACCCACTTGTGTTTATAACACAACTATATAGTATGGGTGTTTTGATGTCGTTAGACATTACCGGTTAGGGGATCGTTATGTTTGTTCCATGTACATTCGTACAATTTAAAGTACTATGATAATATGATGGTTATGATAGAGATGATCATCATTTATCCTCAGTATTACATGTCATCATACATCGTCATAGTACATGTGAAAGTCTTAAGATTTGTGTCAATCTTAAACATTTGAAGGTCATTGGGCATATATACAGATTGACCTTGTGCCTATGTTATTTAGACACATACAGTTTAATATAGCTAGCTATAAAGTTTGACATGACATAGGGGGATATAAGTTTTTAATCCCATAAAGATTCTCTAATGCAGTTCAGCATTCAGTTGGAGAACATAAAGGATTTCTCTAATGCAGTTTAGCACATGCAGTTTAGCATAAAGCCAGAGAAATTGAGACCAACAAACAGAGATGATACAATTTAGATCATAAAGGTATCATCGTAATTTGCCACACTCCATTTTTCCATTCATGTTAGTGGGGTATTATGTATTTGTAATTGTATTGGATCTGTGTCACATATGACACATGCATTTGATATTTTTCGGTGCCGAAAGCCTTGCGGGACAAAATGATGAACTTTCGTTATCTTTGGATCAAACGTTTTGTTTTCAAAATTTAGACGTCTATACAGTTGCGTGGCTTAACCGGGTTTTTACATTGTTTTTAAACTAAAGTTTACTGCAACTAATGATTGTCCAAAGGGGAGATTGTTAGATATTTTTGTCCTTAGGGGCAATTTTGTCAATGTCTCATAAAGTTGGACAACATTAATTGCAATTTTAGTTTTTAAATAAATGACCGGTTAAGTTATGTCATTTGATCCAGATAAAGATAATAAAGTGGTCCAATAAATGATCTAGATTAATGAGTCGAAGTCCGGGTAAAAAATGGGTCCCGATTAGTGTGAACCGGGTCCATATCGGCCTTGTGATGGGGAAGCCCGATATGGAAGCTATATAAAGGTTAGGTCTCTTGCAGTTACTCAGAAGAGAACGTTCAAGAGCATAAAGTTCCTGACCCGTTAAGGAAGCTCGGAACTTGAGAAAACTGTAGAAAGGCCTAGCTCGTGAGTCGGTGATCACTTTCCACTAAAGGCCTCGAGAGATTCGGAGACGTTTAGAGCTCGAAATCGGCATCGGAATCAGAGATGGAACTGAATCTAAGTATTCCGCATTACCTTCGTTTTTGATCCTTTCACGTGATCCTGGGGTACGTAATAAGGTCCCCTCTACGTACTATCACTCTTGATATTATTTTCATCCATGAACACTTGTCCTACTTTATCCTTTATACAACGAACTTGATCTAAGTCCTTCACTTTCTGTTTCCTAACTTTTTTCTAGCTTAAGAATATCAATTTCTCTATCTTTGGTTTCCAATCTTTGATGTAAGTTCTTGTAAGCTTTACTTTTGGCTTCTAAGATTACCTTTTTCACCTATCTTTGTCGGCTTGTAACTCTCCCTATTGGCTACCCTATCTTCATCTATATTGTTATCCAATAAAGCTTTATATGTAGCCTTCTTGATGTTCACTTTATCTTAGATGTTTTGATTCCTCCACCAAAACTCCTTCTTATTACTCCTAGACCCTTCAGAAACTTCTAAGATCTCCTTAGCTATATCCCTTAAAAGAGTTGTTACTCCATTCCACATTCAGTTAACATCCCTTGCTAATTTTATGCTTATCTAAACATTACTATATCCTTTAAGTTATTATACATTGTCCCTTTTTAGGTTCTACTATTCAACTCTAGTGTACTTTTGAGAACATCTCTTCTTTCTCTAACCCTTAATTACAAAATCCATGACTAATAATCTATGCTAAGTTGACAAACATGGGTTAGACATTACCTTGAAATCTTTGCAATTGGATCGATCACTTTGCTTTACAAGAAAATAATCAATTTGAGCCTTCATAATTTTGCTATTAAAGGATACCAAGCATTCTTTTTTGCTGAAGAATGAGTTATCACCAAATCAAACACTACTGAAAAGTCTGACAAGGCAGGCCATTGCCATTCCTATTTCTATACCCAAAACTCCTATAGACAATCGAATACCTATATGAGGTTGCTCTTATATGGCCATTAAAGTCACCTAATATAAGTTTCTTGTTTGAAATAATCTACTAAATCACCTCATCAAATTCTTCCCATAATTGACTATTAAGTTGTTCTTCCAACCCTACTTAAGAGTACATAAGCACACACCATATTAAAAACATCTATCACCATAAGCTTTAAGGATAATATCATATTATTGTTTTTCGTTACCCCCACAACATAATACATGAGTTCCTTGACAATCAAAATACCTACAGCATTCTATTGTCTCGAATATTGTAAATATCAGAGATCGAATTCATTCATCTCTTTCTTTCGCTTTAACTCGTATCCACTTTGTCTTCTAGATAGACACTATATGAATCTTTTATTTAATTAGAAAGCCAAAATAAATAACTACACATGAGAATATTGTTTGATAATTAGAGAAATAATAAAAGAAAGTTATAAAACTTCGACGCCTAATAAATCCTTTCATATCTTTATGTTTCAACTCTGACCTTCCATTATTATTTGCTAACGATTGTCTTTTCCTTACAATTGTATCTCGGACAATATGAGCCAAGACATTCCAATTACCCGTAAAATTCACAAAGCTAAACCAACGTACCGCTGTGAACTTTTTTCCTATATCAACTGCGCAAAGGACTGTCCTTGCACAGAGACAAAGGAAGTAAGTAAGCTATCCTATATGAACTGCGCAAAGGACTGCCCTTGCACAGAGACAAAGCAAGTAAGCTCGATAACTCAACGCTGGATATTAAAAGGGGTAGAAATTTAACAGATCTGACATTTTATATGCTAATACAGTCAAGCTGTTGTTCAAAGTGCCATCTCTTCCAGTTGGACATGATCAGATGATGGACAACGTAGATGAAGATATGTTTTGTAGAGGGGTGATCTGTACACAACATGAATAGTTGAACTAAACAAATTACCCATTGGGTCATTTCTCCAAGGCTTGGTTCGAACTACTTTTCAATTCTCATAAAATTACCTTATTCCATTATCAATGACACATTGTATCGAATGGGCATGAGAAAGATCCATTAGGTCAAAGCTACAGATGAGTCATGGCAACAAGTACATCGAGAGTCCACTTCTACCTAGGTAATCTGTATATAGTATTCCTCCAAATGCTGAAACCAAAAACTATGCAGAAAAACTTGTTGGATTTTTCCCAACGCAAGCAAAACAACTACGTTAGACAACAAATCATGATTAAGTTACTCGACGCTCAACAAATACAGCAGTTGTCACAGGAGGCACGGTGAAGCATCCTGAGGATGCTTCAAATAAGGAATTCTTGACTACCATATCAGCTGCCATAACCTGCGTGATAGATATTACCATAGGCATCAGACATAAATATCCTCCAATAACAGGCTAATTTTCTTTATTGAAAAGGAAAATGGTATTAATTGATAAATAAGGGAAATAATACAATGTAGACCGAAAAGTTAAGGGGTGTACCCTTTACACTCCTTACACAGATATGTAAGGAAAAAAGATAACATAAAAGTCAAAAAGTAATAACAGACTAATGTTGCAACAAGTAAATCATGTAAGACCACGAAGAAACAGTATATAGAATAGATGAGGATATAAACTTTAGGATTTCATCATTCAATTGGTGATTAAGGAGCTGATCGTTATTGTTCAGGCAGTTCTACTTCACAATGTGTAAGTGTTACCGCAGAATTTAATAACTAACCTATTGTTTATATTGTTGTTTATTTAGTACAGAAATTTCAAATATGATGAGAATATAATCTTACATTTAAATCTCTAGAATTTGTTTTATTAGATCTAATTTATAAGATAAATTCAAGAAAAAAAACCTTATAAAAAATCCTAATTACTGAAATAATTAGATAAATTGTTCGATCTGTCTTTACATGTTTAATTTTGTCATGATGGATGAAATTCTTTGCAATACTCATACCGACTTGATTATCACAAAACAATTTAAGTGATTTCTCAATTTGCGTCTTCAGTTCATTTACTTTTTAACCACATTCCTTCACATATACAATGTGCCATAGCTTGAAATTCTACCTTTACACTACTCCTTGCAACCACTAACCGTTTCTTGCTCCTCCAAGGAACTAGATTCCCCCAAATGTATGTGCAACATTCGGGGCAGATGTTTGTTTACTGATTGAGACAGACCAACCCACTTCTAAATAAACCTGAATGTCTAAGCTGGTACCCTTTTGGAAGGAAAATCCTTTCTCAGGTGCCATCTTGAGATATCTTAAAATTTTTTATGATGTTTCAAGAGGTTTATGTGGATTGTTCATGAATTAACTAATTAAAGTTACCTCAAAGCTGATATCTGGTCTAGTATGAGTTAAGTAAATAAGTTTTTCTTACCAGTGAGTCAATCCTTCTTGCTCCCAAGTTTAATTGTGTAGTCCATGGGAATCTTTGAAGGCTTGTTACAACGCATTCCAGTCTCCTTTAGCACGTCTAAATGTATGCTTGCATTGAGAGATTATAATTCCTCTTTTAGATCTTCCCACTTCCATTCCTAGGAAGTATTTAAGTTTTCCCAAGTTTTTAACTTCAAATTTAATAGCAAGAATCTCCTTTAATCGTATTATTTCTTTTTCATAATCACCTATGAGAATTATATCACCAACATAGTCTATAAGAATAGCCTTTCTTCCTTGAACAAAATACGATCAGTTTGTCCTTGAGAAAATCCGTGCTACTTGATGACTTTGGTAAACCAGTTCAACCATGCTCAAGGTGACTTTTTGAAGTCCGTAAATGACTCTCCATGTAAACTTCATCTTCCAATTCTCCATTCAAGAAAGCATTTTGGCATCCAATTAATGTAGCTCCCAATCTACCCAATCAAAATTCACTGGTAACAATATAAGTACCTGAATAGTTTTTGGCTGGGCCATCAAAATAAATATTTCTTGATAATCTATGCCATAAGTTTGGCTAAAATCTCTGACAACTATGGGCTTTATACCTTTCTATGCTTCCACCTGCCTTGTACTTCACGTTAAAAATCCACTTGCATCCTACAAGTTGTTAACCTGTAGGAAACTTAAAAATCTCCCAAGTATCACTCTTTTCAAATGCTTGTATTTCATCATCAACAGTAGACTTCCAAATAGGGTCTTGTAAGACTTTTTGTATTGTTAACTTTAGTTACGTTGGAGGTAAAGGCTCTAAAGCTGGATGATTGTAAGACATGAAGTTTGATATAGATGCAGAGTACTGTCAAATATTATAAGAGAAGAATGAATTTCTTTCTGATATATCAAAATTAGGTTACAGCCATTAGTTTATATACACAATTGTCTAGCCTAAAATTAGTAAAAAAACTCCCTAAAAATAGGAAACTCTCCAAATCTGTATCTAACTCTAATTCCTAGAAATCAGGGAATTATACGATTTTCTATAACTATACAATCTTTCCAAATTGTAGGATTTTTTAGGAAAACTTTATTCTCTCATTTTTATCTATGATAGAATACATCGAATTCCAAGGGTACTTTGTGCCCTTGGAAAAGACTAATAAAAACAGAAATAATCTAAATATAGTAACTAAAATATACACTACCTTATTTCTAAGGATCCTTAATCCCAATTTAGGGATTCGGGTCCTTTATTTAAAAAATAGAAACTAGAAATTAGGAAAGGAAATCAAACTAAATCTTTTATTTTCTAACACTCCCCCTTAAGTTGGTGCATAGATATCATGCAAACCTAACTTGCTAATAAGGAAGTCAAATGATGGCTTGCTCAGTCCCTTTGTGAGGATATCTACTGTTTGTTGTTTTGTTGGAACAAATGGTATACAGATTAATCCTCCTTCTAGCTTCTTTTTGATAAAATGTCGATCGACCTCAATGTGTTTAGTTCGATCATGTTGCATTGGGTTATTTGCTATATTGATTGCGGCTTTGTTATCGCAGTATAACTTCATAGGAGTCTAAAGGCAACTTTAACTCTTTTAGTATCCGCTGTAGCCATAGTAGTTCACAAACACCATTGGCCATTGCTCTATATTCAACCTCAGCACTACTTCTTGCTACTACACTCTGCTTTTTACTCCTCCAAGTTACCAAATTATCCCACACGTAGGAACAATATACCGTTGTTGATCTCCGATCAGTAGAGGACCCAGCCCAATCTGCATTAGTGTAGATTTCGATCCTAAATTGATTATTTTTTCTAAAACACAGGCCTTTTCTTGGAGATTTCTTCAGATACCGTAGAATATGGTAGGTAGCCTCAAGGTGTTCCTTTGTAGGTGAGTGCATAAATTGACTCACAAGGCTGACTGCGAAGGCTATGTTTGGCCGAGTGTGAGATAAACAAATTAACTTACCTAGCAGCTTCCGATACTTGTTGTATCCACTAGGCATCCTCTTTTGCTATTTCCCAGTTTCACATTTGGATCCACTGGTGTATCTACTAGTTTACATCCACTCATCCCTGTCTCTTTCAACAAATCTAGTACATACTTTCTTTGGCTAACAACAATCCCCCTTTTTGATCTTGCTACTTCCATTCCTAGGAAATATTTGAGAGAACCTAAATCTTTGATTTCAAATTGAGTAGTCAAATTCGTCTTTAAGCGATACATCTCTTCTAAGTCATTGCCTGTCAAGATAAATTCATTGACATAGAGTATAGACTATTAAGGTTGTGATTCTTCCACTTGATGAGTGCCACAAGAACATTGTGTGATATGTTTGAGATTGTGTATAACCTTGCCTTTTCACCGAACAATTAAACTTCTCAAACCAAGCCCAGGGTGATTGCTTCAAACCATAAAGGGTCTTAATTAATCGGCATACCTTCGATCTAAATTTTTCTTCAAAACCTAGTGGAGCATCCATGTAAACTTCTTCTTCCAAGTCTCCATTCAAGAATGCATTCTTGACATCTAATTGTTGTAAAGGCCAATCTAGATTGGCAGCCAATGAAAGAAGCACTCTTACAGTGTTAAGTTTTGCTACTGGAGTAAAGGTCTCCATGTAATCGATTCTACGTCAGGGTGAAGCCTTTAGCAACTAACCAAGCTTTATATCTCTCTAGGGATCCATCCGAGTTGTATTTTACCGTAAATACCCATTTACACCCTACGGTCCTATTGTTCTTTGGCAAATCCACTTCTCTCCATGCTCTATTCTTCTCAAGAGCTCTCATCTCTTCTAGAATTGCTTCCTTTCATTCAAGAACATGTAAAGCATCTTGAACATTTTTTGGAATCTCCACAAGTGACATTTGATTAGTGAAGAAGGAGAAAGCAAGAGATATTGGGTGTTTAGTACACGATCTAGCCCCTTGTCGAAGAGCAATAGGAATATAAAGATTTGTAATGGGTTTTTCTTCAAAAATAGAATGTAAGTAGGGAGTATCACCTGGAGAGTTTTGAACTGAAAGAGGCATACACGAAGAGTTTCGGTCCTGCCCCAAGTTGGAATATTGGCCTTGCAGGGAATTTTCGGACATCTTTTCTTGAGTCAAGTTTTTCCGGGTGTACACCAATCCAAATTTTTTCTTTCTTTCATCTCTTTCAAAGGAATCATTATTTTTTGCTGGGACAAGACTTGGCCCATCTTTTGTTTTTTTCATTTTGGTCTTGTTCGGGTTGAGTTAAAACAAACTTTGTTGGTGAGATATTTAACACAGGTTCAGATATTGAATTATTCTGAATGTGGAAAAGATCTTCATTCACCAAGGTTTTGATTTGATCCCAAGTCGGATCTACATTATTTTTCCCCCCCTGAAGAGGAGACTTAAAAAAAGGTGTCGTTTCAAAAAAGGATACATCCATGGAAACAAACATTTTTTTTCAAAGTAGGATCATAGCATTTATAGCCCTTTTTAGTTGGTGAATATCCTACAAAAACGCATTTCTGAGCTCTAGGATCAAGTTTACCTAGGTTTGGGTCATGATTGTGGACAAAAACTGTGCATCCACAGAGTTTAACAGGTAAATTGGATACTATCCAAGAGGATGAACTTTTCTTTTTCGAAAAAACATGTAAAGGAGTTTTGAAATCTAAAATCTTTAAGGGCATTCGATTAATAAGATAGGTTGCTGTAAGAATAGCTTCACCCCAAAGGTACTTTGCAAATTATTTGTGAAAAGTAATGCTCTTGATACTTCTAGTAGATGTTTGTTTTTTTCTCTCCACAACTCCATTTTGTTTGGGGGTATCATTGCATGAACTCTGATGAATAATTCCCTATTCAATAAAAAAACTCCCCAAAGTCTTATTAAAAACTTCCTTCCCATTATCACTTCTAAAGATCTGAAATTTTTCATCAAATTGTGTTTGAACTATAGTATAAAAGTTTTTAAAAACTTCTTCAACCTCAAATTTTTCTTTCAATAAATATACCCAACTTATTCTAGAGTGATCATCTATAAATGAGACAAACCATTTTTTTTTCCAAGAATTGTTGGTGTTCTTGAAGGACCCCAAACATCACTATGAATTAAAGAAAATGGTTTAGAGGGTTTGTATGGTCTTGGAGGATAAGAGACTCGGTGTTGTTTTGCAAACATACAAATCTCACACTGAAATGAAGATGGATTTTTATTAATAAAAAGAGGAGGAAATAAATGTCTTAAGTAATGAAAGTTTGGATGACCAAGTCCATAGTGCCATAGCATTATTTCATGATTACTAGAAAAAAATTCAGATTCAAGGCATAAATTATTGACAGGTAGTTTACTTGGGATTGTTCCATCTTCAAAGAAATACAGTCCTCCTTTTTCCCTAGCACTGCCAATCATCCTCCCCGAGGCCGTTTCTTGAAACTCACAATGACTTGGATGGAAATTAGCTTGACAGTTTAGATCTCGGGTTATTTTACTGATAGAAAGAAGGTTACAAGACAATTTTGGAACATGAAGCACATTAAAAAGAGTAGCCGGGAAACTTTGATTGAACCAATCCCGGCTATTGCGGAAAAAGATCCATCAGCAATCTTAATTTTTTTGTTCCCTGCACATGAATTATATGATGAGAACAGTTGGGAGCAATTTTTCATGTGATCTGTAGCTCCGGAATCTATAATCCAAGGACTAGGAGAAAGACCAAAACTAGGGAGGGCTGTGACACAAGAATTACCTTGGGCTACAAGAGAACATAAAGGAGTAACAGAGAATTGTGGAGGTTTAAAAAGTTTGTGCAGACGCTCTAATTGTTCCTTTGTGAAAGGTTGCTCATCCGAGTTGATTGATTGCTCTTGAGAATCATCAGTTTTGGTTTGAAGCACCCTGCCATTCCTTTCATATTTTTTCTTTAAATGTGCTGGCTTCTCATGAATCTTCCAGCATGTTTATTTAGTGTGCCATGGTTTTCTGCAAAGATCACACCATGGCCGTTTCTCCTTTCTTCGTCTTCATTAGTTCCTCCTGAGTTCTGAGAGACAAGAGCTAAATTCTTAGCCTCGATTGGGGATGCAACAGTGCTGAGCATGATTCTCCTTCTATTTTCTTCTTGCTGTAACTCTGGAAAAAACTCACAGATTGAGGGAAGTGGTTTCAGCCAAGAATTCTTCCCTTTACCTCATCTAAGCTCCTATTTACTCCTGCAAGGAACATATAGACACGATCATTCTCTTCTCTTTTCTTATACCTTGCACAATCATTTGGATTCTCCCATTCATCTTCATAACATTGATCTAGTTCCAACCAAAGAGCCACCTTCTCATTGTAATACACGATAATCTCACAATCTCCTTACTTGGATTGCCAAAGCCTTGATTTTAATTCAAAAAATTGTGAAGAATTCTCCAAGTCTGAGTACGTTTGCCGAATGGAGTCCCACACTGCTTTGGCTATTGGCAGGAACATGTTCGGCCTTGCAATTGTTGCCTCCATCGAATTTAGAAGCCATGTTGTTAATAAGGAATTTTTTGCCTTCCATCATTTTAAGCCAGGCTCCTTTTCTTCTGGCTGCTTCTCTTCCCTAGTGATGTACCTGAGCTTTCCTATGCCTTCAAGTACAAGTTTGACGGACAGAAACCACTCAAGGTTCCATTCAGTTTTTGAACGAAAATTTGTCAAGAAGAACTGGTTTTTATATTATCAACACCAGTATAGAGCTGTCTGGGTTGGTTTTAGAGGTAAACTCTGATGTGTTGTGGGTTCTGCTTGTACCAGTCATGGCAGTCTTTGCCATTTTTCAGATTTGAACCCTATGTCTCCGATACCATAAAGGATTTTTTAGGAAAACTTTATGTTCTCTCATTTTTATCTATGATAGAATACATTGAATTTATAGGCTACTTTGTACCCTTGGAAAAGACTAATAAAAACATAATAATCTAAATATAGTAACTAAAATATACACTACCTTATTTCTAAGGATCTTTAACCCCAATTTAGGGATTGAGGTCCTTTATTCAAAAAATAGAAACAACTAGAAATTAGGAAAGGAAATCAAACTAAATCTTTTATTTTCTAACACAAATAAGACTACATAATTCGACACTTCCCCTCAAGCTGGTGAATGGATATCTTCCATCCCAAGCTTGCTTATAATATCTTGAAAAATAGTGCTTGTCAGTCCCTTTGTAAGTACGTTGGCCAACTGATCCTTGGTTGACACAAATGGGGTGCATATTAGGCCACTATCTAGTTTTTCCTTGACAAAATGCCTATCAACTTCAATATGCTTTGTTCGATCATGTAGAACAAGGTTATGTGCAATGCTGATGGCTGATTTATTATCACAGTACAGCCTCATAGGTCCTTCCCATTTTATTCTTAAGTCATCTAGGATTATCTTCTGCCCGAGTAACTCACATATTCCCAACGCCATTGATCCGAACTCTGACTCTGCACATGATCTTGCTACCACGTTTTGCTTCTTACTTCTCCATGTTACAAGATTACCACCTAGGAGAGTACAGTAACCAGACGTTGATATCCTTTCGACCAAAGATCCTACATAATCTGCATTAGTATAAGCTTCTAACGTCATGCCTGTCCCTGTTTGTTGCTTAAACAGAATTCCTCTTCTCGGGCTGCCTTTCAAGTATTGTAATATCTTATTTACTGCCTTAAGATGTTATTCTTTGGGATTGTGCATAAATTGACTAACCATGCTCACTGCAAATGCTATATCTGTTCTTGTGTGTGCCAGATATATCAATTTCCCAACAAGCTTCTAATAGGATCCTCTATCTACCACGGGATCTTCTGGAGTTTACAACCCATCTTTCCTATTTCTTTCAACAAGTCAAGTACGTACATTTGTTGAGAAATGAAAATTCCTTGCTTTGAATGAACTACTTCAATGCTTAGGAAGTACTTTAATTTTCCTAACTCTTTAATGTCAAACTCCTTCAAGAGACATTGCTTCAGATTGTTCATCTCTTCTACATCATTACCTGTCACGATGATAGCATCAACATAAACTAACAATGTTGTGACTCTCCT
Source organism: Erythroxylum plowmanianum (assembly GCA_025531925.1). Taxonomy (NCBI): domain Eukaryota; kingdom Viridiplantae; phylum Streptophyta; class Magnoliopsida; order Malpighiales; family Erythroxylaceae; genus Erythroxylum; species Erythroxylum plowmanianum. The sequence goes on along the minus strand of JANVCQ010000232.1, from coordinate 21,373,013 downwards.
AGAATCTGAGTGTCTCACGAACAAAGTATAGTCTCCTTGACTCTGCTTGTATTCCAATGAGATCATCACCTTAGCAAACCTCCCAGACCAAACTCATGGTGACTGTTTGAGCCCATAAAGAGCTTTCTTCATCTTGCAAACCATTCCTTCTTTAGATTCAAATCCAAGGGGAACTTCCATGTAAATTTCCTCTTCTAGATCACAATGGAGAAAAGCATTCTTAACATCAAATTGTTGTAGATTCCACTCGAAATTAGCAGCTAATGACAAAAGTATTCGTACCTTGTTCATTTTAGCAACAGGGGCAAATGCCTCTAGATAATTAATGTCATAGGTTTGAGTATATCCTTTGGCCACTAATCTACCCTTGTATCTTTCCACTGAGCCGTCAGCCTTGTATTTTATGGTGAAAAACCACCTACATCCGACCAGTGTCTTCCCTCTCGACAATTCAACTAACTCCCATGTCTTGTTCCTCTCAAGGGCTTCCATCTCGGTCTTCATAGCATCCTCCCATTTCTTGTCTCCTAATGCCTCAGTTGGATTTCTCGGATTGGGAATTGTATGGAGATTAGTTAGGAAGGCTCTATGGTTTTGGGATAGATTTTGATAGGACATGAAAAGAGACAGTGGATGTTTCGTACAAGTTCTTGCTCCTTTCCTAAGTGCAATTGGTAGGTCTTCAACAGTTGGTTTTTTATGTTCGTCTGTTGATTCAATTGGCTCAACACTTGGTGTGATATTGTCGATTGGGTTGGGAGTGGTTTCAGGAAATTGGGCAACAACATGAATGGGAGACTGGACCTGTATTGGTTGAGAGACAGGTATTTTCCTCCTAGAATAAACTTGCAGTGGCTAAATGGACCTTGATTTCCCTTATCTTTCATCATTTCAATAGATTTGGCTGACTCGATTGACAGAAAAGTGGGAGAAATGGACTCAGAGACGATTATGGGTATAGGCTAAACAAAACTAGGATCAAGAAGAAACATGTCCTTTGCTTTATCTTCACTCAAGGTCTCCCCCTGAAGATAAATGTGTTGAAAAAAAAAAGATTCATCTTCAACAAAAGTAACATCGGCTGAAACAAAAAATCTTTTAGAAGGTAGATGAAAACATTTATAACCCTTTTGTGTGGAGTAATATTCGATAAAAAAGCATCGAAGAGCAAGTGGATCCAATTTACTCCTATTGTGAGAATCAACATGAACAAACGCAATACAGTCAAAGATTCGAGGTATAAGACTGTTTGAAATAGAAAAGTTTGGGAAAAAATTTTCAAGAATATCAATTGGACTTTTGAACCCAAGGACACATGTTGGAAGCCTGTTAATAAGATGGGCAACAGCTAATACAACTTCACCCTAGTATTCCTTGTGATTTTAGTGATTTAGACCTGGCTATTGCTGTTCGAAAAGGAACCCAAGAATGCACTAAGCATCCAATCTCAAATTTTGTATAATTCCATAGACTTTCTCCGCAACACAAAACTTTCCTACCACCATCAACTCCATTCCAATTCCACAAACACTACAAGAGGCACTTAGAGATAAGAATTAGGTACAAGCTAAGAGAGAGGAGATGAATGCTCTAGAGAGAAATAAGACTTGGGAAATTGCAAACTTGCCTGATGGAAAGAAAACAGTGGGGTGTAAATGGGTGTTCACATTGAAATATAGAGCTGATGGTTCAATAGAAAGGTATAAAGCTCGATTAGTTGCAAAAGGATATACACAAACACACGGGGTAGATTATCAAGAGACCTTTGCACTCGTAGCAAAAATGAATACTGTACATGTTCCTTTGTCTTTAGGTGCAAACTTTGGCTAGTGTTTACAGCAATTCGATGTTAAGAATGCATTCTTACACAAGGATTTAGAAGAAGAGGTTTACATAGAACCTCCGTCGAGTTTCAATAAAAATTTTTGTGGGAAGAAAGTACGCAAGTTAAAGAAAGCTTTATATGGATTAAAACAATCGCCAAGAGCTTGGTCTCGAAGATTTACTAAAGTGATGCTAGCAATGCAATACATACAATGTCAAGGAGATCATACTTATGTTTATAAAACATGCAAAAGGAGGAGTTACAGCACTACTTGTATATGTAGATGACATTATTGTCACCAAGAATGATCCAATTGAAAGAGAATCACTCAAAAAGTACTTAGCAAAAGAGTTTGAAATTAAAGAATTGGGAACGCTAAAGTATTTTTTAGGCATTGAGGTAGCATACTCAAGTAAAGGCATCTTTGTTTCTCAACAAAAGTATGTTTTAGACCTGCTTAAAGAAACAGGGAATCTTGGATCCAAGGCAACAAGCACACTCATTGAACCTAACTTAAGACTGAGTGACAAGAAGGATGATAGCACAGTAGACAAGCGAAGATATCATCGATTGGTTGGGAGGTTGATATACCTGTCCCACACAAGGCCAGACATGGCATTTGCCGTAAGCATAGTAAGCCAATTTATGCATGATCCAAAAGAGAAACACCTACAAGCTGTCAACCGGTTTCTATCCTATCTCAAAGCTACACCTGGTGGAGGGATTTTGTTTAAGAAAAAAGAAGGATTGTTCATAGAGGCATATATTGATGTTGATTATGCAAGTTCTGTGGTAGATCGTAGATCAACTTTAGGATTATTTCTTGGTGGGAATCTAGTGGCATGGAGGACTAAGAAGAAATTGGTTGTTGCAAGATCAAGTGCAGAAGCAGAACTTAGAGCTATGTCTCATGGAGTTTGTGAATTACTATGGCTCAAGATAATCCTTGATGACCTTAACCTCAATTGGGAAGGACCTATGAAACTCTATTGTGACAACAAGTTTGCCATCAACATTGCACACAATCCAATGCAACATGATCGTACGAAGTATATCGAAGTTGATAGATGTGGAAAATTAGTCCCTAACTTCTAGGGATTTGAATGTGGGAAAATCAGATCCCTAACTTCTAGGGATTTGAATGT
>JANVCQ010000232.1:21351986-21362303 GCA_025531925.1 Erythroxylum plowmanianum | reverse complement strand
ACTGCATGATTCTACATGATCTGCATAGATAATATTGCATAATCTGCATGATACTGCATAATCTGCATGTATAATACTGCATAATCTGCATGATACTGCATAATCTGCATGGATAATACTTCATGATTCTGCATGATTCTACACAATCTGACATAACTTATTATTTATTTCCTTGAATAAAACTAAAGTTTATAGTCCAATAAATAGGCAGTGTAGAGAATCTAAATATGATAAGAATATACTCTAGGACTTGAATATCTAATATTTGTTCTTATCAGATCTAACCAACTTATGGAATAAACTCAAAGAAAACAACCTTAGCCAAATAAAGAAATTCTAACAACCAATTACGAACAAAGTGGGAACAAATACAACCTAGATAATCAACAATTACGTTTGGATCAATCATTTCAAGGGATATGTAAATTCATCCAAAATTTGTAGTCCACATTATATTCTTGGAAAAGAATTGCTCAATCCACCTCAAATAAAGGGCACCTAATAAAACTTCTGAGACCAATTTCTGCTTAACCAAGAAATGATCACCTGTACGGGGTGTAACTGAAAAGCTCTTGCTTGGAAAGCATGATTAGCGATTGACACCACATTTGGACATGTGTTGAATATAACCACAATGTGTGAATAGCTGTAAAACCAAAGTTTAGATCCCTTAATATTAAGCAGTTGTTACCATTGTACCAAAAGTAATGACACATAATTTATACTCACATGGCATCCAGCTGGGATAACCCTGGAACACCATCATGGCCATCTTCAATGCTCATCACTATGACACCAGGGACCCATAAAGGACCAGTATTATGGAATTGAACTCTTTCCTGGATGCAGATATGCTCAACAGAATAACAGTTAAAAAGAAAGTTTGATTTCCAAAGCAAAGTAGTTTTAGGACTTAATATGAAATTTCTAAATTTTTTCATTGGACTGTAGAGCTAAATTACAAATGGAAATGTTAATATCTTATGGTTTAAGGAAATAAAGAGTGGTTTGAGAACAATAAGGACAAGAAACAGAGATATGAGCAAGGAACTATGATAATGTTACCAAGAGTGGGTTTTTGAGAATAAAAAATTTGAACATTAAATGTGAGTCAAGTTATATCATCGGCTTCAACTCGAGCTAGTTAAGTTTTCAAGGTTATGCATTACAACATCAAGATAAAATTTGAACTAATGATATTCATCAAATGCGAAAAGACCACCCCGCACTCTTTGGAGCCCAAGTTTTAAATTGACATTCGTTTGATCTCTAGGCAAGTTTGTAGATGGTATAAATAATCAACAAGGTATGGTGTAAAATAAACTTACTAACATATTGGTTCAAACAAGTTGACCTAAACAAATTGCCTGGGGAAGACTAACTGTGTGCTATGTTAGACAGATTATCATGAAGCATTGCGTAAGAGATGGTACTCACCTGGATATCATTAGCTGCCCTTAAGCGGAAAAGTGGTGATGAATACCGAACCTGTAATACATCTAAAAAGTTCTGCAGGGCTGCTGTGATGTGCCTCTTTTCAGGTTTGAAACTTGGATCTGCCAATCTTGGCTTAATTCTTTTAAAAAGCACAAAGTAACATAGTTTCAGAATAATGATGGAAAAATAAAAGATGTTCCTAAAGGAAGTTAATATGTAGTCACAAAATGATATAGAGGAACAACGAATGAAGGAAAAAACAATACTCACAAAGGCCAATGTTTTTCATTCTTCTCCTTTGGTGGAAGGCCAACACCCCAATTGTTACAGTTATAAGTGAAGTCTAGCCTGGAAACAGTTAAAAGGCATAATGTAGCTGGTGATATACAATCATTGTTGTTGAAGATCACAAAAGTGGTATTTAGTATAAGAATAGTGTTATATGTCCACATATCCCATAATACAACAATTTAGGTCTTATTTAGTGAGATAGTCTTCTCTTATTTTAACTTAGTGTACGTACCTATTATTAAGTGTAAATGGGCTAAACTTAATAACAAACCTTAATACTCGTTGGTGTACATAGATGTAGGCTTTATAGTTGAAAAATGTTAAACCATGTGTATGTTTTTCTCTCTTTTCCTTCTCTTTTATCTCTACCTTACACAGTATCAAGCTAACTTAAACATGTTATCACAACTAAGTTTCAATTATGTGAACTATATCCTGCGTTCTCTTTACATTTTCAATTTGTGTTTCTTCTTTTTCAAAGTCATTCTTCTTCAAATGCTCTACTTCTCTAATCCTCTACTACTTGTGGACGTTTCTCCTTTTTCAGCAAGCTCTTTCTTTGGCAACTCATTAAGAACACTGTCACCTTTCATTTTCCTTTTCCTTTTCCTTTTAACAGTACATTGAAAGTATCAACTTTCTATTGTCTTTCCTTCTTGTAGGACATTGAGAACATTGTTACCTCTATTCTTCCCTTAAGGCAGCTTACAAGTCCATTTTCTTCCAGCAAGCAATCTAAAGTGTTACTAAATCTACTCTTATTGTCCTTTTTGCTAACTTTTATTTTATTTTTCCTCCTTTCTTCTTTTATAGTGCATATCTCTTTTCTATTTTGTCTCTCTCGGAAGTTGTCTACAATGCCCATAGATCATTTTTGACACCAACACCATTTTTTTATTTTATGGTTTATAAAAGTAAACAAACGAAAAAGAAGATAATAAAAAATAAAAACGAAAAATACACTTTTTAGTTTTAAATTTTCTGTTTGCAAAATTCTCTATTTGCAAATTTAAAAGGAGATAAAAACATTCACTCACCAATTTGAGATGAGTAATGAAGACAACTAAAATTTAACAATAGAAAATTTATTATATAGCTAATATTCAAGATTTTGTGCATCTTATAATATAATAGTTTATGAATTACTTCATAATAATGTAGCCTCTTAGTGTGAAATATTGTACTATCCTCCTATTATAAACAGATAGATCAAACCTAATGAAAAACAAATTTCAACACCTTTTTGTGGTCTTCGTATAGCAGGAGGACGAAAACTAATGAATAATACATCTCAAAATCCTTTGTGGTCTTATTGTTCGTGGATACAAGTTTTATAATTGAAACACCTCAAACCAATTTGTATATTCTTCTCTCTCCTTTATCTCTTTTTTCACATGATACAATTAATAATTATAATGCATCAGAAGAGGAAACTACCAATTGAGTTATAGTGTACAATAAACAATAGATTCTCTGACAGTCTTTATAGCAGAAATATGTCAATATTCTAGAATTTCACAGATTAGGTTGGCTAATTTGAGAATAGTTGATATCAGAAAATGAAGAACCTGTTGAACCAGTCACCAGATTTGTACGAATCACGATCTAGTGATTTTGAGCGTAGCATCTCATCACCGGCATGAAAAAATGGTATTCCCTAGAATAAGATAAAGACTTGGTATAATCCAATGACAACTAGGTTGGCAAAACATCAACAGAACATTTTACATAATAATTCCTTGCTCACTTATTCCGTCACAATAAGCGGACAGTCTTCTGATTCAATAGGTCAACTTGTAATCTATTTTACACGTTGTCTTCCACCACTGGGGAGTGCCGTAGAAAAGAAAAGGAAAGCTAACAACTGATCGTTTGACACTGAAGGGAATTAAAAGAGAACTGGACCACAAGATTAATTTCCATGCATCTTAAGTGAGATTTTATATCACAGTTGCATGTATGGACTTTGTTAACATCATCATAAAATTATTGCATAAAGAATATGACTATGTGGAAGATGAAGTGATCTAAAGTAAGGAACCCATGATAACCAATTACAGGGAAAGTATAACTGTTCAAGAACTCAGCTAGGAGAATATAAACTGAGTAAGCACTTGTGAGCTGTTATAGAGCATTCATAAGAAGCATTAGACCGAGAAAGATTCTCCATCGGCAAAGAGACATCTATCACAAGTAGCAGCAGATAATTGAAAAAGCAGAACAATTTTTGACTAAGATTGTCATGGACTCTTTATAAAGTACAAACTACAAAAGTAAAGAGGTCTTAAATTGATTCACAAAAAGTAGAAGACCCTACCTGTGAAAGTGCTATTATACTTGTTGCCAAATGATTCAATCTGCATCTAACATCTAAAGAAATATCTATCGGAGTCTACAAGGAAGGAGCCCAGTTTTCGAAATTAGAACAGATGTTAAATGGCTCATTTAATGCATGTGGTAAATTTAACAAATACCTTCATGCTGAGAACATCAAATAAAGTTTCATTGTCGTGAGCAGATACATAGTTAATCTGGAAAATGACCAAAAGATCAATCACTATACTGAAAAGAGTTCAACATTACTTGTGTATGTAACCAGAACTTAAAATACACACTTTAGTAAATAAATAATTCCAATATAATAATTTAGAACTTGTCAAATTAGGGAAGAAAAAAAATCCTTTTAAAAGTAAAAAATTTTGACTGTGGCTGAAGTGATACCTAGCCTTTAAGAGCAATTCCCTGGAATCCCTTTCCCAAACATAGGAGCTTCACAGACATTATAGGAAAAGAAACAACAACAATAACTACAAATATTACTAGATCAAACTCCAGCAGAAAAATTCAAGAATATTTCTGAAAGGGGTTTGTATAGTATCAGAATTTGGAAACAATAAATTTAGTACAGTAATTCGATGCAACAGATAGGCATGGCAGGACTCCAACTCTGGAAAGAGTTTGTCAGGAAACATTTCTTTTAAATATGACACAGCACCAGAGGCCAAGGGTCTTGGACCATCCTGAAATTGGCACGGTCAATGACTTCATCTCGAAGTTACGGAGGAAGAAAGGCTCCTCCAGAAAAATTGCAAGGGATAGGTCAATTAACAAATTCCTTAGTATGTTAACTGTTAGAAAACCATGAGCAGGAATTTGTAAATTATACATAAGCTTGCAAAATAGAAAAGGGTTTTGTATGGAAATCAAATGCTAGAGATAGACATGGGAGCAGTCTAAATTTGAACAAAGTTCCAGTTTTCAGGACATATCAAGATGTAAAGGACAAGGGTCAAAGATTTTCACGAAGGGTGGCCTCTATTGATGACCACAAATATTTTGGTCAAGTCAATTATGTCCATCTCAAAGAAATATTGCAGCTAAGTTAGATACAGCGAAGATTTCTTTTATACAGTCCTAAGTATGTGAATCATCGAAAAATTTTGGGAAAAGAGAAGTTTTTGTACAGTGTCAAGCTTGAAAAATACAAGAAGTTCTTTGGACAGCAATTCAATGCAACATTCACTTCTCTGAAATACAAAAAACAGGGGAAAAGAAAAAAGGAAGAAGAAAAACGGAAAACAGAGATCAAGAGTCATAAGATTGTCAAGAAGGTGGCCTTTATTATAGAGCCCAAAAGTTTTAAACCAATCAACGGCTTTCATCTAAAGGAAATTATGCAGCTATTATAGAGCGCCAAAAGTTCTAGGAATGTGAAAAATTAGAAACAATTAGAGAAAAGGAAAAGGGTTATATGAAATGGAAAAGGGTTCTGTACAGCATCGAAGTTAGAAAATCTGAAACAGGGCCTACTACAGTAATTCAATGCTGTAGGTTGGCATAGTGGAACTACAAATTTGGAAAGACATGTAGCTGACATGACAAGTTGCTTTTCAAAACAACAAAAAAACACAGGCTAAATGTTGCAGATTCTTAAGAAGAGTGGTGATACTTAATAACCATACTGGAAGCTAGCTCTAATCAATCTCAAAAGAAATAATAAACTAACTCAGATATTGGAATCTCCCTCTTGGAAAAACAGCATGGCACAATCTTAAATGACAATTGAGGCCCTTACGGTTTCTGTTGGACACAGAGCATATGCAACAGATGTTCCATCATAAGTTAAGACCCCCTCTCCTTTCACCTGGGAAAATCTGAATCATTGACCAATATCTAAATATAGAACACATGCTGAAAGGATATAAAAAGAATGAAACATATTACAAACAAGTCCATCAAATATCCGACTGAAGTTTCAACTTCTAGTTTGCGGGTTAAGCATCAGTAAGGAAATGTGAGAATGATTATGCACATGCATGGACTTGCAATAAAATCAAGTAAAACAATCAAACACATCTGTTCTTTGTTTTCACAAGAGTATAACAGGCACAATTCCCTTGCTCATAATACCCATAAACAGCATTTTGGAGAGTCAACTGTGAGAGTACCAAAGGCACAATTCACTTATAATAAACATTTTGCCTACAGTATAGCATTGTACAGAAGGAAAAATAGTTATGGGTACCTCTTTCCCTTCACTGTTGGTTAGTACAAAATCCCTCAAATTTCCAGCCATCCCAACCTGTTATCAGAACCATTCAAGAGGAAGTTTGATGTCAAGCGTGGCAAACACTTTTCTTTGGATGAGAAATAATAATGGTTCTTTTTTAGGTCTCCACAGGACACATAAAGCACCGACCAAAAGCATGTAAATATCAAATTAACATGGAAATTTGAGTTTGTTGATAAAAACAACACCGCATATAGGCACATGAAATGATACTTTAATACATAAGTCAGTAGTTGGGAAGCATAACAAAACAATTAAGCATTCATCAAAGACAACCAATGGTGACACATAAAACAGTCATTGTCCAACCACTTTGAGGTATGAAATGAAAGCATATTATTGTTGACCTGGTACCTTGTCACTAGACCAATACCGAAATGAGGAATCTACCGATCTAAACTAGATTCTGCAAATCCATAAAGATGATCTACCTGGATGTGATCCTTTGATGTAGCAAGCATGACTTTTTCAGCATCTTTTCCACCATGGTCATGTCCATTAGGCTACAAAAGAACCACTATATATCTAAGAATTTCTGTTAGTTGAAATCTGGAAAATAGTATAAAATTACTCCAGAAAGATTAACATTTACATAGTGGATGTTACTATCAGAGAAAAGACAGCAGTTTGATAACCATGATAAATTTCAGCTTTATATTACCTGCAAGAATAAACCAGTCACAAATCCTTGCTGAAGAGGGTGACCAAATGGAGATCCACCAAGCATCGCATCTCGAATTCGATCATTAAAGCTGAAATTGAATTTTCAAATTCAGTACGAAACCAAATTGCTTGACAGCAACTAACGAACCAGATAAAGGGCTAAAGTAAGAAGATGAAATTTCCTTTGGACTGATGCAGCTATGAATTGAGGTGCTGCATAAATAATTTACCAAAAGAGTTAACCTCAAACTCCAATTTTTAGTAACAAACATCCCTCTAATGATCAGAAATATATTTGGAATGCAGATGCAGAGATGCCTCCAGAAATATAGATGTATTTTGTCTAACCTTTCACAGCATTTCCCTCTTCAGAGAAGGTGGAGATAAGAGGAATGGGAGAAAAAAGTGTCCTTGATGATATTTACCTTCCAATTCTTGTCCCAGGAAGATTGAATTGTGAAGCATTTATCCCACGTCCATTTTTAGCTACTTCACCGAAGTCCCAACCTTCACCATATCTGCAAACACGAATGTCAATCTAACAAAATGTAGGACTGTTGGAAAATATAATGTGGTCAAGATATGTATTATCTCATAATATTACAATCTGATTGTAGTCAGATTCTGTAGATTAGATATCACTATCTTAGAGATATTTTAGTCTCTTAGAGATACTCTATGATTATCTTTCTGTTCTAGGATTATCGTTCTGTATCTGTATAGATTATCAAGCCTATTCTGTACTCCCCTTCATGTATATATTTACTGCATTTACTAAGTAATGAATATAGAGAAAACCAACTCTTATTCACATGGTATCAGAGCCACATGAAAGAGATAGTAAACTCGAAGAGTCAACCTCGGCAAGTCAAGAAATGATGGAAAACCCAAACTAGAATGGAGGTCAATCATCAATGACCTCTGGTCTTGAAGGAGTTTCAGTTGTTATTGTCTCTTACAAACTAAATGGAACAAAATATCAGGAGCGAGCTCAAGCTATGAATCTCACCATTGGAGGACGCAGAAAGCTGAGCTTTATTGTCAAAGATGGGAACATTCCAGACCCAACAAACTCACAAGCTGCACGACAATGGGAGATAGATAACTCCATGGTCTCATCATGGGTTATCAAGGCCATGATACCACCGATCAAACGAACCTTTATGTTTCTTCCAACAACTCTTAATTCAGCTTCAGCACTACTCTTGGCTAACACCTTTTGTTTCTTACTTTGCCACGTGACCAATTTTCCCTACACAAAAGTGCAATACCCAGTGGTTAATTATCTATCCTCTTCTGAACTTGCCCAATCTGAATCAGTATATATTTCGATTGTTCTTTGATCTCTCTTTTTGAAGAATAATCCTTTTCCAAAAGTACCCTTTAAATAAGAAGTGGTGTGATCATTGTAAACAAAGTGGTCACAACAAAGGCACATGCTAGGACATCCATGGAAAACCTCCAGATTGGAAACCAAAAAAAGGGAAAAACCGAGGCTACCAAGTATCTAGTGAAGGGGGAACAGAAAAATCTAAAGATAGTTAGAAACAACAAGGAGGTGAACTGAATATTTCACTAGGGAAACTATTAGAAGTACTTAAAAATCTCCAAAATGACAGCAACCAACAGAAGATAAGCACGGTTGCTAATGCTACTATGAGAGGTAATATCATAAAAGATTTTTTTTATCTTCATGCGGTAGGAAGAAATGGATAGTTGATTCTGGAGCATCAGATCATATGACAGATGATTATAACCTATTTCATTCATATTTTCCTTGTGCTGGACATGAAAAGGTTAAGGTAGCAAATGGTGATTCTTCTTCAATTGTAGGAAAAGGAGATATCAAAGTAACAGATTCTATGAAACTAAATTCTATTCTACATGTTCCTAATCTAGAATGTAACCTTCTTTCAGTTATTAAGTTGACAAGAGAAGCTAATTGTAATGCTCATTTTTTCCCTACTCATTGTGTTATATAGGTGTAGGTGGATACTCACAGTCAAATATAGGGCTAATGGTTCCATCATGAGGCATAAAGCAAGATTGGTAGCAAAAGCCTATACTCAGACCTATGAGATGGACTACAAGGAGGCATTTGCACCTGTGGCCAAGCTAAATACTATCAGACTATTGCTATCTGTAGCTGCTAATTTCGACTGGTTCCTTCAGCCACTTGATATTAAAAATGCCTTCTTGAATGGCAAACTAAAGGAAGAAGTGTCTATGAAACTTCCTCCAAGGTTTGATGAGAAAGGAGGAAACAGAGTATGCAGACTAAGAAATCCCTATATGGGCTGAAACAATCATCACGAGCTTGGTTTGAAAGATTTGCTAAAGTCCTAAAAACATAAGGATACACACAAGCTCAGTCAAATCACACAATGTTTTTTAGAATTAAAGAAGGTAAGAAGACAATTTGAATTGTGTATGAGTGATGATGCAGGGGAAATTACAAGAGTCAAGACAGCCTTGAGGAAAGAATTTGAAGTTAAAGATTTAGGAGAAATGAAGTATTTTTTGGGCATGGAAGTAGCAAGATCAAAGAAAGGGATTTACATCTCATATGGGAAGTATATTCTTGATCTCTTGAGAGAGACTAGAATGTTTGGATGTAAACCAAGTACCACTCCTATTGACAGTACAAAGTTTGAGGACGAAGAGGATAGACTTGTTAACCGTGAAGAATACCAAACACTAGTGGGAAGATTTATTTATTTGTCTCATACTAGACCAGATATTGCTTTTGTCGTGAGTGCTGTAAGTCGATACATGCATGCACCAAGGAAGAAGCATTTTGAGGCAGTTTATAAGATCCTATGGTATTTAAAGGGTACTTCTGGAAAAGGATTATTCTTCAAAAAGGGAGATCAAAGAACAATCGAACTATATACTGATTCAAATTATGCAAGTTCAGAAGAGGATAGACGATCAACCACTGGGTATTGCACTTTTGTATGGGGTAATTGGTCACGTGGCAAAGTAAAAAACAAAAGGTGGTAGCCAAGAGTAGTGCTGAAGCTAAACTAAGAGTTGTTGCAAAAGGGATTTGTGAAAGTCTCTGGTTAAAGAGAGTGTTGACAGAATTGGGAATCAATTTTGAGACACCTATAAAACATTATTCTGATAACAAGGCAGCTCTAAGCATGGCACACAATCCAGTCCACCACGAGAGAACAAAGCATGTTGAAGTTGATTGACATTTTATCAAGGAGAAGATAGAAGATGGAACAATATGCCTAATGTTGTGGACGTTTTTATAGGCCAGAAATACAGCTACAAATTACGTTAATTAGGTTGCAAGTTTTATCTAAATTGCTTAAAAGGTTTTAGGTTTATTATTGGAAACATATTAC
>JANVCQ010000232.1:21312112-21328652 GCA_025531925.1 Erythroxylum plowmanianum | reverse complement strand
GTAAACTGACACATAAAAAACAAAGGAACACTTGATGAAACCCAAATGGGAATCACTTATTAGAACGATAAATGAGAACAAGCAGCGAAAAGGGTATTAAGAGAAACCATACAAAGCGCTTCACGGTGGAGCTCCTCATAGGGAATAGGGCAAGGTAAGATGACGGCCAGATCTGGAAGATGACGGCCAGATCTGGAGAAGACAGAAGAGAGAAGCGGCGATGGAGGCATCCGGATCTGGAAGATGACGGCCAGATCTGGAGAAGACAGAAGAGAGAAGCGACGATGGAGGCATCCGAGAAGAGAGAAGAGAGGAGAGAGAAGCGGCAAGAGGAGAGAGAAGCGGCGATGACATTCTGAGATTTGTGAGAACTGAGAAGAGACGAGAGGAGAGGAGAGAATACGAGGTTTAATCCGGTAATCACTTAACCGGTTCGTATAAAACCGGCCGGTTCTCTGATAGACCGGCCAATTTTTATATTAAAAGGTTATTAACTAAAACCGAACCGGACATATGGCCGGTTCGGACCATTTCCGGTCGGACCGACCGGTCCGGTCCGGTTTTTAAACCCTTGCTTTTTTCTTCACAGATGATAACGACTTTAAAACATGTACATAATCTATTGGTTTAATAGATCGATTTTTCGGATCAATTAGTTGATTTTCCTTTCGCGCATATGTTTTCCTGGTTCGTTTGCTTTGAATAATAACTGCTTTGCCACGTGTAATCCAATGTTCCAACCCTTCTACAATCAAAAAGTAAGAACCGCTTCCTCTGCTATGAAATTCAAAAGAAAAATGAAGAATTATGGTTTTCCAACTCAGGATATGGGATAAGGTGAAAAATAAAAACCATTAGGGTTTATGTTCGGGGGTTTATTAATGGAATGTAATATTATTCTATCATTTAAAATGAGGATTTATAATACTTCAGACTATATAAGAGGGGATAAAAAATGAGGTTTCATATTATATCTTATTTCATCTTAAACAATAACAATGAAAGGTTTAGGATAGAATATAAAATAATAAACAATTTCACACTATATTATATTATAAACATTTCATCCAAATAATACTTCAGTATATTACATTATGAACTTTTTCATATCTTCTAAACAACAATTTTTTAATATTACATCCATTTATATTCTATTCATTATAAACAATTTCATTCAATTACATTAAAAAATTTGCGTCTATTCAAACATGTCTTAAGAAAGTGGTAGCAAAAAACAAAAGTAACGTATCTACACTAGTTCGGAATTCAAGATACTAGACTTATCACCAACTTTATCTATTAGTCAAAGTCAGTTATGAAAATATGTTCATTTTGTGACTTTCCGGAGTAGAGAATTCAAATAGAGTATGTCTTCGTAAGGTGGAGCAATCGACCTAGCTGTATGGATTGTAAAGTGATATTGAACACTTGCTTGTCAATTTAGTATAGATTGTTAGTTTTGGATCTTATAAATTAAGGGTTGGAAGAAAAAAAGAAGTTCTAAGATGCATATTAGATGGTGGAATTTAAAAAAGAACACGATGGAATAACTTAGGGATAAAATATTATATAGAGAAGAATGAAAATTTGAAGGAGATGCCAACCAGATGTAAGAGTGAGTAGCAACTCTTTTAGGAAATACAACTAAAGAAATATTGGCGGTTTCTAAAGGACCTAAGGGTCGCAAGACGAAGTCTTAGTGGTTGAATGAGGCCAAGAAAATAGTCTCAGTAGCTAAAAGCAAAGGTTACGAGAAATTGAACCAAAGATTGGAAACTAAAGATGGAGAAAATGACATTTTTAAATTGATGAAAGCTAAGCATTTGAAAGTGAGAGACTTAGATCAAGTTTGTTGTATAAAAGATGAAACAAGACAAGTGCTCATAACTGAAAATGATATCAAAAGAAAATGACAAAGGTACTTATATAGCCTTTTTAATGAAAGCATAAAAGACAACATCTCTTTAGGTGATCTTAGCATACCTGAGAGGCTTTGTAACTTGCTCATTATCAACACATTACAAGGGAAGAAGGGAGATGAAGAGTGGAAAGATAGTAGGGCTTGATGAAATACCCATAGAGGTGTAGAAGAGCTTAGGTGTAGAGGATCTCACTTTGATAGCCAAGCTTTTTAATTGAATCATTAAGTCCACCAAAATGTTGGATGAGAGAAGACTTGGTATATTAATTCCTCTATATAAGAACAAACGGGACATTCAAATTTATAGAGACATCAAACTATTTAGTCACACCATGAAGTTATGGAAGAAGGAGATTGAGAATAGAGTGAGAAAGGATGCTCATATCTTGGAGACCCAGTTTGGCTTCATGCTAGAAAGGTCTGTGACAAAAGTTTTACATCTCCTTAGAAAATTAATAGAATATTATAGGGAAAGATAACGTATTCTACACATAGTTTTTATTGATTTAAAGAACGCAGATGACATGTTACCTAGGGAAATCATGTGGAGGTATTTAGAGGCTAAGGGAGTTCCTATAATCTATATACGGGTTATTAAGGATGTATATGAATAAGAAGAGTAAAGATGATAGAAGGAGACATAGAATTTCTCTATCGATATTGAGCTATACCAAGGCTCCTCATTGAGCATTTTTTTTATTTGCAGCAGGGATGAATGAGCTCATCAAGGATATTGAAGGAATGTGAGTTGGTGTATATTATTTATTGACGATATTATCTTAGTGGATGAGACAAAAGAAGGTGTGATAAATGTAGATTGTATTGTATTTTTATAGGTAATTTGATATGTGTTTAGTAGTTAAGTTGATTATTTAGTATGTGTTTAGCTTAAGATTTGTGTTAGTTCATAAACATTTGTGTTTTAAGTGTTCTTTGGGTGAGAACATGTTTTTGAGCTTCAATTATATGTATATATGAGGTGTCATGATGTGTTTGTTAGCATTTAAGGGCATTCGGAAGAGTTTTGGAGGAGAACCGAACCAAAACACATACCATGATCATGACAAAAGCTCAAGCATAGGGCCATGACCGTGACAGAGAACAGGTAAATGGGCCATGATCGTGCACCAAGGGCCACGATCATAGCCTATGCGCATATAGACACAGAATCACTTTTGGATTTGAGTTTTCTAGGGACGTTTCGGATATTTCGGACCCCAAAAAGACATTAAGGTTATCTTAATTAGAAATGACTATAAATGGATAATGATAGAACCCTAGAGGAGCCTACATTTTTGCCTACATTTAGAAATCTAAAAGAGAGAGAGAAAGAAGAGAGAGAGAAGAACAAGAGGAAAAAGAAGAAGAAGAAGAGGGTTTTGACGTCGAAGCTTCTCAGAATAGGTGATCTCCCGACGTCGCTACTCTCCCAAATCATACGACCTAAGTTTCATTTCCTCCCCATTTACTTTTTAATTCATTTAATGTGTAATATTGAGACGCGTTGTATGGATATGGATTTTGAGTTGTCCATGATATTCTATCTTTACTTTCAAGATTTTGCTTATCTTTCATGTTAATCTAGTTGATTTGTGTTTACTTGAGTTGGGTGTTGTAATTGATTGATGTATTTGCATATTTCGGTAATAAATCGAGAGAGTAAATTGGATAAAAATGATTAGATTGGATTAATGAGAGTTAGGCGATCTAATTAACCACTTAATCAATCTAGTTAGTAATTTCATGGAGAGAGATCTCATGCGAGACCTGATTGTTTATTAGTGAGCTTTATAACTAATTAGAATTTGTGGGTAATTTGTGAATTGAGAGATTACAAATCCATAATTCGATTAGGGTTTACAATTTAGGGAATGATTATAACTCGAGAGAGTAATTAACCCTACGATCATCTAGAATCGATACCCCATAAACACATAAACGGCTAAATTAGCATTGATGATAGGTAAAATCCCCTCTCTCATAACTTGATTAATTCTCTTTACAAATTTCCATTATTACATTATTTGATTATTGCTAGTTTGTTTTGATTTAGTTTATTTTTTAGTTATTATTCAAATTTGATTTTTAAACAAAGCACAACCTGAATTAAGTGATGCCTAAGCACAATCTCTGTAGGACGATATCTACTTTATTATAAGTAATGACCCATATACTTGTGAATTTTAGCTTAAAACAAGTAATTGGTTTTACAATTCAACAAGTTTTTGACACCATTGTCGGAGATTGTTTTGTTTAGCATCTTGTTTAGTTTAGGTAACTTTGATTTAAGAGTGTTTGATACTTTTCCTTGAGTTTTTACAGGTGCATAAACACAAAGAATACTAGAAGGTCCAATGAGGTTAGTGAGGAAGAGCATTCAGATATTACAAGGCATGAAAGAGAGCTAAGAAGAGATAGACGCCAAGAACAAATAAAAAGGAATATGGCAGAAGAAGGAGAGCAAGGAGGAGTTAAGAGGACATTGATGGATTTTATGAGGCCAGGCTTCAGTCCTCAAGGAGTTGCAAGGCCAGCAATTCAAGCCAATAATTTCGAGATCAATCCGACACTCCTCAACATACTTCAGAGTAGTGTGTAGTTTTATGGGTTGTCCAAAGAAGTTCCCAACACCCATCTTGCAAATTTCTTCGAGATTTATGATACCTTCAAGTTTAATGGGATGTCGGATGATGCCATGAGGCTGAGATTATTTTCTTTTACCTTGAGGGATAGAGCAAATGCACGGTATAATTCACTCACTACAAGCCAAATCACTACTTAGGAGTAGCTAGCCCAAGCTTTCTTGGCTAAGTAATTTCCTTTGACCAAGACAACAAGAATCATCAAAGAGATCACTAACTTTCAACAAAGTGATGGGGAATCATTGTATGAAGCTCGGGAGAGATTCAAGGAATTACAAAGGATTTTCCCCCACCACAACCTTCCTAGGGAATTTCTTTTACAAGCATTCTACAATGGTGTGACTCATAGCATAAGAGGAACAATAGAAGTAGCCGCAGAAGGGTCTTTGATGAGGAAAACCATTAATGCAGCTCATAATCTTTTAGAAGAGTTGGCGACTAATAGTTGTGTATAGTCAAATAAAAGGATTAGACAAGGGTTCAATTAGCAAAAAGGAATGATTCCATTTGACTCAATGACAACCTTACAAGTACAAATTGCTACCCTCACCAAGTAGTTGAGCAACATACAATGAGCTTCTTGATCTACAGTAAAGACCATACAAGTACAATGTGAGTTATGTAAAGAGGACAACCATAGCACAGTTGAATGTTTTTTGCTAAGGTCGAGTGGTATAGAGCAATTAAATTACTTGGGTCAATTGCAATGAGGTAATAATCCATACTCTAATACTTATAATCCTAGGTTGGAAAAACCACGCAAATTTTTCACAGAGTACTAATAATATAGGTGGCCAAGTGAGAACACAAGGACCTCTCAAATTTTAGCAAGACCGACTTGGGTCTTTGGAGAAAAAAAAAGGACAAGTTAGTGGATGTATTAGGTTCAAAGTTCTCAAGCCAAGAGGAAGGACAAAGAAGACAAGAAGAGAGTCAGAAGAGAATAGAGGCAAAGTTTGACCAGATTGCTAAGAATCATGCTTCATCCATCCATAACTTAGAGGTACAAGTAGGTCAACTTGCTAATGCTTTGTCTTCTAGTAATGCAAGAAGTTTACCAAGCAACATTGAGGCCAATCTAAAGGAACAACTTAAGGCAATTACACTTAGAAGTGGCAAGCAATTGGAATAGTCAAATGTTCAAAAAGATAGCCAACAAAAGGAAAATGTGGAAGAGAAAGAAGAAGAGAAGCCATATATACCACCACCACCACCCTACAAGCCTAAGATTTCATATCTGCATAGGGTGAGACAACATTAAGTCAACCCTCAATTCTCCAAATTCTTGGGGAAGTTGAAAAAACTTTAGATTAATTTGTCTTTGGTGGAAGCATTGAAATGTATGCCCAAGTATGCAAAGTTTCTTAAGGACATATTGACAAAAAAAACGCACTTAGAAGGACAATCAAATAGTGACCTTGATAGAGAATTGTAGTTCGATCATCACAAGCACAATGCCTTCAAAACTAAAAGATCTAGGGACTTTTACTATTCCATATGTTGTTGGTGATTTTAAATTTTTTAAATACTTATATGATTTAGGCATAAGTATTAACTTGATGCCTTTGTCTATTTTTAGGAAATTGGGGCTAGGAGACGTCAAGCCAATATCTATGCTTATCCAACTTGTGGATCAATCTATTAAAATACCATTTGGAGTAGATGTTCTGGTAAAAGTGGATAAATTTATAATTCCTGTTGATTTTGTTGTGCTAGATTTTGAAAAAGATAGGAATTGCCCATTAATTTTGGGTAGGCCCTTTATGAATATGGGTAGGGCATTAGTTGATATATGTGAAGGAAAATTGGTTTTGAGAATTGGTGATGAGCAAGTTGAATTTAATATGACTAAATCTTTGAAAAAACCAGTGGATGGAAGTGCTTGTATAATGATTGATGTTGTGGTTGATTGAGTGAAGGAGGATGAGAAGGAAAATGAAAGGGAAGTTGAGAAAATTATTGAAGTGCATAGGGATGAGAGTGTGAGTGAAGAGGAATTGTGTGACGAGCGTGAGAGAGATAAGTTAGATAGAGAAGATGCACCCACACCACCTTCTATTGTAAAGCCTCCCACTTTAGAACTAAAATCCTTACCTTCTCACCTGAGATACACATTTTTAGTGAAGGACCACACCTTACCCATTGAGTAAGAAGAGAAAGTAGCAAAGACCATTAAGAAGAGGATGAGAGCCATGGGTGGCAAATTTTTGATATTAGGGGATTAGCCGCAATATGGTAATGCATAGGATTAACCTTGAAGAAGGATGCAAGATAGTGAGGGAGAGGCAAAGAAGGTTAAATCCAAACATACAAGAGGTTGTGAAGAAGGAAGTGGTGAAGCTTTTAGATGCAGGTATTATATACCCAATTTTAGATAATGAGTGGGTGAGTTCGATGCAATGTGTGCCTAAGAAGAGAGGCATGACAGTGATGGAGAATGAAAAAGGTGAACATATTTCCACTAGGATCATCACAAGTTGGAGAGTGTGCAATGACTATAGGAAGCTTAATTTAGTCACTAAGAAAGATCATTTTCCATTATCTTTTGTGGACCAAATGATTGAGAGGATGGTTGACCATGCTTTTTATTGCTTTATTGATGGATATTCAGGATACAAGCAAGTGTTCATATACCCACAAGACCAAGAGAAAACCACTTTCACTTATCCTTATGGGACTTTTACTTACAGGAGGATGTCTTTTGGTCTATACAATGCACCAGTCACATTCCAAGGGTGTATAATGGTCATCTTTGCAGATATGAATGAGGACTTCATAAGAAATTTATGGATGACTTCTCTATTTTTTAAGACTCTTTTGATCATTGTTTGTTTAATTTGGATAGAGTGTTACAAAGATGCAAGGAGTCTCATTTAGTCTTGAACTAGGAAAAATGTCATTTTATGGTCTAAAAGGGAATAGTTTTAGGCCATAAGATCTTATGCAGGGGGATTGAGGTAGATCGAGCTAAGACTGAAGTGACTAAAAAGCTTTCACCTCCTACCAACATTAAGGGCATTCGAGAATTCCCTGATCATATAGGGTTCTATAGATGGTTCATCAAGGATTTTTCTCTTATTGCTATGCCATTAACTAACTTGTTAGTTAAAAATGTGCTTGTTAAAAGCAGGAACTTACAACAAAACCTATTTTGATGATACTAGATTGTTCATTTCCCTTCGAGATCTTGTGTGACGCAAGCAACTATGTCATTGGCTGTGTACTTGGACAGTGGAAGGAGAAGAAGTTGCATGCAATTTACTACACCAACAAAACCTTGACAGGAGCATAATTGAGCTACATCACCATTGAGAAGGAGTTGCTTACATTGGTATTTGCATGTGAAAAATTTTGTTCTTACCTTTTGGGCTTACAAGTAATTATTTTTACAGATCACGCGGCATTGCGTTATCTCTTTGCAAAGATGGATGACAAGGCTAGGCTCATATGATGGGTGCTTCTACTTCAAGAATTCAACATTGAGATTGAGGATAAGAAAGGAGCAAAAAATGTTATGGCGGACCACCTATCAAGACTTGAAGGGGAACAAAATGAAGAAGAGAAGGAAATTAAAGAGTGTTTTCCTGACAAGGCTTTAATGATGGTGGAAAATCCTTTTCTTCCTTGGTTTGTAGATATTCTCAGGTGGTATTCATCCCCTTAATCTCTCACATCAACAAAGGAAGCAATTCTTATTTCAGTGTTCTCTGTACATTTGGAATGAACCTGTGTTATATAAAATATGTGCTGACAGTTTGATTCGTAGGTGTGTCCCTGAAGATGAAATTCCTAGAGTTTTGACCCAATGTCGTAGTTCAATTTATGTCAGACATTATGGAGCGAACAAGATAGCTACTCACATTTTGGAGTGTGAATTGTACTGCCCAAAGTTGTTCAAGGAAACCTGAAATTTTGTATTACGTTTTGATTAGTGTGAAAGAGTGGGCAATATTTCGAAGAGGGATAAGATGCCACTTTCAAACATCATGGAGGTGGAAATATTTGATGTGTGGGGCTTGGATTTTATAGGACCATTCCCATCTTCCCTAGGTAACTCGCACATATTGGTTGGAGTTGATTATGTGTCTAGGTGGGTCGAAACAATAGCTACTCAACCAAATGATGACAAGGTGGTGCAAGTAGGGATGACAATGGGTAGAGTTCAGTTCGGGTATTACTCAACCCATATCTATATCTATTTTTTATGACTCAACCCATATCTATATCCATCAGTTTTTATGATTTACTATCGATATCTAAATCCATTAAATTGTTCGAGTTTTTGGATATCCATCGGGTTGTATAACACATAAAAATATAAATTCTAAATAGAAAATATAAATAACAGATTTTTGCTAACGCTCCAAATCAAAAATTACTTTAATAATAATAAGTCAAAATTTTGATTTGTATATCTAAAGCATAAAATTGGAATAATAAAAATCATAATGTCTAGTGCAAAGACAACATATATTTTTCACAATCAAGAACTGGAACAAAGACTTAAATATTCAAATTTTCAAATTATCTTTGTGTGAGCTCCACAATATTCAAACCTCCATCTCCATATCATTTGCATTATTATCATCCTGTAAGAAAATAAAATATGATGAAAAAGGTGAGGACTAAGGAGTAAAGTGGGAATTTTAAATTTGTTTTTTAGAAAATATTAATATTTTATTATATTTAACCATAAATATTCAAGAAAGAAAGAAAAATAAAGTTAATAAAAAAGGGTAGGATATGGGTATCTATCGGTTCGACTTATTACTAAACCCATATCTAAACTCATATCAACATCTATTTTTTAGCATCCATTTAAAATCTATTTTTTAGCCTTCATGTCTATTTTTTTGAGTCGGGTAGTGCAGATATTAATCAAGTTGAAAACCCACTACCATCCTTGGGTGCAACAATTCATCCCACCACCCTCCTTAGGTGCAACGATTCATCATGAAGATTTTTACTTGATTTAGGGTGCCTAGAACTATCATAAGTGATGGGGGGAACCACTTTTGCAACAAATCCTTTGAATGAACTGATAATAAAAAGATTAGATTGGGTATGAGAGTTAAACATTCTAATAGATCAAGCAAACAATCAAATCAGTAATTTATACAAAAAGAGATCTTGTGTGAGGATTCAGTTTTCTATTATAGTGGTTAAGATCTAATTGTATGTGTGTGTTGTTTGATAATTAAGAGATTGCAAATTCTATAATGTAAATCAATTAGGTTTATGATTTAGGATTAAATGATTATAACTCGAGAGAGAGTAATCACCTTTTGAACTTCTAGGACTAATACTGAATTAACTCAAAAATGATTAAGTTAGCATTAGATGATTTGTGTTAATTTTACATTTTTATTTTTAATCTATCTATATTCAATTGTTTAATTTTCTGCTCATTTTTAATTTTCACTGTTGTTACAATTTTATGCCTTAGACATATTAGGATTCGATTAGTTTACTAATTCAACATGAGATCGACATCTCATATACTATATTACAACCCGTGTACTTGCGAAATATTACGGGTTTTATAAGATTAAAACTTACTTAACAAATCTCGTTATCATTAAATTGTTTATATATGAACCCATTGTTAGAACCTTGAACACAAACAGTAATTGTTGTGTTTTGGATATTGCTAAAATCTCAATATAATTCATAATTGTTATGATGAGATTTATTTATAGCAACTAATGGTTTAAGATCATTAGGGATACAATCCATAATTGTTGTGGTTCTGATTGGTGTCGAATTATTAGAGATAATATAACCTAGGTTAAATGACCTAAGCTTTTGTGGTTGTTACCTTGATTAATCTGTTTTCCTAATACGTAATGTAGCTGTCCAATTAAATTTAAAGATCATATCCTAGGTTGTTCGATAGCTAGGTTAATTAATGAGCGTCTCTTAATTAAACACGACCTAAGGAAAAATCGGGGTTAATAGAGCTTATTGTTACCCTACGATTAATAACTGCTAGGAGATGTATAAGGATAATAACTCAATGAAATATGTTTAATTGCCTGTAGGTTGAGATTGAACCAATGATCGGGTCTTTAATGAACTCATCACTTTCACTAGTTATTAATGCTTTCTTTACTTTTTTTTAATTAGTTTAGTTTAGTTTTATTTTCTTATTTGAAACCAAACCAAGCCTCCTATAACCTAAAGTCGATTGACCGATTGATTTCATTCAAAATCTTTACACACAATCACTGTAGGATCAACCTAGACTCTTTTTCTTGGATTCGAGAAAATTCCGTAGGCAGGCCAAGTGGGTACACCTCTCTGAGGCCCAACTGGCGCACCACCCCACAGGTAGGCTAAGCGAGCGCATCTTATCATCAAGGGCTCAACTGGCACTCCACCTACGGTTAAAACCTTGGCTGCCCCAGGCTCTTACAAGAGGGGTTAGCATGGAATCGAACCTAGGACCTGACTGAAACCAAGTCCTGCTCTCAACCATCTAGCCATGCCCTTTGAGGGCCAACCTAGACTCATCACTACTATAGTTGTAGGCTTACTTATTTTGAGTAGCATTACAACACGCTACGTTAAATAATCAAGCAATTGATTCAAGTTAAATAATTAAAGGAGACTTTAATACCATCGAGTCACATATGCAGTGGAAAATAAAATTTTTATGACTTCCGATTACATCACAATAATGAAATAACTTGAAAAACACAAATCATACCTTAATCGAAGTTTCGACTAAAATTTTTTCAAAAATATTTTGAGGTATCATCCACAAGCTAATGACGTGTTCAACCTCTAACAGTATTCACGAAATGGTAAAATGAAAAAAGGAAATTAACAAGAGTGTTGACTCCATTAGGCTCATTTCCTTTATATGTAGAAAAAAAGCTTCAGGGTTTGCATTTTTATTAAAATTAAATGTTAAAATTATAACTAAAGTCAAGCTCTGATTATAATTAAATTAAATTTAATAAAATCAAATATCTCAGATTTAATCCCCTAAGTTTCTTTCAGAATTAAGTCCAACTTAATTGACATTGTTTTTTCTCTTTTGACTGCTCTTTCTGAGTAATCTATTAGGCTTATAATATGTCAGCGAAGATTATAAATTATAATTATAATTTATAATTAGAATTAGATAAATTAAAACTTTTTTAATTTATTTTTAACTTTCCAATTAAACAATTTATAATCATAGATCAAGAATAACATTTAGCAGCATGTCATGACCACCCAAATATTAAGAATGCCAAAGTGGTTTGACTTAATCTGTCTATATATGGTTAAGATGTATAATTTAATCATGTCGTCATCTAATGTTCCAATTAAACAGAGTACGGATATAACATCTACTCTTTTAAATCTAATTGTGTTCGTTCTTGTTAATTAGTAATTTGATTTATAATTGATATTCAAAAACACCTTTTCAACAATTCACTCTAGCTAAAGAATTCCTTAAATTACTATTAATTAAGAATAATGGAACATTCTCTCTAATTATTTTAGAGTGACAAATCATTTCTTAACTTACTCGATTATCTTTATATAGTTCATACTATATCCAAGTACTACTAATTAAGCTACCCTAAAAAAGAACATGACATAAATAGCATCAAAGCAGGGTAATTCTCACGTAAGATATCTTAGTAATCTTAAATATAAGGATCAATTATACAACCATCATAATGAGAAAATTCATAGTCCCATAAATAATATTCCATTTGGAATCTTCATAATTGATTCAGTTCAGTAAATTTATTTTTAATAAGTATATACACATTTATTTAAATATCTCCATATTTTAATTTAAAAGATCAATTACTTTCTTTATAATTACATGCTAATTATTTTTAAAATTTTATTTTCAATATTAGAAAATCAAATATAATTAACAAAATACATAAAAATAAAAATATCTATATTAATTAAAATAATAATGTCACAAGTAAAATTGCAATATTGCAATGAATTGATTAATTGCAGGGCAGTAAACCAACAAATTCGACACGTCTCATGCAGACATCTCCTTAGTTCTACTTTCTACGTGATTGCTAATGGCCTATGTGAAACAGCTACTACCATTTTAATAGTTTCCAATAAGTACTACAGGGAATGAAGAGAATAGCCATTTGCTGGTATCTTGATTCTTCCATTTTACTTCGTGCCTGTTTAGTTCAACTTTTGGAGGGTGAAAAGTACTTTTTTCCACTACAAAAGTTGTTTTTAAGAAAAATGAATGTTTGGTCGTAAAATCCAAAAATATTTTTTAATGGAAATAGCTTTTTCAAAGCTAAAATATAGTTTTTTAAAAAGCTCAAATTTGGAGCTTTTAAAAAATGCTTTTTCAGTAGATTTTTTAAATCAATTATTGAATATATTTTTAGTCTCTTTTGCCTTTATGTTTTACACATAATTCCCACAATACTCACAAACCCATCTTAATGTTTATTTTGAGAATTATATAATATTATTTGGCCTTTTATATTTTTTAATATTTATTTTTTATATTAGTTTTACTTATGTTATAATCTATATGAAAGATTTGGTTAGATATATTTTCATATATGTTTCATAAGATTTAAAATTATATAATAATTAATATATTATGCTTTGCATATTGTTTAATATACTTTAAATAATATTTATATGCATAAATAATTTTTATTACAAAATAAAATATAGCTAAAATTAAAAGTGTTTTTTATTTTTATGTTGCCAAACAATCTACTATATGAAGTATTTTCAAAAAAGCTCTTTTTTAAATGACAGCTAAACAGCCAACTGACTTCTTAGAAAAACTCTTCTCAGAAAAGCTCTACTGACAAAAACTCTACTAGTATAAACCCATCTAAACAGGCATTTCATCTTAACTTGCATGCTGTTTCTTAACCATCGTGTGAAATCATAAGGTTTGAGTTTGAATAGCAGGATAGGCTTTTGAAAGCATGGTGAAAAGACAACGCATTTGTATCGTTGAGTACAATTAAGGCAGATGGTTTAAAAATTAAGATTTTCGTCTGAAAGCATCCTTCTTCAGGTTGAAAGTTCCAGAAAATGGAATTCATTTTTCATGTTAATGATATTTAATTTATTCATTCTATAGAACTACTTAATACGATAAAGGCACATAGGTGACGAAGAACAAAACTGGACATATTTGCAAATCCTAATCATAATCAAGGTTTGACAATCAACTGATTATATTACTTGTTAGTTGATTCTATCAGCTATTAGTTGATAGCTGATTATATCAGCTAATTTGATCAGGGGATTACATTAGTTATTTGTCATTTGATGTTTGGTAAAATTAGCTATTTAGTATTAGCTGTTTATGTGTAAAATGACTTATGAGGACATGATTTTAAAAAAATATAAAGGTATGAATATTATTTATCTTAATATTTCGTTGAATACTTTTATAGTAATTTAAATTTTAGATATTTAATTCTACAAAAATTAAATTTATAACTCTAATATAATTATTATATCTTGTACATATAATAATAATAATAATAATAATAACAACAACAACAACAACAACAACAAAATTTAATAATAATAATAACTCTGTAGAGAAGCACCAACTCCACGCACAGTGGTGAGGTCACCCCACTCGTGACTACTATGAGTAGCTACGTGATAATCAATACTTCAAAACAACATAAATGTAGCGAAGAACAGCGGAAAAAAATGAGGGAAGAATAGTAATCATCAAATAACTGAATTAGTTGTTTCTCCAAAATGCTACACATGGCCAGTTTTTCACAAATTAGTTGATTGGGTTGAATCAGCCAATCCAACCAGAGAGAATTTTAATATTTGTGAGCTGTATATGATTGAATGATTCTCAGCGATGCAAAGCTAAGACATATTGAATTTTATTTATAGAGTTTACAGTTGTACAAGAGTTTGAGAGAGAGCGCACTAACAGACAAAGATTGTTATACGGTTATGTACAAAAATATTCTTTTGGTTATTTTGCGTGTGAGTGTACGTGATTCGTCTGCAAGCTAACATCCTCCATGCTAACGTCTTTCACAGCTGTATTACGTTGCGTGCTTTGCATGCGTGGTTCCTTCATCATATAAAATATTTTCCTTGACATCCCCTCTCAAACTAGGCAGTGTTTCTTGTCTTCTAAACACGTCAAGTTTGCTTCGTAAATTGCAAAATTGTGAACCGACCGTAGCCTTTGTCAAGCAATCTGCAATATGTTCTTGAGATGGAATGTATCTAACTTCCAGCCTTCTTTCGAGAACTTTGTCTCTGATAAAATGAATATCCACTTCGATGTGCTTGGTTCTTGCGTGGAAAACAGGATTACTTGCTAATTGCCCTGCACTCACATTATCACACCACGCCACAGGGATTCCATCTATTGGGATTGATAGTTCCTTAAGGAGGGACTCAATCCAAGATATTTCACAGACCACCTGCGCTAAGGCCCTATATTCAGCTTCGGTGCTAGACCGTGCTACGACAGGTTATTTCCTTGAACTCCAAGACACTAGGGTTGAGCCAAGATAGACGCAGTAACCACCAGTAGACCTTCTATCATCCTTGCTACAGGCCCAGTCAGCATCAGAAAATCCTGTAATTGTATAATTGTTGCATGGTTGTATGTTCAATCCATAATTTTTGGTTCCTTTAAGGTACCTCAGCACACACTTAGCTCCTTGCATGTGTTTGTCAGTAGGATTTTGTAGGAAATGGCTCAGTTAGTTCACAATGTAAGAGATGTCAGGTCTGGTGTGTGTGACGTACTGTAATGCTCCTATTATTCGCCTGTAGTCTGTTGCATTTTTGAGTGGTTCACCTCCATCTTTTAGTAGATTTGAATTGAGAGTTGTAGGAGATGTACAGGTGTTTGAATTTGCCAGCCCAGTCCTTTGGAGTAACTTTTCAATATATCGTGTTTGTGTCAAATGGATTCCATACTCATTTCTCAGTACTTCAATTCCAAGCAATAGCTTCAATGGTCCCAGGTCCTTTAAAGCAAATAGCTTGTCAAGCTCTTTCACAAAGCTTCTGAGTGAGGTTGGATTGTTCCCTGTAACAACCATGTCATCAACATATATAAGAGTAAACATAATCTCACCTCCTTTCCTCATGATGAACAATGATGAGTCACATCTTGAATTTTTGAAGCCCCAATCTAGCAGTGTCTTCCTCAGCTTCTCAAACCAAGCTCTCGAAGCCTGCTTGAGTCCATAAAGGGCTTTGTTTAATTTGCATACAAACTGAGATTTATCCTTTTGCTCAAACCCCTCGGGTTGCTTCATAAACACAGTTTCGTAAAGGTCTCCGTTCAAGAAGGCATTATTGATGTCAAGCTGCCTAATGCACCAGTTTTCTGTCACTGTGATGGTGAGTATCAATCTAACTGTCGATGCTTTGATCACTGAACTGAAGGTTTCGCCATAATCCACTCCTGCATTTTGATGGAATCCTTTTGCCACTAACCTGGCTTTGCATCATTGGAACGATCCATCTGCATTCCTCTTAACCCTGAATACCCACTTGTTACCTACTACATTCATCTGAGATGTGACAGGTACCAGAGTCCAGGTTTCATTCCTATTCAAGGCATCAAGTTCCTCTTGCATTGCTTTTCTCCACTGTTCTGATTTCAAGGCTTCATTTACTGTAGTGGGTTCAACTGGTGAGGAACTGATTGCAGTGTAAAGTTGAAACTCTGGTTGTCGCTTCGGTTTGAATATTCCAGACTTGGATCTGGTTATCATCCCATGTCCTTCATTTTCTTGTTGATTTTCTTGCACTTGCACATCTGGCATACTATTGTCAGGAGCAACAGAGGAGTTAACCAAATTTAATGTCACACCGTCATAGGCTGCAGTGTCCATGCCATATCCAGGAACTTCCCCAAAGGAATTTTGATAATTAGTTTCTTCATCTCTTATTTGTTCTTCTGATTGTGATGTTTCAGATTCGACATTCCTGACTTGTTCTGATGTAGGAGAAAATG
>JANVCQ010000232.1:21291715-21305543 GCA_025531925.1 Erythroxylum plowmanianum | reverse complement strand
TGTATGGTTTATTTGAATTTTACAGTTGTCAATTGTCAGTATTAATGGTGAGTGTACAATTATATTATATTCTAATACGGATGATTTTTAGAAGTGAAATAGTGATGTTGCTGACAGTGACAGTTGACTGTACTACCAGTATATGACTATAATCTTTAAATCGAGAAGCAAAACCATACAATGCACTGTTCTGGGGTGTTCCAACATGGACGTCCTTTTCAGAGAAAACTTTTGGGAAAAGAAAAAGAAAAAGAGACTGCATCGAATGATGCCGAATTCTAAGCACCCGAAGAAGATAAAAACTGAATATTTATCACCGTGTCGCGGGCTCTTACGGTGAAGTTCTCTAGTTGTGTCAATATCGAGTATCAGTTATTTTTGGACGTCAAATTTACTTCTTACAGTTCAACTCACTTCAAACATTTCCTACGAAACATTAACGTGTAATCAATACTTCAGTAAAACAACAATACCGATCAAATTGATATCGTGTGCATCCTAGCCATAATACTATTGGAAATTTGAAACAGTTTCACCAACTTTCGTAACATACAAATTTTCTTTTAAAAGAAAACCTTTCGTAACATACGGATCCTTCACAATTTAACTGGTCTGTTGTGGCCACTGACATTAGACGATACAAGATTACTGGTATATGCTATAGCAACAAAATCGATAAGATATGGATGCTAAAACTGGTTATCTTGTGCTCTATTATTCATCGACACTAACCATTATAAAAGCAAAAAAAGAAAAGGTCATCATCTTTAACATTTACAGTGGATAGCATTTCAATAGCGGCGGAGCTCTTCTCAATGAATGTCACCCAGAAGTACAAAAATGCAGCAGGATGCAGAATCTTTGCACGCTTATCCCTTACAGTACTAGCCTTGGAAAGCAGGAAGGTCACTCATTTCGTCGCATTTTCACATTTAATGGGATTTCCTTGTAGGACTGGATCTTTTCAGCTGCTCGACGCAGGGGGCGAACAGAGGACCTTCGACGCTGTAGATCCTCAGAATCAGGGGCATCACTTGTTATTTTGGTTTCATTTTGCACGTGTGAGATTGATGGTGTGCAACTTTCATTCATTACAACCATGTGCACGGGAGAAACAGGCAATTCACTCTGCTGTATCTGTAATGAGTCGTCACTGAGTTCTTGTAATTGCTCTTGAGGCTTAAACCTTGTAGATCTCCTTGCTGGTAAAAGCCTGTACAAGTAAATTTGGATGGAAAGGGACCTTTATCTTTCAAAACACTTCTTTGTGATAGAAGCCATTGATAAACTTAAATGTGTGTAGTCAGCAAAACAAAGTAAATACAAACCTCTTCTTAGGGACCATCTTTTCAGCTTGGACTGGCTTAACTGTAGCAGAACCTAAAGCATCGGCTATCTTGATCAAGTCTTCAGTTGTCCCTTGTTCACCAGAACTAAGCCTGGCAGATTGCCTTCTTGAGCAAAGACTGTTGAAGAAGATATTGTCATATTGGGCATGCATTAAGCTTTTAAGTGAAGCAAAAGATAGAAAGACCACTCACAAATTTCAAAAAGCCTGAAGTTAATAAGGTGCAAATTGTACCTATTTTCGACTAGCCCATCTTTAGCCCGAAATTGTTCATCAGTAGTAGGGTACAAACCTGTCCAAAATTATAAAAGGAAAGAATTGGTTTGATAGACAAGCATCTCTTAATTTTGGACAGGCTTTAACACATTAGTTACATTGAGTTTTTGATCGTCGGTTCCTCTTTTTATCCCTAACTTTTCCATCAACCTTATCTGCTTCAAATAATTTTCCAGCGTCATCAGTTCTAACCTAAAAGCAGTGAAAGAACAAGTTTAAGATAAGCATTCTATTTTGAAAGGGACAATGCTGGAAATGAAAGAGGCTTTTCAGTGAGCTACTTATCCACTATACTGTGAACAAAGCAAAGATTAAAAAAGAAAAAAGTAAGCTTGCCATGGATTCCAATTGTCTAGCTTTAAGCAAACCATTTTTACATCCCAGCTCATGTTGAAGGGCCTTCAGCTGAAGAGCAACAGAAACAAATTTTTTTAAAGGATTGAGGAAGACCAAATTCTGGCATCTTAAGTATTTAAAATCTTACCTTATCTTTACCTGAATTTAGTTCCTGCAGCAAGAGAGCAATACAGCAGTCAACCTCTTATTAGTGCAACATTCTCCACTTACTAATTAATCCACATATGAATAGCAATTCATTTTTCAATAATAACAGTACCCCTAGCATCTGGCTATTCGCTTGGGCTAGTTGGAGGTTCTGTTGTTGAACTTTCTGATAATTGATTCTCAGCTTCTGTAACTCTATTGCACTCAATTGGATAATTTTACTGTTTATAACGATTAAGGAAAGCACATAATTTTTTGTCAAAAGAAAATGAGAAATAACTAATCTGAAGAAGAAAACAAAATAAACTAAAATGCATACTTTCTGTCCTCAAGAAGCTTCACCAGTGCAATATTTTCCTGGATATAAACTCAAAAACAGAGTGAGACAAACCTGTGGAAAAGAATCATGATGATAAACGTACACTCACAGAACTGAGAAAATACCTGATGGAGTTTGTCAACGTACTGTTTAGTATTAAGTGACAGGAACTGTGATTTTCCGGCTTGATTTTGCTGTGTCAAGTTAGTGATGTCGGCTAGAGATTTTCTTGGGACAGTTTCAACACTAGGTCCCTTCATCCCTTTCCCTCCCTTTGAACCTGATACCGACAGCAATTTCCTCAATTCATCCAAGAAACCAAAATAATCCAGGCCCTTTTCCCGAGAAAAGTCCTTCACAAAACCATAAGCTTTTAACAACACAGGCTTCATTAAAGTGTTCCAACCATGAAATTGATGATGATTTCACTTCCTCATAGTAAATCAACCAGCCGAAGTAATTCAACTAGTTCGAACAATTAAAATGACGAGAACGAATTGTGTAAAGTATGAAGCTGTTGGGCACAAAATCACTGAGAGAACACAAAACCTGATCTGGAACCAAATTTTAGGGCTTTGAGTTCTAATTAAAACATAAAATCTCCAACAAATCGAAACTTGAGCAGAAACTGAAAAATCTGAGATTGGAACTTGAGAATTGAAAGAGAAGGAAAGCAAAGTAAAAGAAAAAGAAGTGTACCACCAAAGTTGAAGTTACCCGTGTCTATGGCTACGCCACCGTCCATGTCGGAGAACAATCTCAAACCCTAAATTTGGCGAGCTCCTAGTGGACGATTTCTGTAACTATAAGTGTCCTTGTCACAGTACAGCTCTTCCTTTCTCTTGCTCTGTCACTGACTCATGTCTTAAAAAGTTAAAGCCAGGAAGGACAGAAAAGTGGCGGGGCAAAAATGAAAATTAAAATTGGAAGCAGATCAACGGCTTTCCAAGCCGAAAGCCGAGGCTATTTTGAATATCCGAACCTGAAATTATTGGGCCGAAAATATTTCTCCGATACGCCTCGAATTAAGTTCCAATTAAAACGATAGCAAGGTTTATTGAGGAAATTCAAAATTGATATGTATAATTGGAATGCAAATATAATTGGGGATAATTTTTTAATTACACTCTTTTATCATAAATAAAATGACTAAAATACACTTGATTCGAAATCGTGTGTAATTTTCTTTTGGAATTGTCAACTACATTTTATTCATATTCATAGTTTTTAATACTATTTATAGAGTAGAATTCAAATATTTTGAAAAAAAGAAAGTAGTTCTAGCTTTCTAATATATAGAAAAAAGATTATATGATTTCTTTTCAATTAAAATTCTAATTATAATTATAATTTAATTTTAATTAAAATGAGATAACTTATATTTGATTTCTAAAGTTTCTTACGCTTTACAATTGAATTTAACTTAATTTAAATTGATTTTTCTTCTCAATAACTCTCAACCTATTATGTTCTTAATATGTTGTCGATAAATATAAATTATAATTATATAAATTAAATCTCCTTTTAATCCATCTTTAATTCTTCAATTTAATAATTTGTGATCATAGATTAAGATTGATAACTATTCAAACATTAACAATATCAAAATGATTTGACTTAAATATATGCATGATTGTAACATGTAATTTACTCATTTCTCATCTAATGTTTCAATTGGACATAAATAATGAAATTAATGTATAATCTATTTAAATCCAATCATGTTCTTACTAATTAATAATTCATATTTGAAAATATATTTTCAAATGCCAATTCACATTGGTCGAAGATTTCATTACACCATTACTAGTTAAGAATGGTGAAATATTGTGAGATTCCACATCGGTTAGAGAGGATAAAAGTATGCCTTATAAGGTATGGATACCTCTTCCCTACAGATGCGTTTAGATTGTGAGATCCCACATTGGTTGAAAAGAAGAACAGAGTATGCCTTATAAGAGTATGAATACCTCTCCCCCACAAGCGCGTTTAGAGTTTGAGATCTCACATTGGTTGGAGAGGAGAACGAAGTATGCCTTATAAGCGTATAGATACCTCTCCCCCTCATATACGTTTTCTCAAGAGGGGGAAAAGCAAAACCGTGAGGGTCTTGACGAGGGGCAACCCAAAGTGGACAATATCTATGGGTGGGTGGTTTGGGCTATTACAAATGATATCAAAGCCAGTAACCAAACCGTTGTGCCAGCTAGGCTAGGTCCTAAGGAGGTGGAGAGTGTGAGATCCCACATTGGTTTAAAGGAGAACGAAGTATGCCTTATAAGGGTATGGGTACCTCTCCCCCTTAGATGTGTTTTCCCAAGGGTGAGAAGAGCAAAACCGTGAGGGGTTTGGCCCTAGGGACAACCCAAAGCGGACAATATTTGTGAGCTGGTGGTTTGAGTTGTTACAAATATTTTCTCTAATTATTTTAGATTGATGAATCTGCTATTGACTTAGGCAACTATCTTAATATAGTTCATACTATATCCAGGTACTACTGACTAAACTATCCTGATAAAATATGATTAATCAAAACATAGTAATTTTCACATATAATACCTTGGTAATATCAAATTTAAGGATAAATTATATAACCATCATAATGAGAAAATCTACAAACACATAAGTGATATTCTATTTGAGTTCCTCATAATTTAGCCAGTATAGTGAAGTTATTTCCCAATAAGCATCCACATGTTTGTTTAAGTATCTTTATATTTTATTTTGTGAATCGAAAATTGCCTCTCAATTAGTTAGGGGTAAATATATGTACTACTAGATCTCCCCAGACCCTGTGCATCAGAGGGATTTTCACTGCGTCATTATTGTTGTATATTTTAATTTATATGAATAATTAATTTCTTCATAAGAAAGAAATATGATGTGTTTAAATTTGATCTTTTCATAAATATCTCATATTAATGAAACTAAAACTAAGAACAATTTAGAAATAATACATAAATACAAATTGAATATCATAATTATAACTTCTTTATAATGTTAATTACATAATAATTGTTTCATGAGTTTTACTTTTAGTATTAAAATATTATATATAATTAACAAAAATATATAAAGATAAAGAGTGTTTTATTAATTAAACTAAAACTATCATACATTAATTTACAATCGTCTGATTAGTTGTAAGACTTTAAACTAACATTCTCTCACTTATACTAAAACCACTACCCATATACCTCATACCTTATGGCAAAAGGATCAGGCTAGATTTTAATGCTTTCACCAATTCAGTTTAAACTAAAAACATTTTAACATTTTCTAAAAGAATCCTAACATTTAAAAAATATCCAATTTGAACCCTAACTTAATTTTTCCATTTGCACTCCATTTTAAGATGATTATCTAGTACTTTTTGTAGGTTCTTTGTTAGGTATGTATTCTATGTGACAAATATGGTCCAAAATTATAAGAAACTAGAGTTTTCTCTTTCTCTTCTCTCACTCCTCTCTCCTCTCTCCCTCCCTCTCACTTTCTCTTGCTCTTTAACCTCCATTTTTCTTCTCTCTTTCTTTAACTATGACATTGCAGAAAGTCTCTATTTAGCTCATTCATTTCTCCCCTATCCTTTTTGGTGTTGATCAAATTTGAACACCTTCTAATTATAGAATTAAGAAAATTTTCAATTCTAACATAGATTTTCTTTGTCATCCTCTCTAAGACTTTAGTAAATCCAACCTTACAAGCATATGAATATAATTAGAATATTTGGTTTCCTTATCACCACCATCATCTCCAAGCATAAATTTCTAAACTCTATTGTAGATTTAAAACCTTCCTTGTCTTCTAGCATAGCTCCATATAAAATGCTCATGAGAGCACTCATGCTCATCTTAAAAGCCAATTAGTCTATATCTATAGGCTTTCCAATCTTACCATACACATCCCCTAAAAATTTTCTAATCTCTTATTTTCTAAGACCATAAAAAGCATTAATATTTTTTTAACATAAAAATTTCATTCCAAATATGTGTTTATTGGTATGGAGTATGTCTTCTCTTACCTTCTTCCCAACCTTTTTGTTTGTGTAATTGATACTTAGTATGTTTCATTTTTTAATGTCAAATGTTCTAACTTGCAAGGGTTGTTCACACCACTAAACATTTTTATTGTTTATGTCCCCTATTTTTTTAGAAACACACTAAAGGTTCTACTATTTAAGAATTGTCAAATTTTTAATATTTTAGTTTCACAATTATGAAGTTTTTCATTTTCATTTTATTTTCTTTTGGTATTTCTTTCAGAAAGTGCAAGGGTAGCAAGCTATCAAAGAAAATTGTGAAAAGTTAAATACAATGATTTTTTTGAATTTCATTATTTATGTACATCAGATATCCTAAGGATTCTTAGATGAGATAAATGCTTATATATGATTCTTATATGAAGTAGAAGAAAATGATGTAGAAAAATAAGAAACAAAAGCTCTAATTGTGTGAAATTTGTTTGTGATTACGTGTTGTCATCTTTGAGGAATTATATATAATGAATTAAAGTCAAAAGTTTTTTTTTCTCTAACTTAATGATTAACTGTCTCATCTAAATACTATTTCTTTATACAACATAGGATAGAGAGTATCTACTTATTACTTTCTTCTCCTCTATGTGTTTCTAATATAGACATATTACTAAGTGATCTTAGAAATATCGATGCTTATAGATGGGTGTTGAGCAAGTTTTACCTAATATGAAACCCTCGATATTCGCAAGTATAGGAATCGTAACTTGTAGTATTCAAGGATGTCGTCCCTATGAAAAAAAAGCTAAAACTAAGTGAACCTAACTTTGTCTAAGTTTGTGAAAATTGATTTAGGTGAAAATAAAATATCAAAAATCAAAACAATAAACTAAAATTGAGCACCTAACCACTTTATAGTTGAGCTGTCACAATTAAACAAAGATGATCAAGGATAAAAGCTTAGGATCCATTCTGTAGTAATTTTCCCCCTTAACCTTTATTGATTCAATTGACTGTCGATCCTAGGTTTTAAAAGGGTTGATTACTCTCTCTCAAGACCTAATCATTGAACCTCAATTAAATATCCTTAATTTATTACAAAATTCTAGACTTTTCCAATCTCTTGATTCACAAAAATAACCTAAAGTTTTCAACTAGTTCTTAAGAAATCTATTGGATAATCAAGTTTTCACACTAGATCTCTCTTTGTATAATTATCAATTTGATATTTGTATGACTTATTAGGTCGTTAACTTTTGTAAGTGAACCTAATCAGATTGCTTTTCACTCATTATCTCAATTTATTGTCAAAGTATAAACATACCCAAATATCACAACACCACATGATTGTATTGAAATCAATAATGATCAAGTCATAAAATAACTCAAGAACAAATCCTAATCTAAAAATTAAAACATCATAAATTTGTATAGCATCTTCAATTCCAATTTATACATCAAGTTTAAAGAAAATAAATAAAGGAAAGAAGAAAGAACTTGATTTGGACTGGTTTGGTTTCTTGTTCTTAAATAGTTCTTAAGGCTTCTAAGGTTCTTTCTAGTATTTACTCACTTATTTTGGTTCCAAAATAGCCCAAAAACGTCAAAATTACAAAAAGACTCGTGTGTTAGAAAAGTTGAAATTCACTAGAATTACTGTCTGTGCCCTCTGTTATTATTGTGACAAACAAGTCACGATCGTGCACTGCTTCATTCAGCCTCCATCTTCTTCATTCTTCAAATTCCTAGTTTTTATTACTAACAAACACATCAAACACCTCATGAAATATCAAATTAAGATCAAATTCTTGCTTTAAACTAAACAAGCACTTATATATATATATATATATATAATACACATTAACAATAACATATATGTATAACAATAACATAATTCTAAGCCTATACACACAACAATCATCTAAAAACATCTTAAAACACCTATCAATGGTTCCATAAACATTATCCAGTTCTGTGAAATCTCGATGAATGTCTTCACCAAGAAATGGAAGGTATCTAAGTATTGGCAACCTCTAAGGACCTAATGCCAGTGAAGCCATATATTTCTGTATTTTATTAAGTTTCCACTATAACGTTGCAATTGATATGAAGAGATTTAGCAAACTTCTATCGATAGTGGCTTGTAAAGAAATTAAAAATTGATAATAAGAAATATTCTCAGTTTCTTATGCAACTATGACTAACATGTGTTGCAGATTCCAACTATGTAACCAAAATGTTCTGAAATTAAAAAAAAAAGAGATGAAAGGACATAAAGAGAAACTTTACTTTTTTATTTCTTGATCCCCATTTGCCATATATGGTAAATATCCAGTAAGGGATCCACAAAACCTTTATATAACTTTTTATAACTAAGGAATGACGAAGAAATTAAGATGGGATTTAAAAGTTAGGGTTCTCTTTAAATGTATTAACTTGTTTAGGATTACATTGAATTATGATAAAAATGTTAAAGTCTAATTTGAAACTTTTACTAATACCATATCCATCTATATGTTGACCATGTCTCTCTTGAGACAATGAGTCAGAAAAAGGATCTATAAAATTCTCTTTGGTGGAAAATTGCTCTATTGGAATGTCTTTTCTCTCCACTATCTCAGTGATCAATTGGAACTTTACGAGTATACGTTTAGATCATTGATGAGACCTTGATTCCTTTGCCTATATAATGGCACCATTATTGTTACATGTAACATTGTTGACTTAACAATGTAAGGAACCACTCCAAGTTTGATAACAAACTTCTTGATCTAAACTGCTTCCTCTATTGCCTTTAATACTGAAATATACTCTACCTCGATTATAAAATCAATGATGGTTAATTTTTTTTGAACTTTAATAACTTACTACATTACCATTAAGGTGAGATGTACCTTAACTATAATATTCTATCGTTAGGATTAAACTGAAAACTCATGTTTGAATACCCCTGAACTCTTAATTCACCTCCTCTATATACCAAGAAAAACATCTTTAGTTCTTTTTAAGTACTTTAATGTATTTTTCATAGTTGTACAATGACCATTACCAGATTTAGCTTAAAATATGTTTATTATTCTCAAATTATAAAACACGTTCAATCTACTACATAACATCATATATATGATTGATCTAATGGCTGAAGTATATGGAACATAATCCATTTTATCTTTGTCTTTATATGTCTTTTGACACATATTATGTAAGAGAGAAATTTCGTGTAACATGTGTAAATTCCCCCCTAAGAATTCTCTATGTTAAACTTCTTTAGCAGTTTTTCCTATGTAGATGGATTATGACAAGTTAAGTAACCTTTTTGGTCTATCTTTATATATCATTATTCCAGAATATAGGCTGTATTTTCCATATTGTTAAAAGGGAGGTTCTTACACAGCCAAATTTTTATCTATTGGAGCGTTGGCATGTCATTTCTTATTAAAAATATGTCATCCACATATAACACTAAGAAGATAAGTACACTCCTACCAATCTTTTTAAAGACACATGATTCATCTACTAATAAAATCTAACTTTTTAATTGTCTTATAAAAATTGATGTTTTAATTCTATGATGCTTGGTTAAGTCAATAAATATACTTTTGCAATCTATATAATTAATTAGGAAATGTTTTAATCAAATCTTAAGTTATGTCATAGACAATCCTCAAGAAAATACTTTAAAAAGTCCATTTTCTAGATTTCATAATTATGATATGTGGCTTAAGACACTTATGGACTTACGCATAGCTAATGGCAAAAAGGTTTCATCAAAATCAACTTTTTGTGTTTTGTTTGTAACCTTTTAGCTAATAGCCTAATACCTTTTCTTTTTGTAGATATGTACATTACAATATATATTAGTTTCTCTCTTAAAGATTCATTTGCATCTAATAGGTATAATGCCATCGAAGCATTAATCAAAGTTCTTACTTCGTTAGTGTAAACATATTTTGTTCAAGATGATAGTAAAATTAATATCTAATACTTTCTTTTTAAAACCATATAAATTTGTATTTTCCTGATTTTTCTTGAATATCACCACATTGTTCATTCTTTACATAAGCATCACATCCCAAAATCTTTAGGT
Organism: Erythroxylum plowmanianum; assembly: GCA_025531925.1. Taxonomy (NCBI): domain Eukaryota; kingdom Viridiplantae; phylum Streptophyta; class Magnoliopsida; order Malpighiales; family Erythroxylaceae; genus Erythroxylum; species Erythroxylum plowmanianum. The sequence continues at coordinate 21,295,036 of JANVCQ010000232.1, read as the reverse complement.
ATGATAACTTTTTTCTACTACTAGTTTATATCTCATATGGTATATTATTAGTTGATTTGGATGAAACTCTATTCATAAGATAAGTAGTAATTTCAAGGCTATATCCTTAAAGGAGATAAAAAAGACCACATTAATTATTATGAAACATACTATATTTAATAGAGTTTACATTTTATTCTCTGAAACACTCCATTACATTATGGTGTTCCAGGTGGAGTCTATTATGAGAGAATCTCATTCTTTTTTAAGTAAATAAAATACTCATTGTGTAAACACTCATTACCTTAATCACATCTAAGTGTCTTAACAATCTTACCATTTTGTTTCTCAACCTCAAGTCTAAATTATTTAAACTTTTCAAATTATTCAAAATTTTGTTCCATTAAATACATATAACATATATAGAATGATCATTTGTGAATGTAATGAAATATAAGTACCCACCTCTCATACAAGTAAACATTTGCAGCGTAGTCATTTTGCATCTTTTTACTTCATTGAATATAGAACTTTTATCATCTTTTTTATGTTTTAAAAGGGAAATAACTAGATTTTCTTGCATGACATGGCGGCAATCAAATGCTATAACTAAGACTTCTGAACATGAATTTATATCAATTTGCGTACTGCTTTAAAATTCATTGTCATCTTTGCTTTGTTTTGGTTATCTTATTTGGCCGTCATCTTTCGAGAGTTGCTCCTTCATCATCTTCCTTCACATAATTTAGGTTGATCCTTCTACGTGTCGATTGAGGTAAGTGATTTTGTTATTTACTAGGTTTTTGTGTACTTGGTTTAATTTGGGTATTTTTTGCGGTTTGAACTTCCCATATAAACTTCCTATATTTTTAATATAAATGGCTTGTACCAACCAAATTTTTTTTTGTGCCATGAACTTCGATTTATCAATGAATTAATATAGGATGGGTTTGACTTATAGTTGCAAATATCTTAATTATGTCAATCTGTTATTTCATTTATGCTCTCTGAATTAATTATGTTCTGTTTACTTTTCATGTGCGAGTCTTTACACTATCTTTTTTAATATAATACTAATTTTATTCTAAACATATTAGATAATTTGTATATGTTACAATAATTTATTAAAATAAGTATTCACATTTTTATGAATATTTATTTTATTTGGCACTAGTACATATATTATTTAGGTTAAATATCAAACTTCTACACTTTAATTCTCTTCTAACATATATGATTACAAACAAAAAAATAGATATGCAGTTAATAAATAATTTTGATCTTAACCCATAAACCTTAACCTATAACCCATGATGCAACTCCCATGAAGCTTATTGGTTAAAAATACCATGAGCCTAGGAGTCACAATGAGAACTTGTTTTCTTGATTCACAAGTGTAATCTTTGGTGGTTAATTCAATTAGTTAATACTTAGGGAATCTTATGTAAAGTTTAGATGATATGTAAACTTGAGGCGAACATGAATGATACTAACTATGGAACCAAACCCACATGCAAACTAATTTTTTGACTTACTACAGTCAGCTGACAAATACCAAATTATGAGACAATGATCCAATTGTATTCAATTGCTTGAATATTGAATATAAAGTCTGAAGGGCATATTTCGGACCATAGTTTTGATAAAATTCTTGAATGGTATAATGAATGATTGCCTTCTGATCATACAATAGTTGGTAGTTTTTACAATATGAAGAAACTTATTAGGGGTCTTGGTTTGCCTGTTGAAAAGATTGATTGTTGCAAATTGGGATGTATGTTGTATTGGGGAGATGATGTGGAATTACAAGAGTACAAATTTTGTGGTCAACGTAGGTTTAAGCCTTGAAAGCATTCTATTAAACAGAAATTACTACCCTGGAAGTGGATGTATTATTTCCTGCTAACTTTGAGACTTTAAAGACTATATGCTTTTGATGTTACTGCATCTCACATGAGATGGCATAATGAACACGAACATGAAGATGGAATAATGAGTCATCCATCAGATGCACTGGCATGGAAATATTTCAATGACACTCATCTTAAGTTTGCGGTTGAAAATCGAAATGTTAGGTTAGGATTGTCGATGGATGGATTCCAACCTTTTGGTTAATCCGGCCAGTAATATTCATCATGACCAATCATAATTACTCCTTATAATTTGCCTCTATGGATGTGTATAAAAGACGCATATATGTTCTTGACAGTGATTGTGCTAGGGCCTAAAAATTCGAAGCATAGAATTGATGTGTTCTTACAACCATTGATATTTGAATTGCAACTGTTAAGTCAAGAAAACTTCACGTCTATTAATTTTGGTGACAATCAAATAATAATAATATTAGAAATAAATGAACTATTTTTATAAGTGTGTTAAGCGTGCAGAAAAACACAAAAAAGCAAAACACAAAAGAAGCAAAACACAGAAGAAGCAACACACAGAAGAAGCAAAACGCAGAAGAAGCAAAAAAACACAGACGATACAGAGATGAAGATACTCTAAGTACATCGAACAGTTAGTTAGTTAGAGTTAGTTATAGAACTCAACTGAATAGCGGTTTCTACAAGAAACAAGAAGCAGTTGGAGACTTAGGCTATAAATACTAGCCGTAGTCGAAAACTGAATAACTTCTAGCTTTCAAGTTTTTATTTACAAAGAAAAATTATGTATTCAAAGTGCGATACAAGAGAGCAAACTCTACTGTAACAAAAAGCTCACAATATCTTTCTAGTGAGAGAAAGAAAAGGCTAAGAGCTTGGAGAGGCTAAGATAGTAGAAAGAATATTTTATGTAAGAGACCTGAAGAGGCTTTGGAAGGGAAGAAAAGAATACATGTAAAATTGAAGAAGTATAGTGAAATCTCAGAACGAACTCCGAGGACTGGACGTAGCCCAAGGTTTGGGGTAAACTAGTATAAAATTTCAACGTCTATCTTCTAACCTTACACTTTAATTTTTCTTGTTGTTAAATAAGTATATAGAAGTTATTTGCGATTTAAAATACATTTTTGGTATTCATTTGATAGTTGAAAAAGTTCTTTTTAAGAAATATCAAAGGTTTTTGTATTCTCAAAAAGTTTATACAATTCAACCCCCTTCTTGTATATTTCGTATACTGTACGTGAATTCTATATTAACAAGTAATTTACTTCAGTTGGTATTAGAGCTCGGTTTCCAAGAACTACCTTTACAAAGTGAGGACAAAGATCCATGACTGAATCACATGTTTTTATAGCTGAAGGTGCCTCGGTCACAAGACCTCTTGCATTCAATGGTGAGGATTATCATTATTGGAAGGACAGGATGCGGCTCTTCATAGAATCCACACATATTGATCTTT
>JANVCQ010000232.1:21249804-21279429 GCA_025531925.1 Erythroxylum plowmanianum | reverse complement strand
TCAGAAAGATTTCTGAGGACTGGACGTAGCCCACGGTTTGGGGTGAACCAGTATAAAATCGCTGTGTCGACTTCTCTTTACCCTATCTCTCTTTAAGTTCAAAGTTCTGTTTTTACTTAGATTTTAATCAAGTTTTCAAAGTTTCGATTAACTATGATTTACTCAAGTTTCTGTAAGAGAACTTGTCTTTAACAAAACGTCTTCAAAAGATTTTCAAAAAGGGGAATACACAATTCAAACCCCCTTCTCGTGCATTCATATATCGTATTATAAGCTTTATAATAACGTGTAATTCACTTCAGAAGTGTCTATAGCTACTCCTGTAACCAAATAGTAAGGTGTCTCCTATAACTAGACACTTAGGTGTCTTCTGTAACTAGACACTAAGGTGTCTTTTATGCCAGACACTCTAGTGTCTTCTGATTTTAGACACACATATGTCTTCTATTTCAAATACCAATTATGGTATTTTCTATTCTTATCCTATTACCCACTTCTATAAAAAGGATTAGTAGGCTAACATGTTTTATATACTGATACATGTTTAGTTTTGATATAAACAAGTTCTGTTATGATACAAAACAAGTCCTGTTTTGATAAAAGATAAGCTTTGATTTGATACAAAACAAGTTTTGTTCTGATATAAGTCATACTTTGATATGAAATGATTATATCCTATTTTGATATTCAATTCTGATACTTATACCTTCTGTTTTGATATTTATGAGTTTTGTTCTGATGCAAGAATGCTCTATATCTACATTCATCAAATTATGTTTTGAGGCATAATGTTTGGATTACTCTGTACTTTGAACAATTAAAGGTTGTATGTAATTGACATGATATAGTGCATGTAAATGCTAGACGACTATTAGAAACAGTTGCTCGATATGAAGGTTTACAGACTGTTTCAAAGACAACCGCAGTGGCCAATAAAGAATGAGTTTTTGTTTTGAAAGATGTATTTTTGAGTGTTTGAGTTATATATGACAATATGAGACAATTTATATTATGTTTAATGTTTGGTCATAACCTTATTATAGGATGGATTATATATAAGGCTTGTATTTTGATAAGTTTATTATATATGATGTATATTATGTTTTGTTTACAAAAACATCTTATGATATGTAATGTATGTTTCCTTAAGTTTCTGGAAATGCATGTGAGGAATGTTTAATATGTTTTGGATTGATTCAGAACTGTTTTGTGTGACACTTGCATATCCTCCCGGGGGTATATGGGTATTACATTGTTTGGTATCAGAGCATGGTTTAGGCAATTCTAGTTTAACAAGTTAAATATTGCTTGTACTTAGATATAAGAGCTGTGTTTGGCCTAATGTGGTTTGTCCCACGTTTTGGTTTTAGATTTAAGTATGGAAAGATCTCATAAGGCTATTGATAAGGTTACTAAGAGTAATATTCTTGCGCAATCTTGTCCATCTATATCTGGACCCTCTAGGATAAATCGAGATAAATGATGATCTATCAAAGTGTGAGAAAATGAAAGTTTGTTGAAATCCTGATATAGGAGATCCTACATGGTTCGATATGTTGGACATAGATCCATTGTATTTGTATTTGTGGTTATATTAAAGAATATGATATTAGTATTATGATGTGGTTGTATACCATTAAATTGATGTGGAAGTAAATATATTTTCATAGATTTGATGAAGAAAATAATAGATATGTAAGTAAAAGTGATGGGATTTAAAGTGTGCAAGCAAAGTTGAAAGAAAACCAAAATTTTTATTACCTTGGGAGGTTGAACTTAGAACCAGAATGGTTGTTTAGGTACCATGTTGAAAGTTTGTGATTCAGTATAAGGTTCTAACATTTGTTTTGATATTAGAATTTCATGATGGCTACATATTTTATATTTTTGAATTGATTGAGAACATACTTAAGTAAGATGAAATAAATGATAGTGATATATGTGGAAGTCCTCAAGATTAAGTTGATAAGTTATTGTGAGTGTACATTTGATAATGTGATTGCTTTAGTGAATGATATTACAGTGTACGTACGTATTATATGCTTGGATATGATAGTAATTGAGGTCAAGGTATCATTAACTTAAGATATTAATTGGTGACCTTTTGAAAATAAATCTTTAGAAAATATGCAATGATCGTAATGGTATATACCAAGGCATAAGAGTAAAAGAATGTCTATCGCTTCACCGAGCTTTAGTATATAGAACATTTTAATTATATGAGATATGATGGTAAATGAACTTACTGAAATATTTTGAATAGTTGAAGAGCAACGATGAACATATTTGACTGATAAGGATTTCACGAACAGTGCAGATAATTGAGAAAAGAAATCTCTTGTATGAGAACTTTCACTAAATTGTATCATATAGATCAAACGTTCCATTTCTAGGAATGAGTGAGTATTCAATGAATTAGATATGAATATTGGAGTCAGATAATTATGAGGCTCAGGCATGAGAAGCTGAATTTACTATACATAGTGTATGTACTTTGTTTGTTATAAAGTATCCAAACTATGTTATTGGGTTATTGACTATGAGATGACACTATTGGTATTGTCAGAAGGACTTAGATCCATAAGGTATTCTATGCCAGAATGTTCACGAGGTATAAGTCAAATTCGATGTATGTGTAAAGCAGTTATCTGACTAGTATGATAACTTGCCAGCTAGCTCTTCCTAAAGAATTGGTTGAGTTGTATGATGTGTTTCATGATTCTATGTTGAGAAGATATTAGTCTAATGATATTCATAAGATTCCTGTGTAAGAAATTCAAGTACAATTGAAATCAACTATGAGGGCTTAGTATCCTCAGCTATTTTTATTAGGTATGAATTTCGAGTACAAAATTATTTTAAGGGCGAGAGAATTGTAAGGCCCCAAATTACCCTAGTTGAAATGTTATATGTTCATAAAGGAATATGTGATAGGTGTTAAATTGTGACATGATTGTAAGTTGTATACATTTTGAATTTTGGGTTGATCTTGAATTTTGGTTTGATGGATCATAATTAATGAATTGGAATTAATTGATTTGATTAGAAAATTGATGTATTAAAATGTACATTTAGACAAGGAAAATGTCAAGTGGCAAGACAAGTTCGTACATAAAAATTGGATGGCTAAGCCTATACATTTAGAGACATTTGGCATGAGTAAAGGAACAAATGGCAGTATAATTGAATGACATTTGGCAACTTTGATGTGTGACATTTGGTAGCTTAAAGGGAGGACAAATGTAATACATGCATTGGTGACATGTGCTCCTCCAATATTAGGATACCTAGCAACTTAGGTGTTAAACTTGCAAGAAGTTTCTGAAGCCTTCATTAAAGCATCTCCACTGAAACCATTCGCCCTCTCTTAGCTCTAAATTTTGCTTCAATTTCACTTAGAATTCTTGCAAGAAAGCTACCACAAGTTATCTTTTATGTTGTTGTCTTTTGGGTGTTAAGATCATCCTACACCTACCTAGATTTCGAAAGTGTTTTTGTTGCATGAAGGGATGGCTTGGTTAGTTCTTTGAAGAAGAAACTTGAAGGTAATTAGGTAAGGTAATTCTAAACTTGATAGCATATTGTGTTATGAATTATATGGTGTTTTAAATGAATAGACTATGTACTGAATAGATGATGACTGGGATAAAGACAACTGTAGTGGAAAATGAAGGATTAGTTTTGTTTTGGAAGATGTATTTTTGAGTTGTTTTGAGTTGTTTTGAGTTGTATTTGACAATATGAGAAAAATTGTATTTTTCTTAATGGTCTATAATAACCTTATTATATGATGGATTATGTTTAAGGTATGTATTTTGGTAAGTTTATTATATATGATGTATATTATGTTTTGTTTACAATAACATCTTATAATGTGTAATGTATATTTACTTGAGTTTCTGGAAATGCATGTAAGGAATGTTTAGTATATTTTGGATTGTTTCAGTATTGTTTTGTGTGACACTTACGTATCCTCCCAGGGGGTATGTGGGTGCTACATTAACACTCCTCGTCAAGGAGACACTCTCAAAAACACTTTATCTCCTACTTGATACTCTATATCCCTCCAGTATTGATCTGCAAAATTCTTTTGTCTGTCTTGAGCTGCCTTAATGCTACTATATAGCAATTTTACCTTATCAATGGTATCTTAAATCAAATCTGGGCCTTTAACAATCCTTAGGGCCTCTTCATCCCAACATAAAGGCAATTGACACTGTCTGTCATATAACACCTCATATGGAGCCATACCAATACTACCATGATAATGATTGTTGTATGCAAATTCAATGAGAGCTACATATTCATATCATGCTTGTTGAAACTCCAAAACACAAGCTTTAAGAATATCCTTAATAGTCTGAATAATCCTTTCACTTTGTCTATCTATCTGAGGATGAAATGTTGAACTAACGATCAACTTTGTACCCATTGCTGACTGTAAACTGCCTCAAAATCTAGAAATAAATTTGAGATCCCGTTCTGATATAATAGATAATAGAACTCATGTAGCCTCACTATCTTATTAACATATCTCCGAGCTAACTAATCCAATTTGCTATTTTCTCTAATAGGTAAAAAATGAGTTGATTTAGTTAATCTGTCATCAATGACTCATATGGTATCATGTTGTCTCAATGTCCTTGACAAATCCACAATAAAATCCATTGTAATCCTTTCCCACTTCCACTCTAGAATATGTAATAACTATAACTTCCCAACTGGAGCCTGATGCTCTTCCTTAGTATGTTGGCATGTCAAACACCTCGCAACATACTCAACCACTGCCTCTTCATCCCTAGCCACCAGAAATGTTGTTTCAGAGTATTGTACATCTTGGAAGTACAAGGATGCATAGCATAGGTTGCTATGTGTGCTTCTTCTAAAATTTCTTCTCTTAGACCATTATCATCCGGTACATATAATCTTTACTTTACCCGCAATGTATCATCTCTCAACTCAAACCCAGAACTCAAGTTATGTTTTAACTTCTCTACAATCTTCATCAATTATGGGTCTTTGCTTTGAGATTTCTTGGTCCTTTCATGCAATACTGGTCTAAGCTTAAACATAGTTAACAATGCTTCATTCTACCGTAAACTTAGCTCAACATTAAGGGCTCTCAGTTGAACTAGGTTTGGTGATCTCGATGTTTAAATTTGTGCCTCACTGTTATTAATTTTCTTGCTTAATGCATTAGCCACAACATTAAGTTTACCTAGATGGTATCCAATCGTGCAATCATAATCTTTAAGCAACTCAATCCACCTCCTTTATCTCATATTTAGTTCTTTTTGACTCAACAAATATCTCAAACTTCTATGGTCTATAAATATTTGAAATGTCTCACCATATAAATAATATATCCAAATTTTCAATGCAAACACCACCGCAGTAAGCTCTAAATCATGAATTGGATAGTTAAATTCATGAGACCTTAATTGTATCGAAGCATAAGCAATCACTTTATTATACTGTATCAAAACACATCCTAATCCCTAGTGTGAAACATCACTATATATAACATATCCTCCATATCTAGATGGTATAGCTAACATCGGCACTGTATGTAATTGATGTTTTAATTCCTCAAAGCTCCTTTGACACTCATTAGTCCATCAAAAAGTAGATTCTTTCTTAGAATCTTTTTCAAAGGGGCTAAGATCAATAAAAACCCCTCGACAGACCTTCTATAATAACCCGCTAATATAAGAAAACTCTAAATCTCAACAACATTTCTAGGTGCATCCCACTTCGTCACCACCTTAACTTTCTTTGAGCCTACTTGTATGCCCTCTCCACATACTATATGACCTAAGAACATCACTTGATTAAGCCAAAATTCACACCTACTGAACTTGATGTACAATTACTTCTCTCTCATTATCTATAATACAAAACTCAAATGCTCAGAATGTTCCTCTCTACTCCTCGAGTACACTAAAATATCATCTAGAAATACAATCACAAAATGATCTAAGTAAAGTTGGAATACTTTATTCATCAATGCCATAAAGCCACTGGAGCACTCCTCAATCCAAAAGGCATCACCAAAAACTCAAAGTGCCTATATCTGGCATTGAATACACTCTTTGGTACATTAACTTCTGCTATTTTCAATTGATAATACTCTGACCTCAAATCCAGTTTAGTAAATACCTAAGCTCTCTATAACTGATCAAATAAATCATCTATTGTTGGTAAGGGATATTTATTCTTCACTGTCACTCGATTCAATTGCCTATAATCAATGTATAATCTCAAGGTTCCATCTTTTTTTTTTACAAACAAAATTGGAGCTCCCCAAGATGATACACTAGGTTTGATAAAACACTTATCCAGCAACTCCTATAATTGGGTCTTAAGTTCCTTAAGTTTCACAGGTGCCATCCTATATGGAGGAATATATATAGGAGTAATACTTATAACTAAGTCAATAGTGAACTCTGTGCTCCAATCTAAGGGTAATCCTGGTAATTCAGTTGGAAATACATCTAGGAAATCCCTAACAATAGAAATATCCTGAATTGTCTGCTCAGTTTGGGTATCGGTCACATAGGCTAAATAAGCCTCACATCCACTTTGAATCACTTTTAAAGCACTCGTTGAGGAAATCAATCTGGTTGGCAATACTTGACTAACACCTTAAAAATTACTCTTAGTTAAGTAGGAGATTTAAGAATAACTTCTTTAGTATAACAATTTATTATTGTCCTATGTGTAGTAAGCTAGTCTATACCGAAAATGAGGTATATCTATTTCAACTATAGTACTAGGACATCGACTTTCAACTAAGCTGGTCAACCCGAATAATGCACCCTTACTACCTACGAAAGTACTCACCTCTAAGCTAAATTTTAACATCTCTCTCACACAATGCAATTTAGATGCCAGATGCAGATTAATGAATGAATGTGTAGATCTTGGATCTAACAACGCAAATCTCTCAAATTGTAAGACATGTAACACACCTGTAACAACATCTGGGGAGTTCTCTGCCTCCTACCTTGTAATAGCAAAGATTCTAGCCTGGGACTGTGGTTGGTTACTTCGCTCCTCAGTCCTACACTAAGACTTGCTGAACTAGTTTCACCCCTACCTCTGCCTTTTTGTCCTACTCCACTAGCTCTGCTATTCTAGACAGTCATTTCAGTCACCAATCCTCCTTTCACTCCAGACTATGTTCCTAATATTATAGGACAGTCTCTAATCTGATGCTTAAAAGAGCCACAATACAAGTAAGATCCCGATATCTTCCAACATTCTCTACCATGTTTCTTTCTATAATGCTCACAACTAGGCATCTATTTTTTTTGTCCTCCATATGACTGTCCTCCAGATGCTTGACGTCTACCACTACCAGCATGAACAAAACCGCCTCTCCGTCCAAACCCTGACTGCCTTGATCTAGTTTGTGACCGTGATGATCTATTCTGGCATTTACTAATCTTCTGTTATAGTTAGCTTGAAACTCTCCATGCCTCTTAATTTTAAACTCCTGCATATACTCTCCTTATTCATCCTTCAATAACTACTCAATCCGAATCGACGCAGCACTTAACTCAACAAAACTATTCAAATTAGTAATAGCCAACCTCGTCCTGATTTCTATATTCTATCCATCCTCAAACCACCTACACTTATCTTCCTTAGTTAGAATTAGAGCAGTAGTATAGCCCATTAATTCATTAAATTGCACCTTAAACTCGACTTTAGTGAGATTTAACTATTTTAGATCGAGAAACTCTTTCATCTTTCCTTTATAAATAGATCTTTGGCATATAATTCTCCTTAAAGACATTCAGGAAGTATTCCCATATCAGTCTATAAGTTCAGATGGAACTACCTGGGATAGTCTTCCACCACTGATAAGCCGAACCTTGAAGTAACGAGATTGCATAGTCAAAATTTTCCTCGGACTAGCAGTCCATCTGATCAAACACCTTTTTCATTCTTTCCAACCAACCTTCTACATCAGTAGGGTGTCTACTTCTATATAAGTCTACAGCCCCTTTCTTCCTAAGTTTATCATACCTCCTTTCTCTCCTCTTAGGAATTCTCTTAGGCATTTGGTCAGACTGGGGTATTGGGGACTCCCTATTGGCTCCCATAGACTCAAGATCAATTGATTCTATGAATTGATTTCCTATAGCAGATGACTTATAACAAACAATAATTATGATCACTTTATGAGTCTCTTACTAGTTGTCATATTTAAATGCTTACATATGTCCTTAAGGATGCCAAACTATGCATTGATACCAAAACTTATAAAATACCACTTTTATAGCACATATGCCTGATCATATCCACGGATAGTCGAGTCTATACTTTACAGAAAATTAATATAGTCTGAGACATCAATATAACTTAAGCATTCCAAATACTTATCTCTGTCACAATCATCATAGGTCATATATGTCATTAACATTCCAAATTCAAGTAGACCATACACAACAGTTTTGAAGTTAATCCCAGTACATCATACATTACAAAAATTACACATTAGAGATAATGTGTATCATAACATGGAATGCTATCACAAAAGACATCTATCTAGACTTTGTAGGTATCAACTGACCAAACCTTTGAGCCATTCCTATCCCTGAAATAAGTGTACTAGAATTCTATTAGATCGCTTTAGAAGCTAGATCTCCCTTGAATCTGAAAATCAACGTTGCAATTTTGATGAGTTTGTGAACTTAGTGAGTGATCCATCATCGATGTGCTTACTCAAGTCAGAACACAAAGACAAAGTATATAACCCAATTCACTAAGTATAACACATTATCCAACATTGAATATCACATCACATTATATCATATGTCAACAAGTACAATATGTATTCAATTATTTCATATACTATTTTAAAAAAATATAATAAATAATCTCAATCATTCTTATAATACATGTAAAGTTGTATATGTAACATGTGACTCAATTCTTATTTTGTTTTGTTGTGACCGAGCACCTATCAACTTATTGTCCTGTATCCGTTGTGGATACCGACCTTATTTCATTTACTGTCCCGTATCCATTGTGGATATCGGGCTTATTGTTATCCAAGCCTGTGGCTTTTTGTGCACAATCCTAAGCATAAAACTCTTTTTCACATATTAGCTACTCTGGTCATAACTCCTTTATCTAATTATGCATTTCAATGTAATAAGATGCATCAATTCATATATTATGCTTTCAATACTTCTCATTCAATGTGCTCATGTCATAAATGAAATTCTTCGGATCTAAGTTCATCATTCAATTGTTCATACATTCCACATTGCATATATAATTCAATAGAAGCACATATAATTGAGTTTATATATCTAGGTTAACTCACAGTACGCTACAGAATAGCTATTGCCTTGATGATTCGGCAATGTCTAGATGTTGGCGATCAACTTGTGCATCTATAGTCAAGCAATACACACATAGTTTATAATCACTAATTTGTTCAATTATAGGAATATACAATCATGCACATGTAAATGTTTCATGTTCAACACATGTTCAATTGACCTTTTCGGGTATGTATTCTTAATAACATATCTTGATTGTTCAATTATTATAGCTTGTATATTACCACTTTGCATTCAGGTTTATACCTTAAGAAAGTTTAATTACTTCAAATTCATCAATCATAAATTTATCAACCTTTTCTAGAAATATACATTCACGTAATTCCCCAATTCTCATTCATTCATACCTAATACACCTTACTCATGTCTTTTTTTGGTAATTTAGCTAATATTAAATAACTAAAAAGGGTTATGTACAGCTATGAAGACTACTCAATCAGTAGTCTCTGGCCCACTGAATAGGACAAACCTGAGGGGAAGCCTAAGGAAGCATCACTGCTTCTTACTCCAACCCTCTTACACCTATAGCACTATCCAACTCAAACCTAAAGGATCTAGATCAAGAACCCAGTTCACAAATCAATACAAAACCTGAAAACCTGAAAACAAAACTTCTCAACCAACTGTGTTGTGTTTGCTGTCCCCAGGTTGAACCTGTTGTTGCTGGAGTCCTTCCACGGGAGCGCCTACTAAAATGGACTGGCTGCTCTTGATGCTCGAGGAAGGACTGATTGGCTACTGCTACTTCCTTGATTGATCTGAATTGGAAGAAATGGCCTTGGTTTAATCTTCGGCAACATGTATTCACCAATATTCTGTGGCGTTATTGGCTTAGCTGAATGTGTAGTAAGTCCAGAGGCTACTTCTATAAACGCAGTGGCTACTACTCCTTCTAAATCAATGAAATCTTGTTGCTGGTGAGTGATTGGGTCTTGTTGGATGGGCTGAATTGGCTAGGGAGCTGCAAAATAAGTATCTGTTGTCGCCACTCTCTAAAGAATACTGCAGTAACCTGAAACAAAAACTCCATAAAAATTGTTAGTGAATTAAAAGTCTCTCCTATCTTTACCGCCCCTCGGTGTTTCCTCTGAGATGCTCCTGAACTAGTGTAATCACTCTGGCTTTCAGCCCATCCACCTCCATAGCTTCATCTTGAAAAGACCTCGCATTTCTTTCTTTCCACAGTGTGTAAACTGTGACTGAAAGGATGAGTGGGAAAACATGGGAATTAATAGGCCTGAGTTATTGGGTTTGGGTCAGCCAAGAGGGGATTGAGTGGAGGGTAAGCTGTGGTCGGAGGTTTTGATGGAAGTAGGTGAGGCAGTAATTCCATACTGATTTTGAGAAAGGGCATGTAAAAAAGAGATGGTCGATGGTTTCATTGTCATTGAGGCATAAGGAGCAATGATTGGGTATACAAAGGAAAGGAAGATAGTCTCTAGTTTCCAACTTGCCATAAAAGGCCAACCAAAGGATAAAGGAACATCTTGGGCTATTCCTTTTAAACCACACCAGTGAATGCCAAGGGGTTGATGGAAGAGGAGGTCTAAGGTAAGCATAAGTTGAATAATTTGTGTACTTATGTCGGTTACCTGACCCCACTAGCCACGTCAAACTATCCTAGTGAGAGATATTGGGATGATAAGGAAGAGTGTCCAAGGAGCCTAGAGTATCAGCTAGTAGCTCTTGCCAGCTCCATCAATTGTTCCTGATCACCTCAGACACAGTAGCAGTTAAATTAAGGACATATCCATTAATGGCCCTGGGAGTAGAAAAATGATGGAGAATTCCTCTCGGGTGCCGTGGATCCCTCCAAAAGTAAGTAGATTCTCCATTACCTATCCTAATTCTAAATTGGTTCCCTAATTTATCCCTTACTGCTAAAATTTTCCTCCAACTCCAAGAGCAGTTGCTATTAGGACAGATACTCCAAAAATTCCCCCTTCTCAGAATAACAGAGTGGACCCACTTCACCCAAAGTGCTTCTTGGTCATGAAACAATAGCCATATCCTATTTCCAAGCAACACAGTATTCCAAGTAGCTAAGTGTTTAATCCCTAGACCTCCTTCCTATTTGGTTCTACAGACGTCAGCCCATCTGACCTTAGCATGGGAGATAGAGGATCCCTGCCCCGACCACAGGAAGTTCCTAAGTATGGTCTCTATCTCCTTTAAGATTGAAGAGGGAAGAATAAACATGGTAGACCAATAGACCTGGAAGGAAAAAAGAACCGAGGTAATTAATTGCAACAGACCAGCATAGGAAAGGGTTTTGTTAGTCCACTTGTTGATCCTAGCGTCTATCTTGTCCAAAAGGGGAAGACAATCCCTTATGGACAACCTTCCAGTAATGAGAGGAACCCCCAAATATTTAATGGGAAGGCTACCTGTCTTGAGGCCAGACATAAATTCAAGTTGAGAAGTCAAGGTAACCGACTCGGGAGATAAGAAGAAGTGACTCTTATTGAGATTCATTTCCAGGCCAGACAATTGAGAGAAGGTCCTCAGACAGCTAAACAAAGAATGAACAGAGTCCAAATCAGCATGACAGAACATCATAAGATCATCTGCAAAAAGAAGATGGGTAATTTTTAGAGATTTACACCTCCAGTGGTATTGGTATGTCGGATTACCATCTAAAGCCTTGTTCAACCATCGTGAAAGGACTTCCATACATAGGATGAAAAGAAATGGAGATAAAGGATCTCCTTGCCTAAGACCTGATTTCCCTCTGAAGAATTTTGAAGGGGTTCCATTAATGAGGATAGAGTAAGATGGGGTAGAGATACATTATTTGATCCATGTGATGAATTGCCCAGGAAACCCCACCGAAACTAGAACATTAAAGAGAAACTCCCAACGAATTGTGTCATAGGCTTTATAGAGGTCGATTTTGAAAGCACAACGCTTATGAGTATTAGAAAGATGGTAATTCCTAAGGATATCTTGGGCCAACAAAACATTATCACCTATGCGACGGTTTTTAACAAAGGCACTTTGATTAGGGCTAACAATATGAGGAAGAGACTCTCGAAGTCTGGTGGCTAAGATCTTGGCAATGACCTTATAAAGGAAATTGCAACAAGAAATGGGTCTATAATGTTGCACTGTGGTAGGTTGAGAAATCTTGGGGATAAGAGATATAAACGTGGAATTAAGTTCGTTAAGAAGCTTCCCATGATCAAAAAAATTCTTAATGGCATCAGTGACTTCCTGTCCTATGATTGACCAAGACTGCCTAAAGAAATAGCCATTAAAACCATCTGGGCCAGGAGCCTTGTTAGGGTGAAGGGAATTGAAAGCAGCTCTTATCTCTTGTGCAGAAACTTCAACTATAAGAGAGTTGGTGAGACTATCAGGTAAAGGGTGAGGGAAGAGAGAGGCCACAAACTCTTGAGAAGGAGGAAGAGATTTTGAACGCCCTATAGAAGATTGGAAATGGTCCAAGAACTGATTGTGAATCTCTTGAAGCCCTACTATTCTAGCCCCCATTGACCAATTGTAAGGAGTGAATGGAATTCCTATTTCGGTTTGCAATGAGGGATTTGTGGAAGAATTAAGTGTTCCTATCCCCTTCTTGAAGCCATTTAATACGTGATGCTTGCTTAAATAAGGATTCCTGATCTCTAAGGGCTTTAAATAACTCATGAATGGCTTCAGCCTCTCTTTCTTTTAGGAGAGAAGACTGGGGATCAATTCTCACCTGCTCTTGAATGCTGTTAAGATTGGCTTGACAGCTCTCCACTCTCACACTCACATCTCCTAGTTGCCCAGAGTTAAGGGTCTTTAGAGCTCCCTTTACCAATTTAAGCTTAGACACAACCTGAAACATTGGAGTGCCTCTAATCGGCCTTGACCAAGCTTCTGCTACAGTTTGAAGGAAATTAGGATGATTGACAAGGAAGTTGGAGAACCTAAAGGGGGAATACCTCTTTTGATGACTAAGCAAAGCCCTAACCACTAATGGGGAATGATCAGAGACATTCGGGTTAAGAGTGGCACTATACAAACTAGGAAATTTGGAGGACCACTCTGAATTAATGGGAGTTCTATCGAGTTTCCTAGCGACATGGAGCTCACCACTTTGTTTATTGATCCAAGTGAAAGATGGGCCACTAGTATTAAGATCAAACATTGCACAGTCAACTACACATTTCCTAAAGTCTCTCAGGCCCTGCATGGCCATCGGGCTCATAGGTTCGGCCTCATGGGAGTACAGAATTGCATTAAAATCCCCAGCTATAAGCCAAGGTTGAGAACCTACTGTGGAAGAGATATGGGTCAGAGCAGACCAAAGATTTTTCCTATGATTAAGATTATTAGAACCATACACACAAGTGACAAGGAAGGGAGTAGTGCTATGAATGGGAGTAACCTCCAAATGAATCAATTGGTCAGTTGAGAGCAACCTAGAGCAGGAGTATCTACCTGCATTCCAAGCTATGACTATCCTAGCATTAGGAGCTTGATCAAGATTAGAGCAGAAAGACCAGCTAGGGAACATCAAAGAACCTATATTATTCAGAATTAAAGGGGATCTAATACGGGATTCTATCATGCAGACAAAGGCAGCAGAAAGACTCTTAAAACAAGCCTTGATATCTAAATGTTTATTAGGGCTATTGAGCCCTCTTACATTCCAAAAAACTAAATCCATAGAGAATCTATAGGGAAGAAAACTACTTCTGCTTCCTTCTAAACTTCCTATTAGTTCGTATGAAATCCCCTTCTGCCCCTCCCGTAATACCTGAGCTCCTGGGAACCAAATCTAAACTAGGAGAGGAAGGAGAATTTCTTACTTGGTGGCTGGCTGGCAAATCTGTGACATCAAGAGCTCCTGGTGGATAAACTATATGGGAACTGTCCTCATTGTCTATTAATTGGAGGGCTGCTTCCTGCACTCCTTGACATGTCTGCTGATTCTCTTGTGGATGCTTAGGAACTTCCAGAACTGATTTGGGTTCGGTTAGAGGCTCCTCATTGGGGGGGTTCAGCAACCTAGAGGATTCCAAGGTTAAGGACTGCTGCTGATGACTCTGGGGTGTAGGTTCCCTCTCTTTCAACAATTCTTGCTGTAGTCCTGTTTTGAATTTCCTCCCTGTAGGTGCCCATTCCTACTTGAGAGCGAGAGGATCTGGTTTCCATTCATATTCTATATGTATTTCCTTGTAAATGATCTGCCCTTTTTCATCATAAGTAGCCAACTGAAAGGAATTGGGTTAATTTGTGTGCAAAGCCAAATCCACACACACACGAGCGTACACAATTCTAGTCATCTTCGCAATAGGAGTGTCCATAAGTAAGGGGACACCAGCAGCACTAGCTATTCTCCCTAAGCCTTCAGTGGTCTAATATTCAATGGGGACATTATAAAACCGTGTCAAGACTAGAGCTGACCGAACTGCTTCCTGCTCTCCCCCATTGAAGCACCATTTTCTCAGAAATAGAGGCTTTCCTTGGATATGCCACGATCCTTTCTCAAGAACCTCATTCATACCATACCCAGAATCGAATTTAAAAAGGAAGTTGTTGGAACATGTGATTAGGATTTCCTTAAGACTAAATACAGACCATGACCGAGATAGAGCTCTTTGTACCAAAGGGAAGGCCAGACACTTACCAAGAAAGAATCCAATGAGAGATGTTTTCAGTTGAGCCGCACCTTGCTTAGCCAATTTTGGAGGAGGTGTTACATAGATTTGGTTCTCCTTCAACTCTGGAAGGTAGTAGGTCAAGCATTTGTCTATAGAAGTCGCATCCAGTCCAGCTGAAACAACCGCTTTCCAGGTTCGGAGGTTACCCTGTGGATGCTTCATGGGGGGTAATGCTGGGGTAGGGGCTGGGCTCAGGACTGGTTGTAAGGGAGGTTTGTGGGAATCTTGAATGGTTGTAGAGGAAGTCGGGATCGAAGGAGTTGGAAGATTTGGGTGAAGGTTCTGGTCACGATTAGGGTTTGGAGAAGGGGGGAGCTTTAGGGCTGTGATAGAAGGAGAAGGTAAAGGGTGGAGAGGAGAATGGTTGAGAGTAGTGGAAGCAATGGAAGGGGACGACAAAGCCATGGAGAGGAAGGGCGGAGGCGAAGAAGCTCACCAAAGTAGGAGGAATCGCACTCTCTCGAACGTGGGACTTCTTAATAAACTTAATAAGAAAATGTTTTACACCTTACTCATATCCTTTGTACCATACTTGCATTCATAAGAAGACCTTTATTCCTTTAACAACCCAATACAGATTTAAATACATTAATATCAAGATAATCTATTTATTAAGTAATAACATCAATTAACAACCTAAACTTATCAAAACCTTAACCAATTAATTAACAATTTAGGTTCATTTCAAGCCTGAATCAAGTCCAAATACACCAAAGTGACTTATCCTCATTTGGTTCAACAAATTCACAAAATTGATATTATCATTTCAAAGCTTTGTCCATGATCATGGGAGACCTTTCTATAATCATGGGAGAGTGCTCGATGTGCATTATCCAATTTCCCACAATTCTCCAATTTCATCTACTTAGGATCATCATTAAAACTTCAAAATTTTCAAAATTTATACTCTCAAAAGCCACTTCAATTCATGTTAATATAGGTTCCATCTTTGTTACATAAATCTCACAAAACTTTGCTCAATTGATTCATTATCATTCATTTAATCCCATCATATGTGTAATCCTAACTTTTCCAAATTTAAGAGCACTTCAATAACACTTATCTTTAACATAAATTCACCTTCATTTATACTTCAGACCTCAACCTAATTCATCCATATAACAACCTATAACCTACTATTTTCATGCATTAAAAACAAAGTAGAAAAGTAACTAATTCATCCATCATATTCCAACACAACTTTATTATCAATCCTATATGTAGTTCATCCCAATTCAATCATCCTAAAAGTTCTTTTAAAACAAGCCACAAATATCATAATTCACTTACTTGTTTAGCTTAAATTCTACCTCAATTATCAAGCTATCCTAGCCCTTAAAGCTTGCAAGCACAATTCTAAAAACAAAGTGGGAGTTAAATGATTTTAATAACAAGAAGACAATAAAATATTGGACTGGCGAAGTATAGAATATAGGCAAAAACTTAAGGTTGTGAGGTTTTGTATATATATCGGTAATGAGAGAAGGAAGAAGAAAATAACACGTAGCAAAAACAAGAGAGAAGATAGCCATCCATATGTGTGGGTCATAGGGTGTAGGTATGTGGTGAGTGTTGAGACACTTGTTAAGACACTTGTCAAATAAAGGACCATGTTATATGTCCTCTTTTTAAACTACCAAATGTCACCTAAATACCTAGTCCACTTATCACTTAATTTCTTAAGCCATTTGTCACCCATTTGTCTAAGCCATTTGTCACTCAATTCCACTGCCGTGTGACACTATTTTATAGGCCTAGTCAACCTAATTTCTCATATGTCAACTAGTCTTTCCATTTAACATTTTTCCTAGACTAAATGTACATTTTAATTTATCACCGTTTCAATTGTAACAATTAATTCCAAATTACTAATTGTAATCGATCAAACTAAAATTCAAGATATAAATAATACACAATTATATCATAACCATTTTAAAGCTTTCATACCCCAATAATATGTCAATTGAGTGCACATACAATCTTTACAATGTTTTCCAAATCAACATTCATGTGTGTATATATGCTCATGTTATGTATGTGAATGAAATGTACCTCATTAATTCTACAATGATATGAATCAAGAGTCTAACATTTTAACTCTCAGTAAGTTTTGGAAACTAGCTATTACATGTAGTGTATATGTGAATAAAATGTATATACATTCTCTTGTTCTCAAAGACCCATGAGGAATATCAGGCCTTACTTCATCAGTTTTTGGATCTTACTAAATAGTATGGCATTAGGCTTTCAGAGTTGAAAAGCATCATTGCCACTAAAGAAATTGAATTTCTAAGCATGCATTACAAAGATGGATTCTACCAACTTGGTCCACATATTGCACAAGAGCTGTTACATTTTTCTGATGAACATCTCACAATGAAATAGATACTACAATTCCTTGGGATTGTTAATTACATCCATGATTCATACCATACGTGGCATCTTATACTTCATGTTTATCCAAGTTACTAAGATAGAATCCACCTTGACCTCCTAATATTTTCCCTTACCTTTTTCATTGTAAATATCCTTTTTAGGAAAGTATCATTGCAACTCCTTTATCTTTTAAAGCTTTTAGTTATCATTCATTGTAAATATCCTTTTCAGAAAAGTATCATTGCAACTCC
Source organism: Erythroxylum plowmanianum (assembly GCA_025531925.1). Taxonomy (NCBI): domain Eukaryota; kingdom Viridiplantae; phylum Streptophyta; class Magnoliopsida; order Malpighiales; family Erythroxylaceae; genus Erythroxylum; species Erythroxylum plowmanianum. The sequence goes on along the minus strand of JANVCQ010000232.1, from coordinate 21,261,789 downwards.
TTTATCTTCTAAAGCTTTTAGTTATCAAATGGCTAGTCAACCTCTCTTTGCCTTGACAAAGAAATATTTTCCTTTTGTTAGTGTTCCTAAAGTTGCCTCACTTGCTCGTATGAGTTTGTTTTATTGTTTGCATCATTTTCTTCATGAAAATAAATCTCTTGGAAGTCCCACAATGTTCACCCTAAAAGCATCTTACGTTAATGTGACTTTTTTTCCATGATCCTCTTTCTAAAAACACATTATGGTATATTTGGACACTCTTTGTCCTATATGCTTGTGTTGTCACTATATCTCCTCTTCAACTCTATCAACATCTCTATGATGTAAACAATGGAAGCTCTTTGTTATGGACATTTCTTGAGTGGTTTCAACCATTAGATCAATGGAAGCAACAATGTTCTATGATAGTCTCACCACATCGTCTATAGAAAGCTTCTGCTAGACAATAATCTACTCATTGCTTCTTCATTCTCTATCATCTGTATCGAGAAACACATATTGGTGTCCTTTACACTAAACATCTTGTCCCTTTTTATCATACTTTGGCCACAACATAAAGAAAATGTGCTTCAATCTCTTAGAGATTTTCTCAAAGAGATAAATAATTTTCCTAACACACCAAATCATCTCCACCTCTATTGGGCCATATCCTGGAGAATTTATTCGTGGTGAACCAAAAACACCAGAAGTCGATATTCCAAGTTTCGATAGCCCTCAATATGACATAAAAGAATCAACTACTGACCATGCAGGACCTTCTTAACCTTTTGACTTAATCTTTCAAGATGCTCAAAACCCTAATGATGATCATTAAAATCCTAATGAAAGCGAGTTAAATCAATTCCTCCACAAATTGCACTATGAACTCAGCCCTAGTGAGCGACAAAAGACATATCAAGATGATACTAACACGTCAAGCAATCCAGACTCTCCATCCAATTTGCAATCCTAGCATGAACCAATACATGACAACTAATGCATTGGATTCTAAAGGACTCATCTTTTGAGGAATTTAGTTTTAAGTCTTTTGATGAAAGAGAATTTTTGTGGCCCATAAACCATTGTATAAGATTCCATCTTATCATCATACTGTTTACTTTTTTAAAAAGTTTTTTTTTTTAAAGTAGCCTTCAGAAAGGTGTGATGATTGTACTTAAAGTTTATTTTTTAAAAAGTTATACAGAGTGTGTCTCTTGAGAGTTTTAATTCCATGCCCTTACTTCGCCTATAAAAGTAAGGTTTCTTATTCATTGTAAGTAGAACTAGAATTGGAACTACAACTATAACTACGGCTAGATTTGAAGAAGATTCATTTCAACGAAGATTAGTTTGATGGTTTTCCATTCTTTCTAAGTTCTCCCTCTCCTAAAAGCTTAAATCTTGAATAATGTTACTATATGTCATTATACAAAGACAAGGATGCTCTACACTCACCTCTTATGAGGATCTTGTGTATCAGAAAGTCTAAGACAGTATGTGACTGTTTTTAAAACAATTCCACTGTGAGATTAGAGTTTAACAAGGAAAAAGTGTAGGTATTGTTGAGACTATTGTTTCAAAGGGGAAAAGGTGTTATGAGAGAGTAAGGTTCCTAAGAGGAAAGCTAAGTGTTGTGCCCATAGAGAGAAGGGCTTCGAAGTCTTAGCCATCATACTTAGAACTTACTGATAGTCATAAGGTTCCCATGTTATTCCATAATAGTCTACAATCTGAATTTATTTAGTCGATGGTCTTCTCGGAGGTTTTGTTTTGGCTAGTATGCCCTTCGGGGTTATTAAGGTAAGGTGCTTTGAGGTTGAACATTGTGGGACTTCTAATAGAATTATTTTCATAAAGAAAATGATGCAAATAATAAAACAAACTCATACAAGCAAGTAAGACAACTTCAGGAACACAAGTGGGTGTACTAGCAATAGGAGGAAACGATTTCTTTGAAGGTAAAGAGAGGTTGACTAGCCATATGATAACTAAAAACTTTAAAAGATAAAGGAGTTGCAACGAAACTTTGCTAAAGAGGATATTTATAATGAAAAAAGGAAGGGAAAATATCAAGAGGGCAAGGTGGATTCTATCTCAGTAACTTGGATAGACATGAAGTGTAAGCTGCCACGTGTGATATGAACTCATGGATGCAGCTAACAATCCTAAGGAATTATTGTATCTATTTCACAGTGAGATGGTCATCAGGAAAATCTAATAGCTCTTGTGTGATATGTGGACCAGGCTAGTAGAATCCATCTTTGAAATGCATACCCAAAAATTCAATTTCTTTAGTGCCAATGATGCTTTTCGAGGCTGAAAGCATAATGTCATATTGTTTAGTAAGATCCAAGAATTATTGAAGTAAGGCCTAATGTTCCTCATAGGTCTTTGAGAATAGGGGAATGTCATCAATGTAAATGATTGCACTGTAAAGGATAGCTTTATAGATCTTGTCCATTGTTCTTTAAAGTGGTGATGGGTGACTTTTAAGCCCAAATGACATAACTTCTATTAGTACTATGCATTGGGAATGTAAAATTTAGTCTTGCATCCTTCAGTTGGGTTGATACCTAATTGTCAAAATCCTACTTCAAGATCGAACTTGGAAAAGACAACAACTTCTTTTAGAAATTGTACCTCGGTATTGATCTTTCGAAGAGGAAATTTGTCATCTTGCAGGAATGCATTCAGAGGCTTGTAATCAATTACCAATCTCTTTTTTTAACGCATTTGCCTGAATGTTTGTCAACATAAAATGCCTGGCGAACCCAATTTGACTTTGTGGGCTTAATCAATCCTTGCTTCAGAAGGATAGCACACTCATCTTGTGCCAGCTTAAGGTCATCAAGTTTCATCCCTAGATGTGTGGCTTTTGTGGGATTGATATCCTCATTCGTTTTTAAAGGTAGACTTCTAAAAAATTCATCATTTTTTCATAGTGGATATGGGTGAAAAAATTATGCAAGTGATTCTAGATAGTAATCTAATAGTTTATCTCGCAGTGATGCATATGGCGTAGGAACTTGAGAAAGTTCAAACAAATTTTTTACGTCAGTGTAAGGACTGAAAAATGATCGATTCCTAAGGCATGTGGGGAGGATATGTAAAGTTGAGGCTTTATTATATGTATCCATACCAATGAGAATATATAGGCCAGGTAGATTGCTTTTAAATACTTTAGTTCAAACTGTACACTATAGAAAGAATCGTATCCCGATCTTTCTCTTTGTAATAAACACTATTTTGAATGAATTGCCATCTACAGTTGTAAAATACTCATCTGTGAGGTCTATGCATTAAAGGGTAAAATATTGGATTTCATGATCGTACAACTAGATCCAGCATCCATAAACCCAATGATTTAATCGATCTATTATATTTGCCTTGTCTAAAGAGTTGGATATAGACATGTAGTCGTTGAATTGAAGTATGATCTAACTTCATGTCATTTTGCTGTAGCATGTATAGCGAATTATTAGAGGATTCATCTTCAGAGGTCGTTACAAAAACAACAAACTTTGTGTCCTCATCTTCATTAAATTGTTCTTCAATCAAATCTTCAAAGTTATTGGAAGAATGAACAGGCAAGATTGATTGCATCTGGTTCAATAACTTAACATCCTTTTCAGTTTTGTGAGGACAAGTACATATAAAGTGCCCTGATTGTCCAAAGAGAAAACAATGATTAGCTTTCTGATAATGTGAGGATTTCTTGAAGAATCAAACAAATTTTGTTTTTTCCATCCTTTCTTCCATATGTTTTTCTGAAGGGTTTGTAGCATTCCATTTGTCTGCAGAACTTTTTTCTATGATAGACTTATTGAAGATGAGCATTCTTCTTGTTGTGACAATCATAAGTCTTCTATTCTTTGTACTTGATTTGAAGATAAGGCTTTGTACAAACCTATTTGAGAAGTGGACCACCCATAACGAAGTTTTTGAATAAGGCATGTTGATCACACAGCTTATCAAGAGAAGCTAAAGCAAGCTGGTAAATTTCTTCAAGAGATATATTAGTCATATCTCGTTGTAAAGAAACAACGGTCTATTGTAACTCTAGTTACAGTTGATTTGGAAGGGATGACATAAAAGTATATCAAACTTTAACATCATTCCATCCATTCAAAAGATAGTACCTTTCCATCATGCGCTGATAATGCTTCTGTAAATCACACTTGTAAAGTGAACAATATTTTATTGCAAAGTATTCCTAACGGATTTGCTTATCAATAAGCTAAAACTCACCAATAAATTCCTTATGAATTATTCCAAGAAGAGCTCTAGCTATAGTGACTTGGATATATTGAAGTCTTCGATAATCGTCAATAGTTTGCCACCATTCTTGGAAAGTGACAGTGAAACGAGATGTGAGCTCAGGCAAAATATCCTGTAAAGCATTATGTGGTTGAGTCATTTATAGATCTATCCAGGCACAAAGTTCATGCAAGTAAACTCTCCATTTCTTTGGGGAAAGACCATCAAAAGTGAACCAAAGTCCTGAAGTAGGCTTAGTCTGAGCAGCAAGTTGAGCAGGTGCTAGTGCAGGTTTGAAATGTTCAGTACCTATGGATTCTGCTTAACTTATTTCTAGTTCAACTTTAGTAGGTTCAGGCATAGTCATCAAAACTTGAGATAATTATGACATATCAACTAGTTGTGCTGAGGAATCAGAAGATAGTTCAGAGATCTGTTCAGATAATGACTCAAAGATTGTTGCAAAGGCTGTAGATGTTAGTACAGAGGCATCAGAACAAGCTTCTGTATTATCTGATTGAGCAGAGGAACCTTAGCAAGTGTAGGTGCAAGAGTTGCTATGAATTCTGTCTAAGGTGTTTTGTCCTTCCTAATAGAGGTGGACGGTTAAACCTTTAGTGGAGAAGTAGGAGGTGTATAGATTTATAATGGTTTACTTTACTGATTAAACTTTGATTTCTTAGGCTTCACTGAAGTTGCCTAAGGATGGATATATTTTCTGATCAAAGGATAGCTGAACTTGAAAAACTTTGAATAGTCAGTTTCTTTTGGGTATGTTTGATACATAGGAGACGTGTATACTGACTGGATGTTTGGAAATACTAAAGAGGTTGAGCCATATATAGTTTTAGATTGTGCATATTGCATATTAGCTTCCATTTGTTGCACAATTCCTTGTATCTTCTTGAGTTCTCTAGTTTTGATGTCGAAGTCAAGTCCAAATTACTCTGTAACAATGTAATGTTGAAGATCAACATCAAGTTGTTGGATCTAAGCTTTGTAAGACAAATATAGTTGTTGAATCTATTTAAAGACGATTTTGGACCTCATTTTCAGAGCCTAAACTCTTATGGACTATCATAAGACTTGAGTGTGAATATTATCTTGTAGGTTTGTTTCAATGAACCCTCCTTAGCCTAAGTGACACCCGAACGTGCATCCCATAAGGGTTGGCGTGCCCATACCAGTCAAACATCAAAAACAAACTCATTTCTCCTATTTCAGAACAGATTTTAGGAAACCTCAAACCAAAATTTCAATTTAACTTCTTTAGAACCTTTGTTCCCCATTGTCATAAGTTTTTAATGACACTAAAATCATTCAATTTGGTTCAGAAGTCTGAAAGTTATAGCCCAAATATTTTTGGGCTTTTATTAAACTAAAACAGTACATTATACTTAAATTCCATCCAGAAATTGAAAGTCTTAGAGACTGAATTAAAATTCCATTTCTTTAGAGAATTTGTAGATCTATGTCTCTATTTTATTTATAAATCATAATCATCGTATTTGGAACTCTATAGATCAAGATATCATCCAAATACCAAAGCATGTTCAGTGAAATATCCAGTTCATGCTCTTCCAACTAATACCCTCACTTTGATTTGATCAATCTGTTTCGAATCAATACCAAAAGCTATAAATGTTTGTGGAGATATAGAGAAATGTGTTAAGAAACCATTGGTTCAAAAATTAGGTCATTTGGAAGTCAGACAACAAAGTTATGGTGAAAAGAGTGGAACATGTTCAGGCTGGGGGGACCTGCGGGTCGCGCAATGTTGCCATCGCAATAAGGCATGATTGCAACTTTTGCGTAAGTCCGCAGAGATCGCGACTCCCCTTCCTACTTTTTCTTCTTCTGACCTGTATTGGTAAAAAAGGCATAACTTTTACTACAAATATTGGATTAAGATCATTCAAAGACTATTTCGAAGAGGACTTCTGGACTTCTAGACCTACAACATCTATGAAGACTCCAAAAGGATATTTTGCCTCCAAAACGGTTAAAATTTCAAATCATTGTAGCTATCCCAAAAGTCCATCCTATGCAGTGTTACAAACTCCTAATGATCATATCTCTCAATTCCGATATCCACAAATTTCATACTTTATATCAATGGAAAGCTAGAAAGATAAGATACAACTTTCAAGAAGATAACTTTTTCTAATTCATCGTAGATTAATACAGACTTTTCCTTAAATTTAAAACATAAATTTTTCCCTATGGAAAACTTGGGATTTGCACTGTACAAACTTGGAATGTCATGAGAATAACCATTCAACTACCAAATTGACTTTATTAAACTCTCAAATCTCCACTTACTTAACTCATCACATTCAACGACATCTCACCATTCATAATGCCTATTTTTCTTGTCTATAACATCTCACTTGTATATATGTATATATATTAACCATTCATGTTCAAGAATCATCATCTCAAGTTGATAACTTCTTCACATCTACCTAATTCCAACTCAACATCATCCATACATAATTCATATTTCATTAAAAACAAAATAGGAGTTTACAAAGCTTTAATAACATTCCAAGCCACATTAAATCATTGGTATCAAAATCTAAATTACAAAAGATACCAAACCCAATAATTCAGGAAATGTGTCTAAAGTCTTGCCTTTATAAAATCTAACTTAATTTATAAAAAACATTGCAAAAGTAGAATGATGCCTTGACTCTTAGTTACTCGATCTCATTTTCTTCACCTGAAGATGGGATGAAAAGGAGGTGAGCTTAAAAGCTCGTGGGTAACAAGTTTATAACGAATAACAAGCAAAACCATTTAAAATGTTCATTGTCATAGAAAATTCTCATTGAATCATAAAATAGATGGTTCTTAAATTTTCAATGAAATTCACAAATAGAACAAATCATGTATGCATCAATCTTATCAACATATCATGAGCATATAAGCATAATAGAATGGCTTGAGTGGATCCAAAAATTGAACGTACTACACATTTTCACATAATGGTCCTGTGTAGCCATGAACTTAAAGGAGTTCATGAAGGAGCTCCATGCCACTAGCGGGCAGGTGGGAGAAGTCTTTTGTCAAAATGCACTTGACTTAATTTAGGGGACCACCACAAACCCACATAATTATGCATTTCACATCTTGTAAATATATTGCCTAAAATGGCACATTTCCAAAACTTAATTTCATAAAGATAAAGTCTTTTCAAAATCATTTTTATATCACAATTCATCATCAAAATTCATACATCAAAACATGTAGCAATTTTGCAAATCATTCAAAAGCAATAAAGGTAGCATTTATGAAGTAATGAAATCATTTTATTTTCTTGATTTGCAAAAACATTAATGGCTCATTACTCAATTATAAACATGAAACCCACCTTACTTTCCTTGCATAAAACTTTGATAAAAAAATGTCTCTACTCTTGCTTCTCTTGCCTCCTTTGATTTCCTTTTATCAAAGACAAAATTTCCATTCAATAGGGGTTCAAATTGGAAAACACACAAGACATATTCACTAAACTTGATCCTAGAGTTCTTAAACCCATACATTTTTAAGCTTTATGAACCAAAACCCTTTCAAAAATCCAAAAAATTAAAATAAAACTTACCTTGAATATTCACCAAATAGTGAGATTGTTGGCTTTAATGGAAGCTCTAATCCTCCTCTTCCTTTTTTCCTTCTTGAACAACTTCAAAATCACTCTTTAAGACTAAGAAAAATCAAAACCTAGCTTAGCTTTCTTTGTCTCCTTTCTTTTCTTTCCAATGACACTCTCTCCCTCCTCTCTCTTCTAATTTTCTTTTTTTTGGCTTCTTCACTTGCAAGCCCACCTTTCATCTTCTCCTTTTTTACCCTTAATGAGCCTAAAAATTCCATTTTACCCTTCCTTATAAACTTAGGTTCTTTTAACCTTAAGCAGTCTTCCAAAAATGCCCTTCATGCAATTTTACTGCCTGAACATTTTAATTCAATTAACCTTTGTCATATAATCTTACTAACATTATCATAATAATAACTCCAAAAATTAAATCCATCAAAACCTTATAATTCATTTAAATTATGCTTAACTAGAGAAAAAATCTGGGGGCCAACAGATGGCGTCAACGTTATATTGAGTAGCATAAGTCTATTAACTGATTCCATCTGGCTTATAATCAATTATTCGAAGAACTTTGTTTTATGCTACCGTATTTGATGTCTATCAGTTTAGTACTTCATCTGAAGGATTTGAGACAAGTGTTCCTTGTGAAGTGATTCCTACGGCTCGAATGTAAGGGCTAGAGAAAATCCTAGTTGTTTCATCAGTACTCTTGTGTAAAAAAAGGAAAGTCTTCCTCATATGGCTTAACCATCATGCAAGGTATATGAGTAGGAGTCATAATAGGAATTGTTGGCTTAGATTAACAGGGAGAAGATTTCATCATCTCATGAAGAGATCTTGGTCTGAATCTTTCTGTTTGTAGACCAATAGATTTGTTAGAATCATCAGGATATGGATTATCCTTGTGTGGATGATATTGTTGAGAAGGCAAACAACGAGGTTTAGACTTTTTCTTCCTCCTTCTCTTTTTGGCATATCATTCATCATCATCATCACTGTCTAACTCAAGGTTGAGACAAACTTCACAGTAAGGTTCACACATAGATGGGTCAACATCCCATACAAAATGTTCGCGATGATGATTGACATAGACTGGATCTCTAATAGATTTAAAATAATGGATAGGAGGGCCAAATTTACCTTCCGTATAAGAAAATAGGGTTGGATCATAAATATAGCCTTAGATGTAGAAGGTCTAGAGGGATCTTCGTTAGGCTTTACATAGATGGACTTTACTGTTCCATCTTTGAATGTCTTTAAAATAGGAGGAGTTGTTGTATGAAAAGAGTGTCAATAAGGCACATGGAACACCTTCTGGTAATTGGTGATCCATTCAGTAGGCATCAATTTTTCAAGCTCCATTGCTAGTAATTGCTTCAGGATCTTAATGATAGTAGTCTAATCATCAACACAATCAGTAACCATACAAAGAGCATCCAGAGTAGAATTCAAAAAGTTGAGGTCCAAAGCATGATTCAATATACAATAGATCATCTAGTGACGTAAGCTAGCCATGATGACTGTAAGATCTTGATCTACTTCAATAATCTAAATGTGAACTTGCAGATGTTCAAACAAAGTGGGATTATCCAACCTGATCTTAAAATCAACTGTTATCATTAGTTTGACACTTTCATTGTTGAGAGTAGTTAGCAAGGTACCAATCAAAGCATTATGGTATGTTGTATAGGTAGTGTCGAGAAGAGATATCCTGGCTATAGTAGGTATTCTCTTTCTTCCATGAAGCGTGAGAACAAGGCATATAACTCCAACATGAAGATGTGTATGATTGTGCTCTCATCAGAGAGAGATCAACTCCATGGGAATTTCAAGCTTTACGTATTGTTATGCTATTGTGGATCTGAGGCCATACTATTCCAATTTGGAACTCTGGACGATTTCTTTTACTTTTGGACGAGATATAAACAAAATAGTACATATACTTCTTATCCAAGAACAATCACGAGAATAAATACTGTACGGACTCAACTGTTAAGTCAAAATGACTTCACGATTAATAATTTTGTTGATAATCAAATAATGATAATGTTTGAAATAAATAAACTATTCTGATGAGTGTGTTAAGTGTGCAGTGCCAAAATTAAGAAGAAGTTTCGAAGACTAAGAAGAAGTTTCGAAGACTAAGAAGAAGTTCACCAAGAAGAAGTTTCGGAGACTAAGAAGAATTTCATTAAGAAAAAGTTCACTTAGAAGAAGTTTTGAAGACTAAGAAGAAGTTTCGGTGACTAAGAAGAAGTTTCAGAGACTAAGAAGAAGTTCACTAAGAAGAAGTTTCAGAGACTAAGAAGAAGTTTCAGAGACTAAGAAGAAGTTGACTAAGAAGAAGTTTCGGAGACTAAGAAGAAGTTCACTAAGAAGAAGTTTCGAAAACTAAGAAGAAGCAGTTTAAGTTAGTTACAGAACTCAACTAAATAACGGTTTCTACAAGAAGCAAGAAGCAAGAAACAAGAAGCAAGAAGCAAGAAACAGTTATCAAGATTCAAGATACGGTTGGAGACTTAGGCTATAAATATTAGTCGTAGTCGAAGACTGAACAATCTTTATGCTTACAAGTTATTACTTACAAAAATTTTGTATACAAAGTGCGATATACAAGAGCAAACATTATTGTAACAAAAGCTCACATTATCTTTCTAGTGAGAGAAAGAAAAGGTTGAGGCCTGGAGAGGTTAAGATAGCTGAAAGAATACTTAATGTAAGAGACCTAAAGAGGCTCTAGAAGGGAGGAAAGAATACTTGTAAATTTGACGAAGTATAGTGAAAACTCAGAAGGATTCTGAGGACTTGACGTAGTCTAAGGTTTAGGGTGAACCAGTATAAAAATCGCATCGTCTATCTTCTAACTCTTTACTCTTAAATACTATTGATCTTATACAGTTTTATAGAAGTTATTTGCGATTTAACTAAGTAACTAGTTGGTATACTTTTAATACTTGAAAAAGTTTCTTATTCAAGAAATATGAAAGGTTTTGTGTATTCACAAAAAGAATACACAATTCAACCTCCCCTTCTTGTGTACTTCGTGAGTTCTATATTAACGTGTGATATACTTCATCAACAAAAGTAAAGAAGACTCATATACACAATTTTCTATAAGAACATGGGTAATCTTTACAAGATTTTATATACGATTAGATAGAACATGCTTTACACTAGAAGGTAGATTAGATATAGACAAAGTAGAAGAAAAATGAATAGGATCATTTGGTACTATTTCCATTACTTATAGGCTCTCTCCCCACTCACTCTTATCAAGAGACAATGTTACTACTGGCCAAGACATAAAAACTAACTTTAATACCAATCGAGGACCCTGAAGGACAAACAGGAAAACTACAATAACCAACTGGCCAAAACAACATCTTTGAGAAGACCATCGACTAACTAAAGTTAGATTGTACACTACTGTAGTGACTGGTAGACTATTGTGGAACAATATGGGAACCTTGTGACTATTGGTAGTTCTAGGTATGATGGCCAAGACTTCAAAGCCCTTCTTTCCACAACACTCAACTTTCTCCTTAGGAACCTTACTCTCTCACAACACCTTTTCCTCTTTCAAACAATAGTCGCAACAGTATCTACATTTTTTCCCGATTAAACTCTAATCTCACAACGGAATTGCTTTAAAAGCAGTTATAGACTGTCTTAGAATTTTTGATACACAAGATCCTCAAAAAAGGCGAGTGTAAAGAATACTTGTCTTTGTATAAAGGTAGATATTAACATTACTCAAAGCTTAAGCTTTCAAGAGAGGGAGAACTTAGAGAGAATGATAAAAACTCAAACTAATATTAATTGAAATCAAACTTCTTCAAATCTAGTTCTAGTTTTAATTTTAGTTCTAGTTCTACTTACAATGAAGGAGAAACCTCACTTTTATAGGTGAAGCAAGGGCACGGAAGGAAAGCTCTCAAGAGACACACTCATTACAACTTTAAAAAAGAAAGCAACTTTAAGTACAATCATTGTTAGAGTAGTGCCCTAAAGGCAATCGCCTTTAGCGCGTTTTGTACAAAGTTATGTACAGACTTTATGAATAAATAAAGAAAGGCATATTTCATTAATTTGATGTTCATTATTTATGAGTTGATATCGATCTATAAGCAAATTAATGAAGTCCATGATAT
>JANVCQ010000232.1:21142008-21159401 GCA_025531925.1 Erythroxylum plowmanianum | reverse complement strand
CAAACTCTTTTGTTTTATTAATAATAAATATTTTCATTACAAAACTGTAATTGAAGAAGATAAAGTTACATGTAAATGCATTTGCTTTTCATGGCACTATATTTACCTAACTCCAACAATACACCATATATATTTCTATCATATAAAAATATACAGCATACACAAATCATTGCCAACCCATGCATCATATATATAGGAACCGGAATCATGCATAAGAAACTTGGCTCTAATTCCAATTGTTGGATCGAAAAAAGAAAGCATGCTATATTTGGAGAACTAGTGCTGTTTGTGAAGAAGAAAAACGGGACTTTGAGGTTATGTATCAATTATATGCAGCTAAATTGGGTGACAATGAAGAACAAGTACCCATTGCCTAGAATTGATGATTTGCTTGATCAGTTGCAGGAAGCTCAGGTATTCACTAAATTGGATTTGAGATCAGGGTACTATCAGTTGAAGATAGCAGAAGCTGATGTACCTAAGAATGCATTCAGGAGTAGGTATGGGCACTTCGAGTTCTTAGTTATGCCATTTGGGTTAACTAATGCCTCGACAGCTTTTATGGCCTTGATAAATAAGGTGTTTCAGCCCTACCTAGAATGATTCGTGATTGTATTCATTGATGATATTTTGGTGTATACGAAAAGCAGAAAAAGACATGCTGAGCATTTGAGAGTCATTTTACAGATTATGAGGGAAAAGTAGTTGTATGCCAAATTTAGTAAGTGTGAATTTTGGTTAGACTAAGTAGTGTTATTGGGGCATATAGTGACCGGACAAGACATACAACTTGATCCATAGAAGATTGAGATAGTGATGAATTGGGAAGCTTCGAGGAATGTGTCTAAAATCCAAAGCTTCCTAGGATTGTAAGGATATCATCAGAGGTTTATCGAGGGGTTTTCTCTAATCTCAAACCCCTTGACAAAACGTTTGAGGAAGAATATAGTTTTTAGATGGAATGAGGAGTGTCAAAAAAGCTTTGAGGAGCTGAAGCATCGGTTGACTACGGCACCGATGTTAACTATACCATCGGGGACCGGAGGATATGTGATGCATAGTGATGCGTCGCATCAAGGATTGAGATGTGTATTGATGCAATGTGGCCAAGTGATTGCCTATGCATCGATACAATTAAGGTCTCACGAGATTAATTATCCGATATATGACTTAGAGCTAGATACAGTTGTCTTTGATCTAAGGATTTAAAGACATTATTTGTATGGAGAGACCTTTTACATTTACACAGATAATAAGAGTTTAAGGTATCTACTGAGTCAAAAGTAGTTAAACTTGAGACAGAGGCGATGGATTGAGTTATTGAAGGATTATGACTGCACTATTGAGTATCACCCGGGGAAAGTTAATATGGTGAAGGATGCTTTGAGTAGAAAGTCTAATGCCAGTGTAGCTCAAATTCAATTATCAAGGTTACCCAATTTGATTCACTTGAGAGCTTTAAATGTGGAGTTAAATCTGGAGCAAGATGAAGCACTAATTGTTACTTTAAAGCTGAGACCTATGTTGCATGACAGAATCAGAAAACTTCAAGGGAAAGATCCCAATATGGTGAAACTTATAGAGAAGGTAAAGATGAATCCGGATTCCAAGTATAAGCTAAGGGATGAGACTTTGTGGTTGAAACAGAGGCTATGTGTGCCTGATGTGGATGACCTCAGGAAGGAAATACTTGAGAAAGCTTATATGGCCACCTATACTATGCATCCTGGTACTACCAATATGTATAACACACTGAAGTAGCATTTCTGGTGCCCCAGAATGAAGAAGCAAGTGGTAGAGTATGTATCTAGGTGTATGACCTGCCAGCAAGTTAAAGTTGAGCACTAGGCTCCAGTAGGGAAGCTACATTCGTTGCCCATTTCATAGTGGAAATTGGAACGGATAACTATGGACTTTATTATGGGATTGCCTAAGACTTCGAAGAAGAATAATGCGATATGGGTCATAGTAGACCGGTTGACTAAGTCAGCCTACTTTTTGTTAGTAACACAGAGTAATTCACTAGATTAGTTGGCCCAGAAGTATGTGAATGAGGTGGTGAGACTGCATGGGGTTCTAGTGTGCATTGTATCGAACAGGGATCCTAGATTTACTTCGAGGTTTTGGAGGAGCTTGCAGTCTACTATGGGTACTAAGTTGCACTTCAGTATAACATTTTATCTTTAGACAGATAGATAGAGTGAGAGGACAATCAAGACTGTTAAGGATATGCTCAGAGCTTGTGTATTGGAGTTCCGAGTAGTTTGGGATCAATATATGACATTGATAGAGTTTGCTTATAACAACCATTACCACAGTAGAATTGGAATGGCACTGTATGGTAGAAAATGTCGATCATCATTATATTGGCATGAAGAGGGCTCAAGAATGGTTGAAGGCCCAGAGTTGATAGAAGATACAGTAGACAAGGTAATGTTGATCTGAAACCGAATTAAAGCAGCACAGTATAGACAAAAGAGTTTTGTGGATCAACATCGACATGATATGAGTACAGTGTGGGAGATAGAGGATTTATGAGAGTGTCACCTTAGAGAGGAGTTTTGAGATTCGATAAAAAGGGCAAGTTAAGCCCTAGATACATTGGTCCTTATGAGATCATTGAAGGGATAGGACCTTTGGCCTATAAGATATCGATCAGATCCGACACATGTGATACCGACTCAAGAGATTGAGGTTGCTAGTAACTTAAGCCATGTTGAGGAGTCAATTAAGATAGTGGGATCTCAAATCAAGTAGTTGAGAAATTGATTCATTTCATTGGTGAAAGTTCTATGGAGAAATCACGCGACTGAGGAAGCTAATATGGAAAACGGAGGAGCATATGAGGAAATAATATCCCCACTTGTTTGAATAATTAGGTAAGAATTTAGAGGATGAAATTCCTTTTAAGGAGGGGAGAGTTGTAACATCCTATTACCTATGTTAAGGCTAAAATTGTAAATGTGAGAGATTCACTGAGAGATTAGAAATGTGTTTCATGCTCATGAATTATGTGATATGCTCATGCACATGAATATTGAATCGTTACACATGAAAATGACTATACATGCATTCATTGACATTCCGGGTCTAATTGTTTATAAATGTGAGTATATTGAGAAATCTTAGCCCCCAAAATTTCTTCTAGATGAATAAATATGGTTTACATTAATTATGAGGTCTTTATGAAATTTTATGGAAATTAATTATTATGTTGATGTTAGAAAGATTATATGATATAGGTTGATTGAAATAAAGTGTAAAAGCCATAAGAATGTTCAAGGGGTGTTTTTGGCAAGACATTTAATGTTAAAAGAACATAAGCCTATAAGGAAGGGTAAAAGGGGCTTTTTGGGCTCATTAAGGGTAGAAATGAAAGAAAGAAATGTAGTCTTGTTTTTTAAGAATGGGGGAAACATGAATTGGGGGAGAAGAAGAGAAAATAAGCAACAAAGAAAAGAGAATTTCAGTGGTTGAGAGAAAAGAAAAGAGTTGAGCTAGGTTTTCATCATTTCTTAGTCTTGAGAGAGATTTTGAAGTGGTTCAAGAAGAGAAAAAGGAAGAGGAACAAAAGAGCTTCTAATTGAGCCAAAGATCTCTTTATTTGATGATGAATCAAGGTAAGATCATTTTGAATCTTTTGGATTTTTGAAAGGGTTTTAGTCCATGGAGTTAGAAAATACATGGGTTTAAGTATTCTAAAAACAAATTTTAGTGATTGTGTTTTGTGCTTTGTGGGATTTTTCAATTTGAAAACCCTATTGAGTTGAGATTTGAGAGTTTAGTGAAGTCATTTTGGTAGCTGAATGGTTATGCTCAGGACATTTCAAGTTTTGCACAGTGCAAATTTTCAAGTCTTCCTTAGGGGTAAATTTCGTATTTTGACTTTAGGAGGAAAACTGGATTGATCTAGGCTAAATTAGGCAAAGTTATCTTCTACAAAGTTCTAACTTATCTTTCTATCTTTCGAACGGTATATGGTATGAAATTTTTGGACATTGAAGTCAAAAGTTATGATCCTTATAAGTAGAGATGCATCAAGAGTAGAGACTGTATCGTCTGGTGATGACATGTATCATCTAGTGATGACATGTATCGTCTGGTCCAATTTTGACCCCTAGATAATAGAATCTTTCTTCAAGGTCTTCATGAAAGTTGTAGATCTTGAAGTCTTCTTTCAAATCCTCTAAGAATGACCTTGATCCGATACCCCTAGAGAAAGTTATGCCAATTGTAAAACATCTTCTCTGCACTGTTCATAAACTTCTTATGGGTACTATTGATCTTACATCGTCTGGTCCAATTTTGACCCCCTAGATGACAAAATAGTTCTTCAAGGTCTTCATGAAAGTTGTATATCTTAAAGTCTTATTTTGAATTATCTAAGAATAATCTTGTTCTGATACCTCTAGAGAATGTTATGTCAATTGTAAAACATCTTCTATGCACTATTCATAAATTTTTTTCTAGGTACTATTCATCTTATATCGTTTGGTCTACTTTTGATCCTCTAGATGACATAATCTATCTTCAAAATCTTCATGAACATTGTAGATCTTAAAGTCCTCTTTCAAAACATCTAAGAATGACCTGTATCTGATATCTATAGAGAAAGATATGCCAATTGTCCCAAAATAGGTTTAATGTGATTGAGCACAAAACCTTATTTGATTCTTTCGGCCATAACTTTGTTATCCAACCTCCAAATGAAGTGATTCTTAGGCAATAGATTCCTAACACATTTTCTTACCTCACCATAAAAGTTTATAGCCTTTGATACTAAGTTGAAGAAGACTGATTGATTCAAATTAAGGGTATCGGATGGAAGTTGTGCATAGTATGCTGTTTTAGACATAAAATAGTCCAAAAAAATGGTTGAGCTATCACTTTCAGATTTCTAAACTAAATTAAATGATTTTGGTGTCATTAGAAACTTAAGAAATGAGAGAAAATTTTATAGAAGAGAGTATTGCCAAATCACTTCTTTTTGATTGTCGAAATGAGAAATGAATTGGGATTTCAATGATTTCATTGAGTTATAAACCTAAGTATAAATTATACGTAGGTGAGTTTTGTTATGGGATTGACTTGATGAAGAAATTGATGGATAAGTACCCGCAATTGTCATGAACATGCATTATACATGTTTCATTATATACATGTGCATTGTTAAACACTTTTAATTGTGCAAATTGTGATATATGTGTATGTTATTTGTTATAAAGGAGCAATTCGAACGTCAACCTCCAGACGTTGCCGGAACTTCCAGACATTAGCTTTGGGAGCAACTTCTGAGTAACCTAGACAGTCTCACTCAATTAAATATTTTTTATATATTATGTTTGAATTGTTGAATGAATGTGTCTTGATTGTTGGATTCCGGACAATGAAGACCTGATAATTGTGATATTTGATTGAGATATTGAAGTGTTACTTGAATGTAAATGCGACGGACTAAATGTTTATGATATGATTGACTGCAAAAAATGCATTTTGTATATGAATGGATGATCAGATAATGAGGGGTGCGACCTAAGTAGCCAACGTGAAAAGAGCTTTACGCTCAGTTATGTGCATCATAGCCTCAGGCTCAATGTTTAATGAGCCCGATATCTACAACAATCACGGGATAGTACTGAAATGAACCCAGTGTTCACAATAGATACGGAACAGTTTAGGCACTCGGTCATAACAATGTAATAATTGGAAATGAGTCACATGAGCATTTCGTATGCATTTTAATAAGCATGTTGATTGTTTGAAATGCCAAATTGGTTTGCTCTTAAGTGAAAATGTGATATGTGTTCAATTATGCAAAAATGCAAAGATGTGAAATATATGTTATATTTGTTGATGTGATGTATGAATTGAGTGAACCATTAATGACGGTTGACTTTTTAGGACCTAGAGACGACTCTAGCTATTGAGAGACACTACAAGCAGTATTGACTTGTGATTTGGGAAGAGAAGTCATAACTTAAAGGTCTGCCAGCTGGGTTTTGGACAGCTTAAATAGATTTTGTGTATTTCCTCCTTCATGTAGCACTTTTATATTAGGCTATGATGATGTTCATGTAAGGAATGTTGCAAGACAGATTGTAGACTTTTGGTTTTTATGAAATGAAATGAGGAAAAAGTTGGTTTAAAAATATAGTGATTTTCTTATGATGCTTTATAAGAGAATAAAGATATGATGCCATGTTAAGTGAATGTAGTGATTGAACGTAGCGCGCCATTGTCTTAAGTTATGTACTGGAATGACCTCCGGGTGTCCCGGTATGTATTCTAAAGTAAGGGTACACTACATGTTGAGTTTCACATACAGGAAGTGAGCAATTCTCTTTGTCTAATTCCTGTTGAGTCCTAGTCTTCTCCAATTATAATTTAACACACATTCAAGCATATAGGATTCTAGACATTCAACCTGTATGGGAATCTATAAGCAGAGGTTTTCTCACTGCACTAGCAATGCTACACGATCCTTCACTATTCCAATATTCATTGGGAATATTATGAGACCTTATGCAGACAGGGGCATACCTAATATCCTCCTGTTCCCCCGTATTCAAACTCCATTTGTGTAAGAACAATGGCTTCCCTTAGATATGCAAGGGCCCTTCTCGAGCACCTCATTTATACCACAATCAAAATAAAACTTAAATAAAAACTTGTTCGAGCTAGTCACCATAATTTCTGTCAAACCACACACTAATTGAGATTTTGAAAGGGCACTATGCACGACTAGGAAAGTAGGTTGCTTACCAATGAAGAATCCGATCAAAGAATGACAAATTTTGGTTTCTTTTTTCAGTGCTAACTCAGGCGGCGAGATAATAAAAATTTGGTTATCCTTAACCTTTAGGGGTAGAAAGTCAGCTCCTTGACAGCCGAAGGTTCCTCCACTGTGTAGGCTATAATAGATTTCCAAGTTCTTTGAAGAGATTTCATCGATGCCCCATAGTCCTGAGAGGGAACGTTTTGGCCATTCTGTGTATGAATCGATTCACTTTGATGTTTCAAACCTTCGGCTATCTGAATAGGGGCAAGGATTGGGCGATTTGGGTCAGTATTTTGGGAATTAGGTTTTGAGGAAGGTGACGAAGGGGGTTTTCTAGGGGAAGGCACAGGGATTTGGGAGAGGAGTGAGCAAGAAGTAGATGGTCGAGAAGAAGAAGCAAAAGAAGCCATAGAGGGGGGGTCAAAATAGACCGGTGATCTTCGAAGTATTAGATTGTTAGCTATTGCTCTCTCACATCGCTCTTGTGTGTGCCCTAGATCTAAAAATAAAACCTTTCTTTATCTATTGCAATGTTTCTTTGTTATTTTACTAAAGTCATTAGTTTGTAGCTTAACTGACTTTGACTCTATAGCTTTTGATAGTTCATTTGGTTATTTACATGGTTTATTGCTTTAATACTTCTCTTATACTAATATTGATAAAGATGGGATTAAAGTATATAAAGATGATGAATCTTATTATTTTCATGGTGGTCTAATCTCTTTTTCTTAAGGATTAATATAGCTTTTTTAGTCAAATATGCTTGTCTTATGTTTGCTATCGTTTATGAACTGAATGGAAGTAACAGCATGGCCAAAATTTGCATCATTTTGGTATTAAAAAAAGGGTCGAGAGAAGAAGTTTAATATGGAATGAGAAACTATAGATATTTAGGTTAAGAACTAGAAATATATTAACTTAAGTTATAATTATCGGTCAGGTTTCCATAATTAATTTAGATGATAAACTTGTCAAATAAGAAAGTTAGATTAGGTTGTTTTCTAATTGATTTTAGAACCTAATTGGTAATTTTAATAAGATAATTATCCGATCATTTCCCCGTAGTCATGTATAGGAGATTAAATTACTGAAATTAATTCTCAAGAGTTTCCCACTTTAATTAATCTATTCTTTTTTCTTCTAGTTAAATAAGTTTACTTCTCAATTTAATTTTATGATTTTATTTAAAGCCTTCTCTCAATAATTGGGATAGGATGTTTAGGATTGCATCTATTTTTATTTTTGTTCAATATTAATTTAAGCGAACAAATTTCACCTTTATGAGAGACAACCCTGGTCAATAAACTACAACTACCTTATATACTTATAAGTAGGACAACCTAGGTATTTTTATAACTTATTTTGGGCAAAATAAGAATCAAAATTTGGTTTTAATTAAAAACAAAGCTAAAATAAACTAAATTAAGATTAAACAATTTTGAACTCAGGATAAGTAGAATACGAAGCAAAACTAACATTAAATAGTAGTGCCTAGGTGATGAATCTCCCTAAAAGTCCTTGAATTATGAACTATATTATTGATTATTAAAGTGTGAAAATTCCTATCTTATGTTAATAACTCTCTCGAGACTATTAATAACTAATCTATCATTTGATTAATAGAATTCTTTCTAGTTAAAAACCCTTTAGGATTGTATTATCGATTTATGAATTCCATTATTAGGTTTGATCTTAAACCAAAGGATTTATATCGACCTATCTCTATATGTGCTTGTAACACCCTTCAATTATGGTAGATCTATTCATATAAGAGTATTTTTCAATCTCAATTATATGAAATCAATTCTTGCTTTAATATTCTGGATATATTAGAACAAGAATTAATCACATAATTGAATCATAATAATCATTAAATACATTTACAATAAGTAAAAGATTAAACCATATTGCTATCCCAAACTAGGGTTCATCACACCTAGATACTAAAAATGTTTAGCTACTAATCATAAAAATGAAATCAAAGATAAATATAAAGAAATATTAATAAAACTAAAGGCGTCATAATTGTAAACCCCTCTTTTTCTTCTATTGAATCGTCTTGCAAGTTTGGATTTGATGTAACTTTTATTAGATATCTTAATGTTAAATTTATATTTTCCTTGTCCCTTGGTCAAAATTGTCTCCTTTTTAGGTGTCTTACATCTTAAAAAATGCTTCAAAACACAATTCTTTTATTGCCTCTGCTCACATTCTTTTATAGTATAAATTAAGGTTCTTGGGATATATTGTGCTAGTGACCATATAGCTCTAAAAACACCTAAAATTGTGATTTAACACATTCATAGAGACTTACATGGGATTATACAAATCCTTATAAGTCTAAGTTGCTTTAAATCTTTGTTTTTTATTCTATTTTCATTTGAATTCTTCTCCTTTTTATGCATGAAGTCAATTATGATCTATAATTATACTTGGAGCAAGTTCAGTACTAAATATACAACAAAATTGTAAAATTTCAAGCAAAATGCATGAATGATGGGTGTATAATTATAGTTAAATATGTGTCTATCACTAGACCACCAAAGAGGCCAACATATCATCTATTATGTAAGAGGGTCAAAATGAACACCGCTACATCATCATATGTGTAGTTATCCTTAGGACACATCAAATAAGGAGGTAGTGTAGGGAAGCAATAACACTTAAGGTGTCACAAAAACTTCTAGCTAAGACACAAACTCTTGTAAAGGAGTAAAAGAAGTAGTAAGATAATTAGTTGCATCATTTCACTATCGAGGCATAATTGAAGAAGTTCTAATCCTTCCATGTACAATAATTTAAGGCATCCTAGTATATTGATTATGACATCCTTAAATGAATCAATCTTGCTAACATGGCTTAAGATTATCTCTTTCAGCATATGGGTAAAAATATTCAAATACCAAGAACCAGTATATAAGGAGTTAAGTTAGGGTTTATATGTACTTTGGAGGTTGATGGCATAAAGAAATTATGGGTAAACATAATGATACTTTGATACAAACTAGGAGGCGTGGACTATACCATATGTTATGATCAATTCATATGTCGTTGATAGGGTGTAGGCCTCATGCACGTAACCTTTTTCTACACAAGAATAAAATGTTATAAGTGTTCGAGTTATGTAATTATTATTATTAATAAAACAAAAGAGTCTGGTTTTATTTGTATAATCATAATATAACTAGTCATAAGGAACCAAGATTCTTTTGTTAATAATATAGATATATATGAAGATGTATAGGAAACATTTATATTATTAGAATCTAAATTAATTGATTCACAGTTGAATAATCTTGTTGGTCACTTAATTAGGGTTTAGATTATAGTATTGCGATTTATCTCCATGTATGTAAAGGAGTTTACTTCAAGGGAATGATGAGTTTGATATCATGATAGTAGTCGACTATCGATAATGACACTATTAAATGAATCTGGAATCAAGTATGTTTTCAAGAATAAAGTAGGTCATTACTTTAGGCTTAAAACATACCTTTTAGCATTTGCTTATTATAGACCACATTCTTAATGAGTGGTGAACTCAAATGTGTTTCATTATAATTCTTGATATGATTAGAATAGATTTTTACAGAGTATTAATCCAGTGTTTGCATCTTGGAATTATTAATTGAAACATATGTCAAGGAACATTCACTCAAATAAATAGTTATAGTGATATCATCACTTCTAGATGCTTTATGGAGATTGGTGATTAAACTGGCGCTATGTGTTTAATAGACTAACTACCCGTCAAGTCTTAACACCAAGATGAAATCTTGTGTGTTAATCACCATATACACTAAAATGGGAGATCTGGAAGGAAAAACTAATATAAGGGAAAAACAGTAATTTTACCATTTATTGTGCTGATGGCTATAACAAGGTTCATAATAGGGTTTGCAATTGGACATCTTATTTGAAATATATGTTCTTATAATATTTAGTAATTCAAGAGTTCAACTAATTATCTTTAGTGGAATGAAATTTAGTTAATAAGCTATAATTAATTCTAATGAGATTAAATTAATTATGGGTTTATTGGAGCTTGAATTATCTAAGTCCAATAAGATTCCCCACTTAGCTTTAAGGAAGGTTATCAAGGAAGGTAAGAAACATAAATGGAGGTTTTAAAGCCCATGATTGAATGTGGGGCTTACACTAATTAATGGTTAATTAGAAGCCCAAATGAACATTTAAAATTGGCTAGACTTTGGTTTAATTTGATTAATTAAATTAAAACAAAATTCTTAAAGAAATGGAAGGTACAATTTTGGTTTTGTTAGGGCTGAATGTGCAACTGCACTTTGGCACTAAATTGCTAAATGAAGTTGGTATTTATCATGCTTTACCATCATTAAATGGAGTAATGATCTTACCAGTAAATGGTTTAATGGTTTTCTTTTAATGATGGCATGTAATGTAACATTTTAGCATTCATTTGTTAAAGATGAAATAGGTGTATTTGACGGATGATCTTCCTTCTTTCATCACTAAAATCGAAATTGACATATCATTTTAGGTTATTATTCTTTTCATATAGCCATCTTAAAATAAATGAGAAGAGTCTCATTTAATGACTTCTTTATGTTTGACTAAAAAATGAAGTGATGCATTGGATGCTCTTCTCTTCTTTCTTTTCATGCATAACCAAAATTAAAAAGGTATAAGAAAGGTGCTCTTGCATTTTTTTTTGGACTCTCTCTCATTTCTTGCATGTGTTAGCCAAAATTTACATGAGAGGTGACTCATCTTTGGGTTTTTTCTTCTAGGAAAAATCTCCTCCAAAGTTTTCTTCTCCTTTCCCATAAAAGGATCCTTTTAACCAAGTTGTCCAAGAAGAACAAGTGGTAGATCATATTGGTCGAGGATACAATATCGAGAAGAGGATACAATAACAAGAAGTGAATACATCACTTAGGAGGGGATATATTATTGAGGATAGGATAGGACAATAAGGAGTTAAAGCTATAATGAAGGAGCTGGTAATATAATCTCCATCTTGTTCTTATGATAATTATTTTTCATATACCGTATCATGTATGGCTTGGCATGTTGATTTAGTTATCTTGCTTCCGCTATGATTTTATTTCTTAAAAAGTTTTGAAATCTACCATTTTAGTCAAATCTTGCATGTTTTATTTTTCGATCCAACAATAAGTGAACTAGAATTTATAAAAATTTTGACAAAGTTTCCTCTATTTTTATGATATTTGCCCTTTATTGAACAAAGAAATTAACTCAACAACACAACCATATATGGCTCTAGACATTTATAACATTATCATTCTCAATAATACCGATATTTTCATTCTAAAATTCACACATTAATTTAAATTGAAATATAACAAAGTAAAAAATCAGAATATAAATGTAAAGTGTAAATGTTTACAAGTCTCTCTGCATGTTTATGGTGGGTAATAGATCCTCCTGTATGTACAAGAAGACTCTCTCCCCTAGGTACGCCACGTTTGTTAGTAGAATTACACTCTGAAATGGATATTGCCTTAGGTGATGTCCAATACTGCTGCCAATGACTCTACGTTTGTTTAGAAATATAAGGCGGTCGTACACTAGCCTTGTATATTGCACCAACAAAGTCCCGATAACGTGTATGTGCTCGTCTCTCCTATATTTTATTAATGACTGTGTCAAATTCAAAATCCCAAAAAAATTCTTTCTGAAACAAAAGGAAAAACATTCGATAAATACTTATAATGTAATAATATTTATCTAATAATGCATAAAAATTAATTAAAAAAGAAAATAATATTAATTTTTGTGTTATGTTTCTTAAGAACAATCTAGATAGAATCAACCTAATATAAAAACAAATGATTTTATACCATTTTTAAAATTTAAACCTATAACTTAGTTATAAACGTATAATGTTTCATGTATTTTCACTTATAGATTATTGACAATTACGATGTAAGTTCTTCCATCAGGTCCCTCAGCTCCAGGTTGACGGCCGCCTCCTCCATCCGCATCATTTACCCGTGATATCTCTATCACTATAGGGGTAATGGATGATGTTAGGGTGGTGGATGGTGTAATAACAGGTATGGAAGGTAATGCCTCATTTGCAAATGTATTAGCTGGAGGGGAAGAAGGTGATTTAGTTCCAGTTGTAGAATGTCATGCTTCACCTAGATATTGAGTAGCTTCAAATAGTTATCTGAACCTTGGTCAGATTATATTATATTTTCTCTTTGGTGGCATATTTCAACCTAAAATTCATATTTGATTGAATTTTCTAGAAATATAAAAATTTGAATTCAATATTTTACTCAATATATTGAAAAGGAAATAATTGATTTATTGAATATAATATTCAATTACAAACACAAATTAATCGTTATCATCAATTAATTGTAAATCAAAATCATCTTCTTTTTCTGAAGAATTAGAATAAAACTCAGGCTAATCTTCGTATCTTTGGCCCTCGTCATCCTCTCCAGATGAAATTTTAACATATTCATTAGATGGATTGTTCAAAGGTTCATTATCATTATATGTGGCAAATGTATTTATTTCATAAACATCTTCCTGAAATGCTTCACTTGGAATTCTCTGTTCTCCTTTTCTATGTGATTCAAAAGCACCTCTAGGTTTAACTTTGCAAATGACTAACAAATTTGACTTATCTTGCATTGCCCACATGAAAGGTTAAAATTGTTTAAATCTTCTTTGCTTATTGATTTCAACTATATTGTATCGACTTTACACTTTTGTACCAACATTCGGAGTTGGATCGAAACAGTCACACTTAAATATCATAGGTCGCTATATTGGCAATGCAGGGTACTCAATTTTAAGTATCTCAATAATTTTACCATAGTAATCCATCAATTCTCCCTGTATGCAAACTCCACTATTTATTGTTGCCATGCCATGACTATGATATTCTGTATGATATTTGTATCCATTAACGAAATACATCAGATACTATTTAACACAAAGGTCCCTTCACAAGATCACATATAAACTTGTTCTCTATTGGATTCTCTAAGGCCTAAACAAAAGAAATTATCATATTAAGCAGTATATTGTCATTTGAACATTTAAATCTTATAATTCAATTATTTCAATATTTGTAAGTGAAAATTTCCATATTTCTCGAACCATCGAAGAAAGTGTCTCCTAACTTCTTTATTGATATCATCTTATGTTTTGTTGAGCATTAGCTCATGTAACAATTCCTCGTATAATCTAAAAACATTATTATGTATTTCAATTATGAATAACACTAAATTTCAAAACCAAAATAATTAATTTCAACCTATTGCATAAAAGGTTGAACTTCTTGATAGTTTAATAAAATGTAACCATGGGCAGCCTCAATTTCTTCCTCTGTTAATATTCTTCTTGTTGAACATCCATATATTCGTCTAAGATAAGTGAAAATAGATAAGTTGCCATCAACATCACTCGTTCCTCCTCCATCGTCATTACGAGGTGTTAAGTTAAGAAGGCTTCATTTCTTCTATTGATTTTAATGAAAGTTAAATAATAATAATAATAGAAGTGTGTGAACTGTTTTGATAGATTTGTTAAGTGCATAGACAAATGTAAGTAGCACAAATAATCAAATCCAGACGATACTTAAGTAAAAGTTAAGTAAGACAAAGCATCTAAGATGGATTAGATGAAGTGATTAAGTCTAAGACACTAGACAAAGCATACGAATCTAAGCAAGATGATGTAATTGAAGAATGTACTAGAACATCAACTAGTTAGAGTTAGTTACAGGACCCAACTAATAACAGACTTTAGAAGACTCTACAAGAAGATTTCTTAAAGAAGATCGTTGGAGATTTAGGTTATAAATATTAGCTATAGTAGTAAACTTAAAAAAAGGGAGAATTATGAATATATAAAACATACTTAGAAAAATTCTGAATTCAAGTGTTCACACTGTGAAAAATATTTTGAGAGAAAAGAAAGCAAGAAAGAGAGCAAATACATCTGTAACGTAAAGCTCAAACGATATCTTTTTCAGTGAAAGAAAGTTTAGAGCTTGAAGAGGTTAAGGAAGCAGATAAAGAATACTTTGGGAAAGAGGCCTAAAGAGGCTCTGCAAGTGTAGAAATAATACTTGTAACTTTGAATGAGATAGTGAAATCTCAGAAGAACTCTGAGGACAGGACGTAGCCCAAGCTCAAGGGTGAACCAATATAATTCATGGTGTCATATTCTTTAACTCTTATCTTTTTAATTTTTTTGTTGTTAGAAGAATAGATACTAATTTTCGTTGTTGCATTACTCATCAAATTAAGTGCATTGTTTTGTAATCGTCTAAATTTATCAAGAAAATCAAGAACATTTTAACAATTAATATTTTAGATGATTTAACACAAATTCTTGTGTATTTTACATATTATACATAATTACCATATTAGTAAGTGATTTACTTCAGTTAGCATCAAAGCAAGTTTCCAAGAAACACTGTTACTAAGTGAGGAAAAAGATCCATGGCTGAATTAGATGTTTTTATAGCAGAAGGTGCCTCAGTCTCAAGACCCCCTGCATTCAATGGTGATGACTATCATTATTGGAAGGATAAGATGCGGCTCTTCATAGAATCCACACATATTGATCTTTGGGATATCATTGAAAATGGTCTATAGATCCCAATAGACATCAAAGGGAAAAGCATCTCTCGTGACCAATGGTCGGTTGATCAGAAAGCTCGCTTTCAATTCAACTCAAAGGCTAAGTTTTTTTTAAGTTGTGCTCTAAGCAGAAGTGAATATGATAAGGCTTATGGATGTGAATCTGCAAAGGAAATGTGAGACACATTAGCCATTGCACATCAAGGCACAAACTAGGTGAAAGAATCCAAGATTGGTATTCTTGTTCATTAGTATGAGTTGTTCAAGATGAAATATGATGAGACTATTGATCAGATGTTTGGAAGATTCCAAACAATTATTAATGGACTTAAAGCTCTGGGGAGAATCTACGACAGTCAAGATCATGTCAGAAAGATTCTCAGAAGTCTTTCAAAAAGATGGAGACCTAAAGTAATAGCAATACAAGAGATCAAGGATTTAAGCAAGTTGAAGTTAGATGAATTGCTTGGTTCACCAAAAATCTATGAAGTAGAGCTTGATAAAGAATAAAACCCAGAAGGGATAAATCTATTGCATTGAAGGCTGGTCAAAAGAATTAGAAGATGCAAAAAAAAAGAAGCACATCTTCAAAAGCATTAAAGATTGAAGAAATCAAGAATGATGATGTTAGTGAATCTAATCAAGATTCAAGTGAAGATGAAGATGAGCTATCCTTCATTTCAAGAAAGATTAGAAGTATGTGGAAAAAGAAATCAAGAGAAAATAAAGACTTCTCTTTCAAAAAGAATGGCAAAGACAATTCAAAGAATGAGAAAAGTTCTATTGACTGCTATAAGTATAATAAACTAGGACATTATAAGTCTGAATGTCTATTGCTCAAAAGAAAACAAAAGAAAAGTCAAGAAAACAAAAAGAGTATGATGGTAACATGGGAAGACTTGGATTCATTTGAACCTGAATTCGACTCAGAAACAACAGAACAAGCAAATATTTGCTTGGTAGTTGAAAGGGAAAGTGATGATGAGGTAATTTCTAACTTTGATGGTCTTTAGGATGCTTATTTATAATTGTTAGAAGATTCACATGTTGTCTTAAGCAATATAGGTTATTGAAAAAGAAATTTGTTGAAAATTTAAAGATCACAAAACTCTTAGAAGAAGAAAACGTTTGCATTAAGAAACAAGTAGACGATATGAAGAAGAAAGTAACTGTAGATAGATCTGAGGAAATTAATCAACTAAAACAAAGGACCAATAGTCTTTCAGCAGATTTATCGATATTTACAAAAAGTACAAAAAGGATGAATGACATAATTGGAAGTTATAGACATCCAAATGATAAAAGCGGTTTAGGCTTTAATGATAGGAATACTATTCATAATAGTAATGTTTTTCATAATAGGAATTTTATTCCTAATAGAAAGAAAAAGAAACAATATTCTTATTATTATTCAAAGAAAAATTATAAGACTAATCCCAAAGGACTCAAGAAAATATGGGTACCTAAGAAGGATATAATATATACTGCAGATCTCCTTACTTGGAAGAAGTAACCACCACCAATGGTACTTGAACAGTGGCTGCTCGTGACACATGACAGCCAGAAGGTCCATGTTCCTAGACCTTCAACATAAGCAAGGAGGATTAGTAACTTTTGGAGACAACCAACAGGGCAAAATACTTGGGATAGACAAAATTGGTAAAGATTTCTTTTTGTCTATTGATAATGTTCTGTTAGTTGATGGCTTAAAGCATAATCTAATCAGTATAAGTCAATTATGTGATTTTGGTTTTGAAGTATCATTTAATCAAAATTCTTGTATAGTCAAAAACAAGGACGGTTCCATATTCTTTTCTGTCAAGAGAAGAAATAACCTCTACAAAATTAACTTAGACAATTTGAAAAGTCAAAATATTTCATTTTTTATATCAAAAGATGATGAAAAACTGATTTGGCATAAAAAAACTAGGTCATGTTAGCTTTAAACATATTTCCAAGTTAGTTAGACATGATTTGGTAAGAGGTTTACCAAAGATAAGTTT
>JANVCQ010000232.1:21047256-21060110 GCA_025531925.1 Erythroxylum plowmanianum | reverse complement strand
TTTGAGTAAACTTGCATATTTAGGGGTACTGTGAATTTGTGGTGAATGAGTTGAATGGAAATAGAGTAGAAAAAGTATAAATGAAAAATGAGGTGTAGGATTTAGTGGAAGAAGAAGCAACAGTGATTGAAGAAGAGAAGTTAGAAAAGTTAGCACTGATCTGAAACTTCCTTCATCAAATTGTATTGATCTAGAAAGATTTTGACAAAATTTTCATGGAAGTTGTAGATCTTTCTTTTAGCTTTCTATTGATATAAAGTTTGAAATTTTTGGAGTTCTAGATCAAAAGTTATGTAGGTTTGAAGAAGGGACGCACGATAAGCACGATCGCGACTTTGCAACTTTTTTAGGGGAAAGTCACAATCATGCATATGCACGATCACAACTTTGTGATTTTTATGGGATAATCGAATCGTGCTTGTGCGCGATCATGACTTTGGAGGTTTAAAGGTGAAAATCGTGATCGTGCATTGGAATGCTAAAAGGCTGATGAACATCCTTTGGTTTTTTTGGCTATATCTTCTTCGTCCAACCTCCAAATGACATGAGACCTGAACCATTGGACTCATATGACATTGCTCTACCTCTACACCAAAAATCATAGCCATCTGAAATAAATTTAAAGAGATTGAATGTAGAAATTTGGACAGGTGGAGTGAGTTTGCTCTTAAATAGTTCAACCAAATTTTGGTCTGTATCTCTCACACCAGTGACTTCTCACACTCACACCCGTGAGTTACGCACGCCTATGACCTCTCACTCTCATGCCCATTAGTGTCAATTAGTTGACATTCACAACTTTTTTTGTCACTTTATGCTACAATGCTCCCTAATGGTTTCTGCATCCGAGAGAAGTTGCAAGCTAAGCAGTCTTGTTTCTTTCTACAATAACTCGTTCTCTAGATCTTCAAATGACTTAATTCTTAAGCCAATAGATTCCTAACACATTGTTCTGTCTCTCCACAAAAAGTGGAAGTATTCTAAATTGATTTGAAAAAGATTGATTGAATGAAAGTGAGGGAATTTGTTGGAATAGTATGAACTGGAATATTTTACTAAACATACTTCGGTATTTTGATTATATTTGGATATGTACGGTTCCAAATGAGATGATTTTTAATTTGGAGTAAACTAGAGAAATAGGACTATAAATTATATGAAGAAGTCAAATTTTGATTCAGTCTCTAAGACTTTCAGATTTCGGATGGAAGTTGAATATAATGTACTATTTTTGAATAAAATAAGAACAGTTCGAAAATATTTAGGAAACATTTTTCTAGAAGAAAGTACTAAAAAATTACTTAGTTAGCATTATTGAATTGATTATGAAAAAATAGACTCGAAGGTCTAGAACATTTGGAGATAATTGAAATGAAAAGATGGGAGTTAATAGTACTAGCTCAAATAGAGCTAGTTAGTTTGAGGAATTGGATAAGAGGCTACGAAGTGGACAAGTATCTACGTTTTAAAGTTAAGTTTTCTTAACCATGAAAGACAAGTTATTGTTCTTGTCTTCATCTTTCTCAAAGCTTCTTTCTCTAGTTTTTCTTTAACACGGAGTTTCTCATCAAATATCCACCAGAGTAAAATCTTGTTTTTTTCTATCCACTACCCCTCTTACTTTGTTATTTCTTTCATTTGCCCCAAAGAAAACCAAAACCTACCAACCTCTACAATGACCTACGTGGTTGCATGAAGAATTAGGGTTCACGTGATTTGAAGATGTTAGAGCTTTAAATAAGTAAGCCTTTTCTGGTTCTTTATTTTTGTATTAGATGAAGCATGCCTTACGTTAGCTCACTATTAAATGGTTATACAATAGTGATATGCATGATTGCTGAAAAGTGAGTGAGGAAATTGCGAGTATGCCATATGTGTTGATTTTGTTCAGATTTGATGACTAATATGTTATACGATAGTGTTGAAATGATTTTTAGAGTTAGAAAAATCATTGATAATGTGTATAAGGAGAGTGCAAAAATCATGAAAAGTTGATATATATATATATACACATATATATATGCGTGAATATTTCAAGAAATTTGGGGATGAACAAGCATAGGTTGAAAGTTAAGGAAATCATAGAGTGAAATGATGTCATGCTTTCAGTGGGATTAAAATGGAAAGTTGATAGTTATATTTATACTCTATTTCTCCTCTTCACTGTTCACATACGTGAATATTTTGGTAAATTAGTGAACGAATAATTGATATCAAAGTACCAAAGGTATGAGTTTGTCTGGGAATAAAGATATTCACATGATTGAGGTTATGATTCAAAGAAGAGAAGTAAGGTGTATCTAGTTTAAATGAATAAGAATTTGATAATAAAAGCAAGTAATGCTAGAAAAGAAATGATAAGTGATTGATTTATGAAATGAAAATGAGCATAAGATATGAAGTTGATAAAGTACCCAGGATTGCCATTGCGCATGCATTGTACATAGTCCATATACATTCGTGTACATAAATGAACGCTTATAATTATACGATTATTAATGTGTGTGCAACGTGTGTATTGCATAAATTGGATGTGCAGGATAAGCATCTGCATTCAGACGTTTCCAGAATTTAGAAGCAAATGCTAATATGGAGTGTACTGTGAATAGACTTAGATGGTCTTATTTTATTGTTTGATTCGTTTATGTTATGACTTGAGTGATTATGAATGAGATGTCAATTGATTGTGTGATTCCAAACAATGAAGGTCCAAGGTTTCTGATGCTTGAGTGCAATAATGAAGTCCTAATTATATGTGAAAGTGATGAACTAAATGCTTCATAACATGAATGCATGATCACAAAGTGTTGCTCAACATAAATGTTGAATATCGGACTAAGGTCTGATGATATGTGAAAGTGAATAAGTGATCATATGTGATTGATGCATTTCACTATATGAATGCATGAAAGATAAAGATAGTTGTAACTAGAGAAGCCACTGAAAAGAGCTTAAAGCTCAGAATGTGAAAAAGAGCCTAGAGCTTAGAAAGTGTATAAGAGTCAAAGGCTCATTATGTAAAATAAGCCTGGTGTCCCCTACGGATATGGGGCAGTTATCAATGAGCCTGGTATTCACAATGGATACGGGACAGTTTAGACACTCGGTCACAACAAAGTAACAAATAGAAAGTAAGTCTCATGTGCATTACATATGTATGATATGAATGATTATAATGTGTTGAATGTAAAATGTGAAATGATTGATTAAGTGTATGTGATCTAATATGATTATTAGATAAATGATGGGAATTATGTGGTATGTGACTGGGTGAGCCATCGAGGATGGTCACTCATTGAGTTCACAAAACTCACCCAAGATTTGCAAATATTTTTTAGGCTTAGAAGAGTACCCCATTAGATAAGCGGGTGTATACCTACTGCATTTAAGTAAGGGATAAAGGTCGGGATCAGTTCGGATCTACATTTGTATTTTCTTATTTTTGTATCGAATTGAGTCTTCCACAATTGTTGTAACTTGTGTATTTGAATATTTCTGTTTGTAATAACTTTCCAAATTAGAAATGTTTGTAAATGATTTTGCAATGTAATGAAATTATGACTATAAGTATTTTGTATTTGTAATGGGTCCAAATGGTTATTGAAATTCTGATGATTGTATTGCTGTGATTGAAAAAGTTTATGAATAAAGTGGGCCCAATTTGATTATTGATTTCGGTATATGCTTGCGCTAATAAAAAAAATTATTTCGAGAGTCTGACCTTTCTAGCATGTTACCCTTGAGGGATCCGCACTCGGGCATCACTCAGGATGTTGGGTACATGTCTCGAAAGGGTGGGGTGCTACAATAAAGTTCTTCAAACTTTACATTCAAGTCCAACTTGAATAAAATATCTTTACTTTCTTTAACTCATTTTTTATGTGAGACTCATTAAGTTCCTAAATATGTGAATAATGATTATAGATTATAATTCTAATTCATAATTAGAATTAAATAAACTAAAACTTCTTTTAATTTGTCTTTAATTCTTCAATTAAAATTTTATAATTATAGATGAAGATTGACATCTAGCAACATATTATAACTATCTATATATTTAAGAATGTCAAAGTGGTTTTGACTAATTTTTATGTTTATGATTTTTTTGTCAAATGCAATCCTTTCATCATATAATTGATGTCTACTTTATTTTGAGTCCAATCATATTAGTTCTCTTTGATAAAATTTTTTGACTGTCAACAACAATAATATTTATCAACTTTGAGAATCTGAAACACCAACACCCATGTGAATATCAAAACAAAATCCAGTTTAGGTTATACCTTTTGTAGCGGAAATATGCAGAGGAACTGGTAATGTCAGGAAGAGCACGTCAAATGTCGCACCTCTACTAATATCTACACTCTCGCAAGGCTGGACAACCTCTTCTAATGTGCTAACACCACTTTCTGAGACCTCTTTCTCTATCTATCTCTAGAATAAGACGTCCCCTTTTAGGGATTTATTTAATATTAGCAAGAGGCCCAAATTTCTTTTAGGCTCACATGTTATAAATGGTCTCTAGCAAGACATAATAACTACCCAATATTAAATAAGATCGAAGTATAACACTACCTGAATCACAACTTATCAATTAGAGTACATTCTATAATTGGTTTGTGGGTCATACACCAACACTCTACCATTAGCTATTGATTCAATTAATAATATTTGTAAACTATTTACAATATGTCATTCCACCTTGGCCAAAAATTTCTAGAATCAATATCAATCAAGAATAACATAATATTCTCCTTAATTACCTTAGAGTAACAAATTCTACCTTGATTACTTAACTACCACCATATAATTCATGCTACATTCAATGACTACCAACTAAACGACATATGTTTAGAACAGGTCATAAGTATTATCAAAACACAGCAATTCCTATATAAGATAACTTTAGAGACCTCAAAATCATAAGTATATTTCATTATTAAAAATGAGTTAAATATTTTTTCTAAAAAAATTCACTTATAAAATCATATTATATTGATGTTTAAGTTAAAATATTTAAGAAATACTTAAATTTTATGTATATTAATAAGAAAATTATACTATAATTTATTTGTTTCAACTCATCTAATGTTTACCATTTTATATTTTTTAAAAATTATGATAGTCAATGTAATAATTATAAAGTTGGAGTAAGAAAGAAAATGATGTAACCGTATAATATTATCTATATTGATCTAATTATTATTATTAATGATAATTATGCTTTGAATTACTATTTGAGATCCAGCTAAGCATTGATAAAAGTTAATATGTGTACCTGAAATAACGATTATAAATAACTGCATTAATATATATATGTGTGTATATATACAATACACCATGGAAAAACAATTAACCGTATAACTAAAAGTAGGAACACATATTAATTATCTCGTCCAGCTAATTTGATGTGGTTGTACGAGAATTATGTGTTGGTAATTTGGGTAAATGTACTTAATTAACAGTATCATATAATAAAAGACGTAAAATTTTAAGTTAATTAATAGTGAGTATATTTCATTGAAAAACAAAAAATTGAGTTAAGTATTTTTTTTATTAACAGTTCACTTACAAAATCATATTATATTAATATTTAAGTTAAAAATTTTACAATACTTAATTTTTATTGATATTAAAAAACAATTACATTATCATCTATTTAATTTAATTCATCAAAAATTGATCATTTTTATAATTTTTGTAGACTATTACATAATCAATCTAATCATTATAAAGGTGGAGTAAGGAAGAAAAATGTAACTTTGTACAATATTCTTTTATATTGATATATTTATGATTATTAGCAATACTTGTGGTAATTATTTCAAGTACTATTTGAGATCCAATTACGGTTGGTAAAAGTTAAAATTTATACTTTAAGAGTGTATATATTTGTTATCATTTATATATATATATATATATATATATATCAAGTCCTCCAGGCTTCCATCAGTACTATCAAGAAAAGAAATTGGGCAAATACCTAAATGTAACACATGTTAAGCAAGCAATAAAATATGGTTGTATTGAGAATTATCCATTTGGTAGTGTATATAAATGTAATTAGTTAACAATATCTTATAATAAAATTTTCAAAAAACATATATTTGATTACAAAAAAATTAAATACATGTTTTTGTTCAAAAATTCACTTATAAAGTCATGTTAGATTGATGTTTAAGTAAAACTTTTATAATATTTAAGTTTATTTAAATTAATAACTTAATCCTCAATTTTTTCCAACTCATTCAATGTTTATTATTCTTATAATTTTTATAATTATTACAATCAATCTAATCATTAGAAAGAAAAGAAAAATAAATGTACAACATAAAATATAGTTATGATTAATAAAACTTAATCTGTGTACATAAAAGGATGATCATAGGTAACTTCATCAATACATATGGATATAGCCTATAGGTTCCCAAGTACAAACAAGGTAAAAGAAAAACTAAATAACCCAATGTAGAAACGTATACTAAGAAAGCAATTAGATGCGGCTGCATTGAGAATTACATATTGATGCCGCATGTAAGTGTACTTAAATCAGCAATACAATATAATAAAATTTTCAAAATTTATAACACTTTTACGTAAATTGATAGTCCATATAGTTTATTAAAAAACAAAAAAATAAATTAGTATTTTTTTTCTCAACTATTATTATTTAAGTTAAAGAATGCTTAGTTTTCATTTATATTAATAAAAAATTATATCCATACCCAATTAGATCTAACGGGTCATTTTAAGCCCATGGGATAAGGTTTGGGGCATTGATACGTCGGCGTTTACCCCTTCCTTAACTAGGGTTTAATGTTTGAGAGCTTTGTTTCTGTTCAGCCGCTGATTTCAGATTCAGAGTACGAAATGGTTAGTTTCTTTATACATTTCTGTAACATGAAGAACACGGCCGGATGTTGAATATAATGGAATCTCGAATTATGAACAATCAGCTTTTATCTGTAATTTCCTTTTTTTTTTCGTTAAACATGGTCACAATTGCAGGTGAACGTTCCAAAAACGAAGAAAACATACTGCAAGAACAAGGAATGCAGGAAGCACACCTTACACAAGGTGACCCAGTACAAAAAGGGAAAAGACAGCCTCGCTGCTCAAGGTAAGCGACGTTACGATCGCAAACAATCAGGTTATGGTGGACAAACCAAACCCGTTTTCCACAAGAAGGTAATAAATAAATATAATCCAATCATTGTGCTGGTTTTTTGTTTAATGATGGCACATACCATCATTATCTTGTGATGTGTTGTTGATTATTTTTTCTCGACAGGCCAAAACTACAAAGAAGATTGTGTTGAGGTTGCAATGCCAGAGCTGCAAGCATGTGTCTCAACATCCTATTAAGGTTTATTAACTCTTCAGTTACCCTGCTTTATCTTATAGCGTTCCTATTGCTTGTTGATTCTTTCTATGGTTTATGCAGAGGTGCAAGCATTTTGAGATTGGCGGAGACAAGAAGGGCAAGGGGACATCACTTTTCTAAGTCCATGTCTTATCTTTGTTAATTTCATATTTGTATTAGAACCTCAATCTCCTTTATTTGGAAAATTCGGAACATCATTTTGCTTGACAATGTTTATGCCATCAATTCCAGTTCGATTTTCAAATTTAGTGACATCCTTGAGCAGTAGTTCATTTTCTTTCTTCTGTTTATGTGATTGACTTCTGAATTTGACATGATCTAAAAATATCAAATCAAAGTCCATGGCAATTACTTGGCGCAAAAGTTGCATAGCATTAGCTTTTCTTTCTGTTCGCATGTATTTGGTACAAAGTATGAACCTTTGCAGCTGGTCTTTTTTCCTTCAATCCTAATGGATTTCAGAAGGTATTTGTATATTTGCTACTTCAATTTGCAAATGATCTTCACGTTGACCAAAAGCTCGTCTTGTATGTCTACAGTTATGTCATATTTGTTTACTTCCAATTTGATTGTTTATATATTATCCCCATCTGCTCATCCCCAGTTCCTACACTTTTGGTACTGGAATTCTGGTTTAGCTTTAATCATTGAAAGCAGCTGATAGTAGCTTAGGTTGTTACTCTTTTGTCTGTTTTAACAAATGTGTCCAGTCCCGTGGCTGAAGGCTTCAAGTCTCAAAATTAGTAGACTATTCTGGCTCCTTTGTCTCTATGTCCTTGGTACAGAAACAAGCGATGTCGTTGGACAAGCTTTTTCATCACATAGACTCTGAAAGAAACAGGCAAATACAATGTTCAGATTCCTTTATGTCAAGGGACCAACACCAACTTAATCAACGGCCCGACCAAGTCCGACCAACCAAAAGTAGTCAATTATATGAATATTTTGATAAGCTTTTTGGTCTAAAAGTGATTAAAGATGGCTTTTAAGTGATAGACTTAACAAGATTAGAAATCGGTTTTTAAGTGATAGACTTCACAAGATATGAAATCCTTATCTAATAGAGGTTTGTATAGAATTTGCCAAAATTTGAATTAGAAGCTCGAGGAACGATGAAAAAACTGAGATTCTTTTAAGAGTACATATTAGAGCCTGCACAGTTCTGTTTTTACTAGGAAATAAAGGTTAAATTGTCTTTTAATGGCTTTGAGTGTTGATCGCAATAACAAGTTGGGATATCCTACTTCAAGTTGGATTTTCTTATGGAGAAAATAATAGTATTTGGGTCACAATAAAAATATAAACTCAATTGAGACAAGTCCCCCTCTATCGAGCCTAAACTCATAAGACAACAGCGACGAAAACTTAGAAAGTAGTCATCATGTATGTCTAGAAGATTGCACATGTTCAAAGGGTCAAATAATTAAGATTAGAGATTGAGAGCAATTACATATATAGATTGCCCTCTTCTTTTGGTTTATTTGTTTTATTTCCATAATTAATGATGACTAAGACTTGACATGATTATTATTTTTGTTTGGAAGTGGCTTTGCAGAACAAAATACCATCCTTACAAACTTTGAACAATAAAGAAGATGTTTTACTTGTTTGAAGCTATCCTTTAGTTTACCTTCTCTTGATATTTTAACATTATAAATTGAACAATTTGAATTGATTTTATATCTCCAGAGATTGCTACTTTTTGTCGATCAAAGTTTATATTTTTTATGTTCAATTCCGTGGAAGCTTAAATTTATAGTCAATAATTCCATCTTATTGATTCTTAAACAGTGATGCTTGTTAGTGAATTTGATATTTTAATACTTAAAACTTGTAAATATTTGACAAATATTCACTTGATTTTAAGATGTAAGATGGTAGAATGAGAATTGAGTACTAAATTAATATTACCTCTTGATTATCTTTCTGTTATACAAAATAATAGAGATGACCATATAACACAGTAAAATACTCATATGATGTAGAATCTCCTTAAATTTGACTCATTATCAACCTAAATACGCAATTGATATACATAAAAATATCAACTCATTTATTTAGAGTTTGTGGACCTTTCCATTTATACTAACAAGCCCGTGAAGTGCATTTGATGATCACCATCTTAGGTTGAGCTGGTAATACCTGCTATTAAGAGTTCTGTGTGATAAACTTACAGTCTGACATCACCCAACCATGTTAACAACATATTTATTCCAAGTGTCTTATCGTTATCATGAGATTCTCTTATTCTTAGGGTCTGAAGTTTGAATATGTAGAAGAATATAAAGTTTTAATATGTAGAAGAATATCTCACAAGCCTCAACTCAACACATTCTTAGGTAAAGAAGAACGAAAAGATGAGAGGGGAGGGGGTAAGACACTTGAACTTCATGCGACCTAAACATAACTATGCTATTCTTTCAACTTCTTTAACTGGAAATTGACTTTATTATTGGAATGCTAATGTCAAAATAACTTAATGATCAAAGTGGGACAAATTCTTAAATTTACAAGAACAAATCAAAGCTCTTATGGATATGGTTCCACAATGGCAAGAGGCTACTAGGCTGATAGAAGTAGCATTGACATCCTCAAGTAATCATGGACAACAAGACATTTCGATGAAGGGATTGATATCTCAGTCTATCCATTATGCTGAGCTTGTTCAACATTGCTAACTATAACAAAAAACTGGCACTTGGCTTAACACTGCTATTCTAGATTATTTTGCTCCATTCTACCTTAGATCCAATCCCTTGAAAAAGTCAACCACGGGTATGTTATGTCAATAATATATATCCTCATTTTTTGGATTTGAAGGTTGGATCATCCTATTCCTTAGCACTTTTGGTAATAGTGCCCAGTTCACATTTTCCTAGAGAACTTGCACTTTGGCTTTCTAAGGAAAAGTGGAGAGAGTTGTCATTGCATGTTGATTTTGTATAAGAGCACCTTGACCATTGCAATTATCAAACTATAAAAAGGCCTTGTCTCATTTCCCTACTTTACAAGATACATTTGCTTATACTAAGCATCTTAACTTCAACAGATGGTTAAAGAATCAAGAATGTGAGGCTTTTGAAACCATACCCCAGAGGCTATTTCCCTTAATTATATAGATGTATAACCACTTAATCGACAATGATTCCTTGTCCATTAGGATTCTCCATATCATCTTTACCGTTAGAATTTTATTGTTGTTATTTATAGCTTCCAATCTCAGTCTACCCTCTTTTTTTTTTTCTGTATACTTTCGATCTTACTTTTGCAACTCTTCCACCTCCTCTCACTTTTCCCCATAAAAATTGCTCTATCATCCTTCCCATAGTCTTGGCGACGCTTCTTGAAAGGAAAATATGGGAGCATCAATATTTATGCATTAAGAATCTTGAATTAATAAAAATAAATAAATAAAAAAAAATCTCAAAATTAATATCATAATTATTTTAATAATTAAAATATTAAGTTAATAAATATATATTACAAAATAAATGTTTATTATTTAATTTAAAATTATTTTGAATTACAATACCTATGCTTTGAACAAAAATTATGAATCAGAAGTGTATTCTTAAAATTAACAAGAAGTTTTATTTAATTATACAAAAGTTGTAGCATTATCTAAATAATATTTTATTTTTCTTTATTTATATCAATAAGTAAGAGCTATGATTTGATTTAAATATACAAAAGTTTAAATGCTTAAAATTCTAAATAATAATTTGATGAAAATGCTTTTTAATTTATAAGTACAAATATAAGATATTTTAATATAAAAGTTTGTGACCCAAAGCATTTATAGAATTACACTCCCTTATTTGTTTTTGGAAAATGAATGAATGTTTATTAATAATAGTTAAAGCTACAACCACATTACGATGTTTGTCGACTTGTAAGAATCCTAATTTTACAAAAACAAAGTGAATTACATTACATAATAATCAAATAAGTTAAGCAAAGTAGTTCAGTTGATATGGAGGTGCGAGATTCCATATACTCTTCATTTTGGTAGGGAGAAGTTTGTCAACTTTTCTAACAATTAAAACAGAACTTTATCCAATTTAATATTTTATCAGCAAGTAGTGATTATCTTCTTTGGCCTGGTTGTAAATTCTGCAATTTCACTCTTTCCAAATTGCATAGACGGTAATGGAGAAAACAACTTTGTTTAGGAAGTCATTTTCTTTACCTGGACTTAATAAACATATTCAAAGTTGTCTCCCAGTCATATGTGTATGTTGTAGCATCCAACATAACTTGGATTCTTTTCCAAATGGTTTTGTAGTACCTAAAAGAGAAGAATAAATGGTCTCGATTTTCTTCTGCTATCTTGCATAGGACATAAGTGGAATGTTTAAGTGCAAACCATCTAGATTTGGTTCGAAGCCTATTTTTAATCACAAGCTAAGTCATTATTGAGGCTTTTGGGTTTAGAGGATTCTTCTAAAGGAGGTTATACCACGACACTGCTGCTTCATTCCTAGTAAAAATTATGTGACAGGTTTCATTAGAGAAAAATCCTTGGGGGTTGGGTATCCAATAGATAACATCCTCGATACTTCTAGCATTTAGTTGGGGGTAAAAATTCTTTCAAAGCCATAAAACCCTGAAGTTTCCATGTCAGTTTCCTCCTTAGATTAGAGAGGAGACTTTAGAGTTAAGAGATAGTCTATTTCTCAGTTGAGAAATTTTAGATTTGTGAATAAGAGGGCTTACATCCATCTAATTGTTAAACCATACCCAAATGTTTTATCCATCTCCAGCCTTATGATTAATGTATGGATAAAGCAGACTTCAAAAACTAGGCAGCTGATTGAAGATCCATGAATATT
Organism: Erythroxylum plowmanianum; assembly: GCA_025531925.1. NCBI lineage: Eukaryota > Viridiplantae > Streptophyta > Magnoliopsida > Malpighiales > Erythroxylaceae > Erythroxylum > Erythroxylum plowmanianum. Next base: position 21,047,894 of record JANVCQ010000232.1, on the reverse strand, counting down.
AACTAGCCACAACCGTTTGCTAAAAATTCTAGTTGCCAAGGTGATATTCCTAGACCCATTTGGTCTAGTGAGCTTTGTTGCTCGTATGTAGCCTTTAAACTACCTTACTTAACAACTTTTGTGTAGTTGAAATAGAAATTATGCCCAACCTGCCATTGTAAGGCCTCAACATATACCCTAGAAATATTATAGATTATCTAAGGTGCATTAAGAAGTGAACATAACAAATTAATTAAGTGCATCTAAGTATACACTACAAGAAAAAGACCCCATTTGCGACGTTTTAAAAACGTTGCAAATGTTTAAGAAACGTCGAACATTGTTATTCTTGACGTTTCTGAAAACGTTGCAACAGACGTCGTGGAAGGGGGAGTAAGGAAATGGTTTTTTCGACGTTTTGAAAAAAACGTCGAAGAAGTGTAGGATATTTGTCAACGTTTGAGAAAACTTTGTAAAAGCGTAAGGGAATGGGCGACGAGGAAATTAGACGTCGTGGAAACAATATAACTTTGTGCGACTTTTAGTAGACGTCGTTGTAGCATGACAATCTGCGACGTTTGAGATTAAACGTCGCAGATGATTAGTTTGTAAATTTTTTTAAATATATTAAAATAAGTTTATTTTAATAAATTTTAAAT
>JANVCQ010000232.1:21035369-21047156 GCA_025531925.1 Erythroxylum plowmanianum | reverse complement strand
AGAAGAGGAGTTGTTATTCTTCTTGGCCATGGCTCTGATAACCAATGAATTGCACCCATAAGAAGAAATCTTGCGCCTCGAATCCCTAATCTCTAAAACCTCAATTGCGATGACCATATCTCGTCGACGCTAACCTGACTTGGATGATTTCCATCTACTTATGAAGAGTAGAGAGAAAAATGCCAAGACCCTTATGGAGAAAACGAGAGAGATGAGTGCAAGATGGGGTAAACTTGACATTTTTTTTGGGTAATCACCAAACGCTGGTCTGGAGAATCAACTGATTCATGGACAACATAAAGCAGAGAAAGAAGTAAACTAGAGAAAAACCAGTGAAGAAGAAACGTCAGAGAAGAAAGTGGGAAAGTAACGCGACTTGCGAAATTTTAAATATTAAGAAACAAATCAACCCCGACGTTTTGTTCAACAAAACGTCACACTTTTTATTTCGCGACGTTTTAATAAAAAAATGTCACAAAATGTTATACACTAGCGACGTTTATATAAAATGTCACGAAAAATGTAAACTTTTCTTGACGTTTTAAAAATGTCACGAAAAGTCTTTACAATCCGCGACGTTTTATTAATAAAACGTCGCTGATTGTATTTATTTGTTGTAGTGATAGTAAGAGACATAATGGTACTTAATGTAAAAGATTTGGGTAAATGGGTAATTTGTTCATTTTGGCTTGAACATACCTTTGCAATTTTGCCTTATCTCAATCTATATACCTCCAAATTGGATAATTAAAATTGGAAATTAATATAGAGACATAGATATAAAACTTTCATGAAGGAACTAAAATTTTATTATGCCTTTAAGGTTTTTTAATTCTAGCTTGAAGTTGAGTTATAACTATTGTCCCTATTTTCGAACATCTTGTAGTGTTTTGGGTATAACTCCTGGAATAATTAACCAAATTTCATGAAATTTATTACATTAGAAAATTAAGACATAAGGGAATGAATTAATTGATAATATTGTAGGTTAATGTCATGGACCAATTGGATTAAGGCATGTGTAACCAATAAAAATAAAGTATATGTGTCAATAGGATTTAAGCATATGTGTGAGTCTTGAAAGTTTTGGAATGAGGATAGGGAGTGGGGAGATGCATGACATTTTGGGGGTTCTAATTTCATATTTTTCTCCTCTCCATTTCACCTTCTTCATCCCATCATTTTTCATGTAAGAAATCAAGTCAATATTAGGTGGAAATCAAGGTAAAAGTTAGGGATTTTCTCTTAAATTTGTCTCTTCTTACTTTTCTTAAGAAGTAAGGATGAAAGTAGGATTGAGCGGCATATTTTTGGTGTTTCTAGTTGGTGAGTCAATCAAAGCCAAAGAGGAAGGGAAGGAAAGGCAATAGAAGACCTACTATGACAATTTTTATGTTTGGGACTTCACTTAGTTGATTTCTGTATTTGTGCATGATTGAATGGATATAAAGATTCTTTTAGATGTGGAATCGTTTCTGTGGTGTTGCTTTGGTGTTATCTTGCATAGAATTCATTGAATATGATAAGAAAGTATTGTATAGTGGAATTCAATTTAGGGTTTGTTTGATTCAGTCACATTGTTTGAGTAATAAATCAGCCTACAAACCTCCAAATTGTGTGATTTTAGTTACATATGAAACTTAAGACATAAAGACAAATATCTCTCTAGGGGACTCTAACTTAATTATGGCAATATGACCTTAGAAATTGAGATAAAAAAAGGTAACCTGATGTTGCCCTTGTTTTGGACAACTTGTGATATTTTTCCTATAACTCATGTTTTGGAAGTCCAAATGGTCTGATTGCTAGTGGTATAGAAACTATAGACACAGAGAAAAAAATGTCTAGAAGACCTTGAAATCTAGTTTTGACTTTGTTTATATGAATATTAAGGAACAAGTAGTGGTATGAATGGAGAGAGTGTCTGCACGGCCGTGACATTGTTTTTATTTCTGATTTCTACCGCATCTTATCAAAACCTTTATGAATGAGTATGAAAATTTTCAAACACCTAAAAATAAATGAAATAAGACTTAATGTATGTAAATTGGGAGATATAAACATCGGAATATAAGATTAAGCATAATGCATCCAAAGAAAATTGACATGTACCTAAATGATTTGTATGCATATTCATTGCTTATATATGTATAGTATGATTTCACAAGTCTAATTTTGATACCCATCTAATAATGGTAAGCCATAAATTGCATGTATGAACGCAAATATAGATTTTATGACGTGAAATGTATATCATATGATTTGTTAATATATGAATTGTGAAATTTACAAATTGTTAAAGGAAATGTTATAGTGCTTGCTCTATTGTCTTGGTTGTGGATAGATAGACATGCCTATAGGGTTATAGTGCAGCGGCTACAGTTTGACACCACTGGTGTCCACAATTTAACACCTTTAGGCATCCACAGTTTGATACCATGATGTATCCATATTTTGATATCTTCGAACATCCACATCACTTGTTATCCACACCCACAAAAAACGTATAGGCCTAACATAGAAAGTAAAGTAAAGAGATATAAATAAGAAATACATTATGACAACATAAATAATCAGTAGATGAATGGGCATTTGCATTTGTATTAATAATTTGTATCGTTGAGTATTGAATATCAATGTTTCATTTTTGAAGTTCAATTTATGGTATATGAAAAAAATATTGAAGCATGTTTGCATTATTTATTTGATTAAGTATGCCATCATTATTTATATTTGTGCGATGTTCGTGAATGTATGTGCTTGACAGATGACCGCTGTGAGTGGTCATCCAAACTAAGTGTTTTCCTACTAAGCTTTCAAGCTTATCACGAGTGTTAATCCAGTAGGTCCAAGTTATATGAGTGAGGTACATGGAATATCTGCAGGGAACAAGGCCAACAGATAGAAGAAAAAGTACTTATGGAAGGTGTTTTTAGTTAAAGATGATTGTACAAATAACGGTTAAAGGAAATTGTATGTTTTCTTTTGGATTACCATATAAATGTAAAAATGTTTTATTACTGTTAAATGATAATGTTAAGCATTGGGGAGTTTTGTAATGTGTATATGTATAACATTGATCCAAAATGCATGTCATGAATATATGTATAGGAAATTGGTTACCTTATGTGTGGATGGTTGTAGGTTCTGTATAGAGATGTTATATTTTGTGGTATCAAAGCTCGATTTAGGCAGTTTTGACCAATAAGGGTTTAGTAATGTGTGATAGGGCTTGGTATTGTGTTGGCCTAATCCAGATGTCCCTGTTTTCTTATAGATAGTAGAGATGGAAAGATCTTGTAAAGTTGAGGAGGAGTCAGCTGATAGTGTGGTAGGCGAAGACAAGGAGATGGACCACCAGAATGCCTACACTGTACCAGGAGATATTGGGGCACTTGTAGATGGTTGATTAGGGCTTGTTTTAAATATGGGGGTATGCATCATCTGATGGTTAATTTTCCACAAGGCCCGAGACATATTAGAGCATCCTAGGGGAGCAGAGGGGCATCCAATGCACCTATGACATCTAGAGCACGAGGTAGAGGCAGAGGTGGACCAGGCCAATCTAGGGCCATTTTGAGTACAACATCTGAGTCTGTTGATTGTCCTACAGCATCATCCAGTCAAACACGAGCATATGCTATGAAGGCTCATGAGGAACAGGATGTCCCAGAAGTTATAGCTAGTACTTACTCTCTCTTTAATCTTGATATGCATATATTAATAGATCTTGGTTCCACTCATTCATACATTTGTACTAGGGGAGTGGGTGATAGGATGTTATCAGTGAATCAACTAGCCTATGATATACATGTGACTAGTCCGTTGGGCCATTGAGTATATATGAATAGAGTGTATAAAGATTGCCCTATTATGATCTATGGGAAACAATTCACTATTTATTTAATAGAACTACCTTTCCATAAATTTGACTTGATCTTGGGCATTGGTTGTCCAAACACCTAGCTATAGTTGATTGTGGGTTGAAAATAGTTGCGCTCAAAGATTCTGATGGTTCAGAAATAGTGGTGCATGGTATTCAGCCTAGTCCTTTGACTAATGTAATATTAGCCATACAAGCAAGACGATTTCTTAGAAAGGATTGTGAGGCATATTTGGCTTTAATACTTTATTCAAAAAGGGGGAAGGTGAATTTACAAGACTTACCAGTAGTAAATGAGTTTCCTGACATGTTTTTAGAAGAGTTACCAGGTTTGCTGTAGCAGCTTGCTTTCACAAGACACGTACCCGTCATCTTAAGTGATGCCCAATATATACCCTGTAAGGGTGGCATGCTAGAATAATCAAACTCTCCAAAACTCAGTACAATTTTTTTCAAAAATATCACACGCGTATGCAGAACTTAATATTCAATTTGACTCACTTTATTCATACACATTTTTTTCATTTAAAAGTGTTACCAACATTTTTCAGATTGTCGGAATTTCATTAATCACTAGGGCCCATTTTAGATACAAACTACTCACAGTCATAATGTCATTATAATATAAATGCATTCACATACACATTATACAATAATTTTGAAATACATTCCTAAATACAAAAAATACTGGAAAATTCTATGCAGATGTGAACTGATCCTGACCTTTACCTCTAGTTTGAATGTAGTGACTATACTCCCGTTTGTCCAACGGGGTAACTCTTTTGAGCCTGAAAAATATTGTAAATTTTGAGTGAGTTTTGCGAACTCAGTGAGTGACCATCCTTGATGGCTCATTCAATCACATAACACGTACAATTTAACAATTCATCTGATCAAGTCACATACATTACACATTTGCTTAAGCATATATCTCTTGACCATTCATTTCATATTTCACATTCACACATATCATATTCAAAAATCAGTTAAATATTTAAATCATACTTTTATATGCATATGTGGTGCTTATGAGACTCACTTTCCATTTGTTACTTTGTTGTGACCGAGTGTCTATAACTGTCCCGTATCTATTGTGGATACCGGGCTAATTGATAACTGTCCTGTATCCATTGGAGATACCAGGCTCATTTTACATAGTGAGCCTTTGGCTCTTATACACTTTCTGAGCTTTAAACTCTTTTTCACAATTTAAGCTTTAATCTCTTTTTCACAATCTGAGCATTAAGTTCTTTTCGGTAGCTACTCCGGTCACAATTTCTTTTATGTTTCATGCATTCATGTAATGGAATACACCAATCATATATGATCATTTAGTCACTTTCACATATCATCAGACCTTAGTCCAGCATTCAACGTTGAAGTTGAGAATCACTTTTTCATTCATATGCATATTTTCATTTTTCTTCAAAGCTAGGTCCGACATTTAACAATAAAGTAATGCATCACATATTTCGTCAAATTCACATTCAATGAGCACTTTTAATATTTTATCATATACATCAAACACCTCAGACATTTAATGTCTGGAATTAGTACAATCACATTCCTATAATCATTTAGTAGTCAATCAATGCAAAAATTTAAAACAAAACAAGCAATAAAATGAGACCATCTAGGTCGACTCACAGTACGCTCTAGACTAGCATTAGCTTCCATGATCTAGAAACATTTGAATGTGGACATTTATCCTACACATCAAAATTATGCAATACACACATTGCACATACACATTAATAACTTTGCACAATTATAAACATTCATTTATGCATACGTGTGTATATGGAATAAATACAATGCATGCTCTTGACATTCTCAGGTATATTATCAATTTTCACATTTTATCCACATTCTCATTTTTAACATCTTTTGCTTTCATAGTAACCCATTTCTCATTTACTTTTACTAGATACACTTTACTCCTATTCTTGAATCATAATTTCAATCATATGAAATATCTTTATTCCTATTAAACTCATGCCTTTAGTACTTTGATATCAACAATTCATTCAGTACTATTATTTCAACATTACAAGACTAAAAAATTATCCAAACTCTTATTTCAGTCCTATAGTACCTCCAAAATTTCAGACCTTCAGGTTAATTTTCTATGATCATTCTAATTAAGTAAATGAAGTGATTTGGTAAAACTTTCTTCTTAACAATTTGTCTCCTATTTTTTAAGTTTCTAATGACACCAAAATCATTCAATTTTGTTCAGTATTTTGAAAGATATACTCCAAATATATCAAGCTATTCTTAAACTATAACAATGCCTTGTATTCAACTTCAAGTAAAAATATGGAGTTCTTAGAGGAATAATTGAAATTCTATTCCTTCATACAATTTGTAACCTCATGTCTCTAGTTTACTTTAAATAAATAATAATCTCATTTGGATAACTATAGAACAAGTTAGGCCTAAAATTCCAAAGTATGTTCAATGAAAATACTGCAGTTATCATTTTCCAGAACTCCTCATTAATTTCATCACAAATTCATCAATAAATCTCTCCAGAATGATTTCAGATAGTTATAATTTTTTGTGGCGATGAAGATCAATGTGTTATGAGTCCAATGGTTTAAGTTCGATGTCATTTGGATGTCGGGAGAAGAAGTTATGGCCAAAAGATCAAAGGATGTTTGCATCTGTCAACTTTCACTGCACCTTCACTATGCATGATTATGCTTGTGCATGATTGTGAGATCCCTTGTGACTCTTAAGAGTTGCGCATAATCTTTGGGTCAATGTTTCATGGAAATTTTGATAAGAAAAATGAAGTATTTAAGTAAAATACTCTTCTAAAAAGTTGTTCCTTTATGTCTTAAGTTTTAAATGAAACTAATTTCATGCAATTTGGTTTGATATTCTGTAAGTTAGGCTAAAAATACTACAGAATGGTTGAAACCACGATAGAATCCACAAACTCAACTTTGAGCTAAAATTTGAAATTCTTAGAGACAGAATTCAATTTCGATTTCTTGATAAACAATATAGCCATTCGTCGCTAGTTTAATTTGAACGTAAAATCATCCCATTTAGATATCTACAAGTCAAGATATGGCTAAAATACAGATGCATGTTCAGTGGAAACACTACATCTGTACATGTCCAGCGCAATTCAACAGTATTCATCTCTAACTCTAAATCATCTCTACATCAATTTATGAATCATTCATCATCATACACGTAAAAGCAAGGCATGAATTTATTCATTTCTTTACCCACATTCCAGCATACATAAATCACCATTTTATGTCCATTTAACCTCTAACTATCATCAAATATGCTTCCTTCAACAAATCAAGAAACATTCGTGCCTATACTTACTTGTTTAGCTTCATTTTCTTCAAACCACCAAGAAACCCTAGCTCTCCACATACACGATCATCATTGTTAAAGGAGGAATAAATTGGGTCTTTTATCAATAAATGGAGGGTAGCAAGGTATTGCAGTGGCTATTATAAGATTACGGTCACAAATCACTTGGTGGAGGGTGGTAGGAGTTTCGTATAAAGAGAGAAGAGTGAGGAAGATGAAAATGTGTTTAGTGAAAATGAAAGACAACAAAGTTGTCTTTCAAATGGGAATTAGGTGGGTTTTAAAACTTGGTGGGTGTCATGACACTTGTCATGACACCTTCCACTCAAATGGTTTATAATAAATAACACTTAGTTGCTTGGTCCATTTGTCTCCAATTTCTAATTCAATTTTCTCCCAATTTTCAACGACACTTGACATTAAACCTTAATGCCATTTATAAAATTTCCATTTCCATTTAACATTTGTTTTTATCATCACTATTCATCAATTTACTTGCCACTTGACATCTTTCCTAGTCCAGGAATACCCAACATTTTAAAAAAATTTATCCTAAAATTCACCAAACTTCTAAATCAATAATTTATAAACTACGATTTAGTTTTCAATACAAATAAACCACAATTCTCAATAATATCACATTTATAATTCAGTTATACCCAAAAAATATCAAATGAGTGCATTTATAACTATTTTATTGTGCAAAAATTCAAATTCACGTATGTGTATGCTAACATTATGCATGAGCATGAAATGAATTTTTCTTAATCTCTCATTTCTATTTTCTCAATTACAGAAATCTAGGGTTCTAACCCTTAATGTGAGAACAGGATGTTATATTTGCCACATGAGAGGGAGGTATGACTTTTGATTGAAATTATACCTGACATTGCTCCTATTTCAAGGCCACCTTATAGAATGGCTCCTATAGAGTTAAAAGAGATGAAAACTCAGTTACAAGAGCTTTTGGACAAGGGTTTTATCCAGCCTAGTGTGTCACCATAGGAGCGTCAGTCTTTTTTGTCAAAAAAAAGGACGACACCCTAAATGTGTATAGAATATAGACAGTTGAACAAGGTGACTATAAAGAATAAGTACTCATTGCCCATAATTGAAGATTTATTTGATCAGTTGAAAGGTGTAGGAGTGTTCTCCAAGATTGATTTGCGGTCGGATTATTACCATCTTTGGGTAAAAGATGTAAATGTTCCAAAGACTGCATTTAGGACTTAATATGGCTACTATGAGTTATTGGTCATGCCTTTTAGACTAACTAATGCACCAGCTACTTTCATGGGTTTGATGAATGGAGTGTTTCTACCCTACTTAGACCAATTTATTGTGATTTTTATAGATGATAAATTGGTTTATTTAAGGAATGAAGAGAAACATGTTCAACATTTGAGAATTGTGCTCTAGACTTTGAGAAAGAAGTAATTGTTTTTGAAATTAAGCAAATGTGATTTTTAGCTAAAGGAAGTTTCTTGTCTTTGGCATATCATCTCTCTTCGGAAGGTATTAGGGTAGATCCTAGTAAAATTGAGGTGATTCTTAATGGGAAACTACCTTGAATGTGAAGGAAGTGAGAAATTTTCTTAGCTTTGTTAGTTATTATTGGTGCTTTGTTAAAGGGTTCTCAGTAATTGCTTCTCTAATCAGAAAGATACTTCGGAAAGGAACAAAGTTTGAATGGAATGATATATGCCAAGTCAATTTTGAACAGTTAAAGAAAATGCTCACTGAAGCTCCAGTATTGACACAACCAACTCCTAGCAAAGAATATGCCATGTATAGTGATGTTTTTAGGAATGGTCTGGGTTATGTATTGATGCAAGATGGGAAATTGGTGGCTTATGCCTCAAGGAAACTAAAGCCATATGAATAGAACTACCCTACAAATGATTTAGAATTGATAGTAGTGATGTTTGCCTTGAAAATTTGGCGACACTACTTATATGGGGAAAGATGTAGGTTGTACATGGATCACAAGAGCTTAAAGTTCCTGCTCACACAGAAGGAACTAAATTTAAGGCAACGACATTGGCTAGAACTGTTTAAGAATTATGATTACATAGTTAACTACCACTGATATTGCATTGTAATGCTAGTTAAAATAAAATAACTAGACTATTACTATAGCAATGGTGAGTCTAAGTGGATCCCACAGAGAGTATGTGAAAAAGTTGTTGAAATGAAATTAATAGGTGTTTAGGAAAAAGGGGATTTGGATTATGGAATGAGAAAATATAATAAAATTAACCTAATGAAAACAAATTAAAGAGAACATGTGAAAAATGATAAAAGTGGGGAATTTGGTAGGGACCCAGTTCTTTGATTCAATCTTGGCCTACACCTAAATTAAACATATTTCATGGATTTGTTGTTTTCTAACCTCTCATAGTAACTATTAATCGTGGGTTAATAATTAATCTGAGTTTCCCCTTAGGTTTTGTTTAATCAATATACAATCATTAATTAAACCTAACCATCGAATAACTTAGGATATGATCTCTAGATTTAATTAGGTAGTAGCATTATGAATTAAGAAAACTGATTAATCAAGGCAACAATTACATACAATACATCATTTAATTAGGTCATGATATCCTTAATGATTACGAATCATTAGTCGCTACGCATGAATTTCAACATAACAATTACGAATTATATCAAAATTCTAGCAATGGGTTTGCAATTATATGATTCAATGAATGCATTAAAATCATATTTTCACAATACCCAATTTAATAAACACAAGATAACATAATCAATTCCTAATGAGAGAAAGAAAAAAAAAGAAATATACTTATCTCTAGTCGTCGACGTTGATGTCACCTCCAAACTGGCATCAAGAACTTAGCTTTCCATGGGTCTCTCCAAAGAAAATGCTTCAGCTCTACTCAAATAACCCCTACTGAAGACCCTCAGTAGCTCCTCTTCATTACGCCTCCCCTCTATTCCATGCTACTGCTCTCTTCTCTATTTGCTACTATCTATGTGATGTGACAAATAAACATTGGTGGCCATCTTCACTATTCACTTGTGCTTAAAACTTCACTAATTTCTTGTCTTAAATGCAATCCTTGTCTACATTAAACGCAGACAATGTATATGTCGTCTATGTGAAACGTAAAGGACATGTAGAAGTCTTTTGGTTTTTGTTCCTCTACTGTCCTCCTACACTGCCGTTTTGTCCATGGACTACTACATGCCTTGCGCTTTGTCTCCTGGCCATTTGCTGCGCTTTCTTCATCTTGCTTTTCCCTTTTTCTCTCTTTTTCCAACTATCTATCTTCATTTTCTCCAACGGCCATTTGATTAATGAAATTAATGTCTTGTATGCATGTAAGACATTAATTTCATGTTAAACATAATTTCCATGCATAATCCATATAGCTCACGTTTCTTTTCATTTTTTCTTCTTATCTTTTAATTTCCTCTTCTTGCTCCATGAAGACAAGTCAAAATTAATCTTCAAAAAATGGCCAAAATATAAAGCTTCAACTCACTTTAACTTCTTTGCTTCCGAATTGTGCCTAAAATCACATGAGAGTTAGAGTGAGTATCTTAAACAATTTCATGTTAATAATCACTAAGTGTTATAGAATAATTTCATAATCCATTAAGCACCTATCAACCACCCAGGAAAAGCTACTGTGGTCGCAGATGCTTTGAGTAGGAAATCTATTTCAGCACTTTCATTACAACATAGTAGATGGACATTTACACTAGATGGAGCTTTGATAGCTTAGTTAAAAGTAAATCTGACTTAAGACAAATGATAGTAAATGCACAAAAAGATGACACCAAGTTGCAACAAATGTTGGGAATCGATTGTCGAAACCCAACTCTTGCGAAATCATAAGGTCTGAGTGTATTATCCTATAGGGTTATTTCCATGAACCCTTATTAGGCATCATCCCACAAGGGTGGCGTGCCCACGATAATCAAACATCAAACAAACTTAATTCTTCAACTCAACCATATTACAAGGAAGTCAAAATAAGCATACATACGATAATTGCTTATGAATTGTTTGATAAATTGAAAATTTTAAGAAACAAGTGTTTGAGGATTTCTATTGAAAAATTACTATGGTTTCGAAAATGTACAATGGAAATGAATTTTGAAAATAATTTTTGTTTATTTTCTGTTATAAACTGTTACCCACGAGCTGTCAAGCTCACCCCCCTTTCTGTCCCCTCTTCAGGTGATAGTTAAAAGATTAAGTGAACAAGAGCCTAAGGGAACTTCCACAAATTTGCTATTTTGTATTTTGTAATAAGCCGATGGTGTGGATTTTGATATGTAAATAAAGATTTTCAGACTCCGTCCCAATTTGTTTGCTTTTTCATTTGGTTTCGTTCGAACCTTTCATCTGGTCAAATTTTGACCCTCTAGATGACAAAATCTACCTTCAAGGTCTGCTTGAATATTTTAGACCTATGAGTCTTCTTTCAAAACTTCTAGGAGTGATCTTAATCCAACATCTCTAATGAAAGTTATGCCATTTGTCCCGAGACAAGTTTGATATGATTGAGGACCAAATCTTGTTTGATTCTTTC
>JANVCQ010000232.1:20990073-21008346 GCA_025531925.1 Erythroxylum plowmanianum | reverse complement strand
ATTTGCTCCCCATACCCGCCCCCGTTCGGGTAATTTTATCGGGTACCCATCGGGTTCGGGTATAATTGCCATCCCTAATGGTTGCTGAGAATTTGGTTGCTGAAACCAAATTTTCTTGTAGTGTATGTTGGTTACTTTCTTCAGTCTTTTGAGTTTCCATCCGATCAGAATTTTAAAAGCAACTTATTATCCCATTATGGTGGCATTGATGGTTAGAGAAAGACTTCCATTGAGCACCCAGGAAATTCAGACAGTTATATAAATAAGGTTCCTTAATTTTGGTTTGAAGAAGATAAGTTTGCTAGCTACCTCCTTTACCATAGCCCTTTTGAGAGGGTCATTAAGCCCTCCAGTGTTCCAAATGAGGACCGTCAGATTGGGGAATTTCCCTTTTGTTGTTTTTCTTACCTTTTTCCTAGTAGATCCTTGTCTAGATTTTGTTGATTCCCCCCTATCAACAAATTTCAATGTAGCTTTATCCTTGTCCATATTGCTAGAGATTTCAGTATTAGGCTCACCTGGTACGTCCTTACTCAACTCAGAACTCCGAGAAGTAGCCTCATAGATGCCCTGTTATGCATTCTCGTCATAGACGGGTAATGAAATTTCAGATTCCCCTTAAAAACCCTTTTGTGCTAACAGTGACACATTATGCTAGTTATAAGAAACTTTAGAATTATTCATCTATTTGTTCAGATTTTCCAGAAGCAAGAACCTGATTCTACAAACTGGTTTCTCGTAATTGCATGGCCAATTACCAACACTCCTCCCATTACATAGTTTCGTGCCACATTAAATTGTTTCATCTTAATGATATATCCTGGACGTCATTAACTAATTTTCCAAGATCCTGTCCAACTTGATTAATTGATATCTATCAAACAAGAATTAACAGAAGTACCTGCTTTCTCAAAAAAAAAAGAAAAGCAGCAGTGTGGTTATCATAAAGGAAAGTTGAGTGCAAGGTCTTATGTTCCAGTCTCGGTAGCAGTAGTATGAGAGTTCATCCAATGTGGTGGCTTCTTGTGTGCACCGAAAAAAAGACCACCTTTCTGATAACCTAAGTGAGATTAAATCGTGATTTACCCCCCTCATAACTCTGTCGACCGAGATATGGGAGCGCCTAAGACGGCAATTCTACCTTTTGAGTGCAAAAAGTAGCATTACCTGTCGTCTGACATTTACTAGTCAGGGTCGTTTAGACCTTGCACCTTGGTGAACTTAAATGTCCAAGGGGGACAGCTAATCGAGTTTGACGCATCATCAACCATCGAACCTAACAAGTTGGCAATATAGGTGACTTACTACTCTGAGGTGGCCCAATAAATAAGTTCCATCTGCTCACAGGGAACCTTTTCTCGTTTACTCACTCCGTTGATGTGGACTACGACATTAAATTCTCCTAGTTTGTCAATCATCGTTCTGGTTTCACCGGTATTAAACATATATTAAGTGGCAAAAGTTAATTATCTTAACATTCTAGTTAATTACTTCAAAACTTCTTAAAGGTTAACTTTTCACAAAAGACAATGGCATAACCCGTATGACACCATTCAAAAATAACCCTGAATCAAAATCTTATCAATTAAGCATCTTTTTGTATTTCTATAATAATATGATTTGGGATATTTTTGCATAGTTCTCCAAATTATCATCCATGTCAGGACTAATGACCCAAAGTAATCTATAATAAGATAATGAGAAGGTTCAAAATAATAGTCTATAGAATTTGACTTTTTGACATAAGAAACTCAGGAAAGCAGTAATGAAAAGCACGGGCAATCTGGAAAAAAGTGCTTCAATTGCCCAACTCCCCACGCAAAGTTGCAGGACCGAAGACTGGACTCAGCATTTGTTTCGCCAGCTATGAGCTGGTCATATCTATATCTTCTTCATTTCCTTCACGAGCTAAACTTTGTTAAAGCTTTTCCTCTTGTATCCTATATGTCCAAGGCCTTTAAAACCCCAACACTTTGCAGGCTATAGAAGGGAAAAGGGGGACAATCAAGTTCAGATATGTCTAACAGTCTTAGTTTCATGGTTGTGTTTTGTCTTCTCCTTTTGTCTCCACCTGCAATGATGACAGGTTTCAAGGCCAAAGCTATGGGTGTGGCAGCTACAAGGCCATTGGAGTCGGAGTACCCAAATTACACGACCTTGAAGCCTGAAACAGGTCATAAAAGAGGTTGGTTTCATGGTAGAGATGCTGAGAATTGCTTGCCAAAGGGGTTTCGTCGCACTTCTGCTCCTAGTCGATACATAAACTACGAACCTGATAGTTCAGCAATGTGTCGCAGTGGCAAACATGTTAATGCTCCATGACAATTGAATTGATGATGATGTTTGTTTTAAACCTCATTGTAAGTACTAAGTAATAGGACTGCCGGGTTATACATACATAGTTCATTGGGAAAATGGGAATATAGAAAAGGCTTGGAGATGCAAGTTTACCATCCCAATGTATATAATTACTTATGAATTATTAACTATGAAACTTTTATGTTTTCATATAATGATGAGATTTCAAAACTATATGTGTTTTTTTTAACTAGAATAGCTGTGAGGAGTTAATTCTATACCTAAAATAAGCTAATATTATTCACTTGGCTCAACGTGGACATCATTTTAGATGCTGTCTAACTGTTAAGAATTTCCTAAATATTTGTGATAAGTCTCAACATTAGGAAATTCCCCTACATGTGTGAGATTTGACACAAGGATCTCTATTCCAAAATATATTTTAGGAATACAATTTGAATTGTAATATTATTATTTTAATTAATAAAGGCACTCTTATCTTTATTTATTTTATTAATTATATTTTATATTTTAATACTATGACATCATAATTATGATATTCAATTTATATTTATGTATTATTATTAAACTGTTCTTAGTTATAGTTTCATCAAGACTGAAAATTGATGAAACAATAAAGGTAGTACATAATATGTTTTTTCTTATAAAGAAAGCAATTAATATTATAAATTGAAGTAAAGAAATATTTAAGCAAAAGTATGATTGTTTATTAGAGAGCCAAAAAAGCAAATTGAGTCATAAAGTTTTCACTAGAATAAAACTTCAATCTTAAAGTTTTAGAGAGTTCAAGTTCAACTATAACTTTTTAAAATGTTCAAATTAGACCTTCAATAGATGAAAAATTTAACGAGGATAAACTTTCATCAATAAATTGTCACATCATCATAAATGTAACATTTTTTATATTTCTAAAATTTGTTGGTGGATCATTTGTTGATTTATACCCTATAGTCAATCGGTTGGTTGTAGTTTAGTTAAAAATAATTAAAGGCATTCTTTATCTTTTACATATTTACATGTATATTTATGATAAAGTTCATAGGATAATTACACATTACAATTGAAATTATAATGAGATTTATATTGTATTTATGTATTATCTCTAAATTGTTCAATTAAGAATAGAAATTAATAAAATATAAAAAGACTAGCACATATTTTCTTTTTTTTTCCTTATAGAGAAAGTAGTCGATCTCATAGGCTGAAGTATAGAGATATTTAAACAAATGTGTGGGTGATTGTTAGAAAAACAGTTCACTGAACTGATCCCATATGAGAAATTCATTTGAAACATTACTTATATGTCTATGAAAATTTTCATTGTGATAATTGTATAAGTGATCATTTGACTTAAGATCATCAAAACTATCTTATTTATCTTATATAGGGATTGCTATGTTTTGATACTACTTATGACCTATTCTAGTCATAGGTAGTTCAGTCAATAGACATTGGATATACATGAACTATTTGGAGGTATTTGTATGATTAATATAGGATTTATCATCCTAAAGTAATTAGGGTGAATGTTCTGCTATTCTTGATTAGTATTGATTTGGGAGATCTTTAGCCAAGATGTAATGAAGTTTTATAAATAGTTTACAAATATCATTTATTGAATCAATAGTAATGGTGGAGAGCTAATATGGTTGGAGTCAAACATTAATTATATGCTCTATGTCTAATTGAAACATTTTATGATGAAATGATTGAATTATACGAAAAAAAAACATACATGGAAAGGTTAGTGAAAATAACTTTGATATTCCTAAATATTATTATGGTCATTGATATGATGTTAAACGCTAATCTTGATCTATGGATATAAATTATTTAATTAAAGAATTAAAAATAAATTAAAGGGGTTTAATTTATCTAATCCTAAATATAATTTAAGTGTATAGCTTGCATCCATTACCGATATATTTAGAATGAGTCTCATATAAAGAACAAGTTGAAGAGAGCAAAAATATTTTGATCAAGTTCGACTTGATTATAAAGTTTGAGAAACTTTATAATTAAATATGATATATTTAATAAATAAGGATCAATATGAGATATTGGATCTTATTTCAACATATTTTTTATTTAATTAGAATTATATATAATTATAATTAAAGTTTAATTAAAATTATAATTTAATTTCAATTGAATTACTAAAATATCCAAAAGTTATTATAAATAAACTTAAGCTCTAATGAAAGTAACACTTTTTGTTTAACCTGTTCTGTGGATATTGTTAAAGACTGGATACATATGTAACTACGGTAGTTGAGATGACTAGTTTCAAAAGCACTTTAAGGTATACAAAAAAGAAAATGATCAAGTTTTGAAATAAGATATGAATTAAGATTCACGTACGATTTATACGTTAATCATTATATCATATAATTAAAGTGATCTTGGTTTTTGGAAGATCAAAGTACGAAAAAATTTTGTAATTATTTTGCTGTGATCAGAATGAAATCTCGTCTCAATTTTCCATCAATGGTATCAGAGTAGACTTTGATTCTATAATATGATTAAAATGTTTTATTGTTATTGATCAAAATTAAAAATTGAGAAACTCAAATCTTTGATTGATAAAACATCTTTAAATTTGAAATGTTTCTAAGATTAACATTTTCAACCTTAATTCTTCTGGATTTAGAATCCAGATCATTTGAATGTGTTTAGAATACCTTCCTATATGATCAAATTAGATTTGACCAACTGGAATAAAGGTTAACATGCCAAAGCTTTTGTCCCTCAAATTAGGTTTTAGAAACCCCAATGTGGCAACAATAATGAAGTTCAAATCACTTGCAAATAAAGCAAAACATTGGATTAATTCAATGTGAATGTCGGAGATTTTGGAGCTGTATTGTTGTGATGAGGAATAAGGTGTGCCACCATGCGATTTGGCGCTGTAAAATGTTGTTGACTTGGGCGTTTTTAGCTACGAGATGGAGAAATCTTTCCTTGGCAATAAGCCGCTATTGGGTGGCAAATGGAGCAGAATCTTTAAGAGCAGCGAAGAATTGTTAAGAAGTGAGGAGGTTTAGAAAGGAGAGAATTGTTTAGAAGAAGAGGTTGTATTTTACTTGAATGATTTTAATTCAAGTTCAAAGAGGTATTTATAGGTACAAAAATAACTCTTTATATCTAGGTACATAAACCTATTAATGAACTCAAGTAAATAAATCATACATGAACTCAAAAATATAAATGGACCAATATTTAATTATGTAACTAATACATGAATATAATTAAACTCCTAACAATGAACTAATACATCCATGTATCTAGACTTTAAATATGCATGTATCTAGATCAACTTTCAAATTACTTTTCATCAGGAATGACGTTGGAAGATGCAGCAGTCTCACTGGATGCTAGGGAGACATTACCTGACTGTGAACAACTGCAGTGGCAGGAGGTTTCCAGCATGGTTGTGCAACCGGAAATAGACATAGGCGGTAACAGCAGGAGGTGCGGTGTTTGTGAGAGCTACAATGGTTTACAGCTGGTTGGAAACTGGGTGGACGTTGGTGGGATGATTGGCGCCTGCTTCGTGTGACAACCGCAGATGTAGCTGTTGGACTAGCCGGCGACAACCTTAGAGAATGCTGGTGGAGCTAGCTACATATTAGAGCAGTTAGGGATTTGTCCTTTTTTTATATATAATTTGAGTTGGTTTAACAAAGAAACATGTTGTTTGGATACAAGGATATAACTATTTTATGGTCAAAATAGTTATTGTTCAGATTACTATTCTAGTATTGGAATAAGCACTTTTTGATTATAAGGACAGAGTTACTATGAGAGTTGGAATAAACAATGTTTGGTATTATGAACAATCTTATCCTACCTCTAGAATAGGCTTATTTTATGACTAAAAATATTTGGCAACAAGGATAATGTATCCTAAGGCTAAAGCAAATTATCTTTGGGTATTGCATAAGGTATTCCAAACCTAGTTTAAGCCTCGTTTGGGTTTAAGATTAATTTAATCTTAATAAGTTTTATTCCTAACATAATTTTAAAATATTAAAACATTAAAGTAATTATTTTTCTTAATATGATAAAGATCAATAATTTATTGATTCCTAGTTTAGTTTTTGAAAGTTAGTTTCTAAAATTAAAATCAATTAGTTTCAATCAGATTGAAATTAATTAATTAGATTCCTTAAAATTAAGAAAAGTGATTTCTTAACTAATTAAGAAAGATGTTTCATAATTATATTTATTTATTTCAATTTGATTGGGATAATAAATTAAATGTATGACTTTATTTGTTTAGAGAATTACTATCTAATTTATTTAGAAATTCTTTCTTTAGTTATGAATAATAATTTCTTCATTTATTCGAAAACTATTTTTCTTGGTTAAAATTTGAAATTTATTTTCATTTATTAGTTAAGAAAAATGAGCTTTCTTAATATTTTAAAATAAATTTTCATTTTTTAAAGAAATATTTTTAAATTAATTAAGAAATTAATCTCTAAACAAATAATGTAAAGGACTTTCTTAATTAAATTAAAAATGTTTTATTTAATTTTGAAAATACTTTCCTTTTAATATTAGAAAATATTTTTCTAATTAAGAAAAAATAATTTCTAATGAGATTGGAAATAGTAATTTTTATTAGATTAGAAATAGTTTTTAATTAGATTATAATGTGTTTCTTATATAATTTTGAAAATGAAAATTTTCTAAATTATAATAAGTAAGAAGCATATTTTATTGAAAGTTGTTTTCATTAATTTTTTTGAAATACATATTGGTGCGATAGCCACCAAGTTAAAACCATATCCACTATGCTTAAGTAAAACTATACGATGCGTAAATCAAACAAAGTATCAAGTTAGCACAAAGTTACAACTGATCGGTTCATAAGGTATTCTAGTTCATGAGGATTTTGTTGCTAAATTTAAGTTTATCTTTGTAAAGCTACACATGCATTCTGATACTGATGGAAATAGTCTTTAAAAGGACCTGCGGAGAGCTTGAAATCTATTAAAGGAGTCAATACAATTAGAAATAGTTTCTAATTGGATTTAAAAATTATTTTCAAACTAAATTAAAATTTTATTTTGAATAAGAATTTAATATATTTAGAAATCATAAGTTTAATTTAATTTAATTTTTCTGGGGAGTTAGAAATATTATCTTGTATTACAATGATCAATAATTATAATCAAACAAAGTTCGATATTTTATGCATATAATTTGATTATGAGTGCATAAGTTGCATACTTTATTTACATGTTTGATATGTATATTAGATGCATGATAAATTGTATGTTTTATATGTATGATATTTTACATGCAATTTTTTGTTTGATGAGACAAATGAAATTAAATCTCTCATTGAAATATTAAGTACATATTGAGAAAGTGATTGATGCTTTTCATTATTATAAGAATAAACCATACTTCTGTTTATTGTTAAGCTTATTGAGCAAACATAAGGCCACTTTAACTTGAATTTGTTTAGTCTTATGAGAGTGGGTTCTACTTAACTAAATTTGTGTAATTTGGATGAACACACTCATGATCATATGAATTTAGAGGCAGGGTTAGGAATAACATATAACATATATTTTGGTAAGAGTTATCATCTAATGGAATTAGGAGTCGCATAAGATGTGATCGAAAAAGTTATGATCAATCTAATTTAATTTTAGTTGGTTTGTTAAGCAAATTTAAGATCAACTATATTTGAATGGGATCCTAGATCACTAGAAAGATTAGAGTAGTCTTCTAAAATAGTAATGAGGACTATTACTTCAAATAAAATAGTGAGAGAAACTAAATACATAATTAAAGTTCTAATCTCATTTGGTAGTCATGGCATATAATTAATTACTTTCTTTTCTTACATTTATATTCCATTCTGAGTGGAATTTACCTTGTTTAGTATAGTTGATACCTATGTTTTAAAACCCGGACCGGTCATCGAACCGGTGGCCTTACTGGTCACTGGTTTGATCGGTTCGATCGGTTCAACCACTGGTCGAACCGGTGTGACGTAATAATTATGCAATAATTATATTTAATTATATATAATATAATAAAAAATAAAAAAAATTCAAAAAATAAAAAAAATAAAAAAAATAATTGTCGGACCGGTCGGATCGGACCAGTCCAACCGGTCAATTGACCGGTTTTGACCATTTCAGACTGGGTCAATTTATAGCCGGTTTTGAAGGATCAATCGGACCGGACCACCGACCGGTCACCGGTCGGACCGGTCGAACCGGCCGGTCCGGTCCGAGTTTTAAAACATAGGTTGATACTAAGTCAGTGAACCAAATTTCTTAGACGTAGGTTATGTTTGAGAAGAGTTCTCAAAGTTAGAAAAGAAAAATTGTATGCCCATTATGTAATTTTGCTATAATCCCTGTTGAAGATTCGATGAAAAATTTTTAGAGATGTGTCAAAATCATATAGATGATAAAATGTATTGACATTTTAAGTTGACTAATATCTTATAAACTTTGATGACAACATATTAGATGTACGTCAATACCATGATAGCAATATGTTAGAGGTTGTATTAAGTAGTGCTAAAAGGTATAGTACCTTGTTGAAATTGTTCCACTTAAGTTAGCATACTGAAAGGCTTTGCTATAGTATGATAATAGTTCTCATAAGAATAATATGATTTCATGACTTTTCTTGCTTATACAAGAATTGATAAAGATCATATGTATTTCTAGTTCATGCCTATGAATATTTGATACTTAATTTAGATTCAATATTATTATAACATTTAATGCATGAAATGATATATATATATATAGATTATTAAGTATTTGATACTTTTTTAGATTCAATATTATTATAATATTCAATGCATGATATGAAAAAACTGTTAAGTAAAAGAAGTTGATTTAATATCATACAAATAGTTTATATGTGTTGGATCAAAGTAAACTTATGCTTAACATAAGTGGTAAGAATAACAATCTGGATAACTGAGAATATCCTTTTATACTATATTGGTTTAATCAACATGATAAGAATTATAAATATATATATAAAGATATATGTATCCTTTTAATTATGAATCATGTGAAACTTGTTAAGTTAAAAAATAAATCAATCAATTTTTGGTGAAAGAATGATGATGGTATTGTGAGATCCCACATTAGTTGGATAGGGGAACAAAGTACACCTTATAAAGGTATGGATACCTCTCCTTTACAGACGCATTTTTTATGGCCTAATGCACCAGATCCGATCGGAACTTCAATGTTAAATGTGCTTGGGTGAGAGTAGTTCTAGGATGGGTGACCTCTTGGGAAGTCCTCGGGAAAAACAAAACTATGAGAGTTTGGCTAGGCCAAGGCCCAAAGTGGACAATATCTGTGAGTGGACGATTTGGACTGTAGCAGTGGTATCAGAGTCAATACCCGAATCGTTGTGTCAGTTAGGCTGAGCCCCAAAGAGGGCTAGGCCTTAAGGGCGGTATAGAGTGTGAGATCCCACATCGATAAAAGATGGGAATGAAGTACGCCTTATAAGGGTTTGGATACCTCTCTCTTACAGACTCGTTTTCCATGACCTAATGCATCGAATCTCATTGGAACTTTGAGATTAAATGTGCTTGGGTGAGAGTAGTTCTAATATGGGTGACCTCTTGGGAAGGCCTCGGGAAAAGCAAAACTGTGAGGGCTTGACTGGGCCAAGGCCTAAAGCGAATAATATCTGTGAGCAGGTGATCTGAGTTGTAGCCGTGATATCAGAGCTAGGACCCGAGTCGGTAGGACTGGCTAAAGAGTTGGATTTTCCCCCACAGACAAGTTTTCTATGGCCTAATGCACCAGATTCCATCGAAACTCCTAGGTTAAATGTGCTTATGTCAGAGTAGTACTAGGATGGGTGACCTCCTAGGAAGGCCTTGAGAAAAGCAAAACCGTGAGGGTTTGGCTGGGACAAGGCCTAAAACGGACAATATCTATAAGTGGGTGATCTGGGCTGTTACAGAAGTGGTACCAGAGCCAAATCTCAGGCCAGTTGGGCCGGCAGGAGGCTAGGCCTCCCTTACAGACATGTTTTTCGTGGCCTAATGCACCGGATCCCATTGAAACTCCGAGGATAAATGTGCTTAGGCGAGAGTAGTTTTAGGATGGGTAACCTCCTAGAAAGGCCTCAGGAAAAGCAAAACGTGAGGGCTTGACTGAGCCAAGGCTTAAAGCGGACAATATCTGTGAGCGGGAGATCTGGGCTGTAGTAGGTATTGAACTGTTAAATTTATGCATGTGATGTATTGGATAGAATAACAATTCATAAAAGGATGATACTTTTTTTCATTAGAATAATAATGAATTTATATGATATACTCATGTGTATTATATGAAATAATGATTTACAACTTTGAAAAGGTCAAGTAGTTTAAATCTTAGTAAAAATTAAGCATTGAGAACTTTAAAGCACTTCAATAAGATTGATTTGGTGAATTTTACATTTTTGGTTATATATGACGAATAAAATTCTCTAGTGAATACCTTCATAATAAAATTCCATAATAGTATGGATTTATTTAAGGAGCAAAATACAATATGAGATATTGTATGATGCAATATTATTTCTTCTATAGTCATGCCTAATACAATAACTTATCTTCAATAGTTCTATTTAAATCAATTAGTAAGATTTCATATCTGATATAAAACTCTAAGTCTTTAAAACAATCAAAGTTAACGATTTAAAGATGAGATGTTTGGTTGAACCATACATTATTTATTGAGTTTAGAACTAAATTAAGTAATAAAAAGTTATGAGATATCCAAAAGGTTGGATATAATCTTACAAACCTTTTGAAAAAATTGTTTGGTTTAATGTATACTTATAGAAGAATGGTTCTCAAGATAAGTAGTGTGAGTAAGATGAAAATTTAAAAGTTCAAATCTCATCACAATACATCTAATTTGATAGATTTGGTTTATAGTTAAAAAGATAGAAGACATTGAAATATTCACTTTCATGATGAATTCAAAGAGATTGTTTTAGAGATGAATGTGAATTTATCCTGTCTATAAAAAGGTAAGTGGGAGTATAGTTGTCCTCTTCAATGGGAGTCAGTAGAGACATATTGCTTATAGAGAACAACAATTCTAATTTTGAATTGTTGAAAATATATTTATCCAAAAACAACTATTGTTGGATATGAAGAGGTAATAAATTAATTCTAGGAATTAGATCTATAAAGATAGATTGGAAATTGTTCATCTATTCTAAGTCCAAGTACATATATATTGTACTAAAAATGTTTAGTATTTGATTTATCAAATACTTGTGAAATATTAAAGACATCCATTATTCTACGTATTAATTGATATTTGAGTTCGAAGAGATAAGGATATTTACTACAGAAGTAAATCCTAATTAAGGTTTATTTTAGTTAGAATGATATCATTTTAAGATTGGAAAGGTTCCAATGTAGCAATGGATGCTAATTAGGCCATAATATATTTTTTATTTAATGAAAATGATTAATTGGATCAATAAGTTCTTTTATGAACTTTTTATAGTTCATTGCATTTTTCAAGATGGTAATATGCTGTGAAATATTAGAGTCATTGGGCATGTAAAAGGAGCTAAGGTCTCATCAAATATTCAAGAATGTATTTAGGCAAAATTTTCTTAATTATAATGATATTTAAGATCAAAGTTGTAAGAATTAAGCAAATACTCTTTACAAAGAATCTTGTAAAATTCTCTCATTAAGCTAATGTCCCAACAGTAGCATGATTATCATATGGGGATATGGTATATGATACTAAAACAATTGGTTTAGTGCAAGTGGGAGATGGTTGGTTTATGCCTACAGCTAATCGGCTAGACGTAATTAGTGACAAAA
The DNA here is from genome assembly GCA_025531925.1 of Erythroxylum plowmanianum. Classification (NCBI taxonomy): domain Eukaryota; kingdom Viridiplantae; phylum Streptophyta; class Magnoliopsida; order Malpighiales; family Erythroxylaceae; genus Erythroxylum; species Erythroxylum plowmanianum. The sequence continues at coordinate 20,996,177 of JANVCQ010000232.1, read as the reverse complement.
TAATTAAAGGAATTCTTTATCTTGTACATATTTAGATGCATATGATAAAGTTCATGTGATAATTATACATTGCAAATGAAATTCCTATGAGATTATAGTGATGAGATTCATATTGCTTTTATGTATTAACTTTAAATTGTTCATATTCATTGTTCTATTAAGATTGGACATTAATATAATATAAAAAGACTAGCAAATATTTTGTTTTTCCTTATGAAGGAAGTAGTCAATCTCATTGACTAAAGTATGGAGATACTTAAACAACCGTGTGTGTATTTGCTAGAGATCAAAGTTCACTAAACTGACCCTATATGAGAAACCCATTCGAAAAATTACTTGTATGTCTATGAAAATTCTTATTGTGATGATTGTATAAGTAATCCTTTGACTTGAGGTCACCAAATTTATCTTGTATAGGGATTGCTATATCTTGATACTACTTATGACCTATTCTAATCATAGGTAGTTTAGTCGATAGACATTGGACACAATATGAACTATATAGATATAGTTGTGTGATCTATATAGGATTCATCACCCTAGGGTAATTAGGAAGAATATTCTATTGTTTTTGATTAGTATTGATTTGGAAAATCCTTGCCCAAGGTGTAATGATGTTTTATAAATAGTTTATAAAAATCATTAATTGAATCAATAGTTAATGGTGAAGAACTATTATGATTAGAATAAAAATAGAGTAAACATTAATTCCATGTTTTATATCTAATCAAAATATTGTATGATGAAATGATTAAATTATATGAAAAAAATCATGTATGGAAATGTTAGCAAAAATCACTTTGATATTCCCAAATATTTGGGTAGTTATAATGCGTTGCTAATGGCAATCTTGATCTATGGATATAAATTGTTTAATTAGAGAATTAAAGGTACATTAAAATATATTTAGGAAGCTAATAAGTCTCACATAAAGAATTGATTAAAGAGAGCAAATATATTTTAATCAAGTTGGACTTGATTATAAAGTTTGAAAAACTTTATAATTAAATATGAGATATGTAATAAATAAGATCAATATGAGATATTGGATCTTAATTGAGCATAATTGGCTTTAATTAGAATTATTTGTAATTCTAATTAAATTTTAATTGAAATTATAATTTAATTTTAATTAAAATACTAAAATGTCAAAATTTTATTATAAATAGGCTCAAGCTTTAATGAAACTAATACTTCTTGCTTAACCCTCTTTGTAAGAGTTACATAGTTCTTCCATCCTATTCTATGGATACCGTTAGACATTGAACATTTGCACGACTACTATGGTTAAAAAGATCTAGTTTCAGAAACTATTTAACTTATATGATAAGAAAAGGATCAAGTTTCGAAATAAGATATGAATTTAAGATATACATTTTATTATGATATATGTGTTAATCATTTCATATAATTAAATTGATATTGGTTTTTGAGAAATCAAACTATTAAAAAGTTTTGTAATTATTCCACTATTTTCGGGATCAAATCCTGTCCTAATTTTCTAGCACCACTAACATATATAGGCTATTGGTATAGTAGCCCCACCAAGAAATTTAAAAAAGTAAATTAACACTTTAATTAATATATAATTTATTTTTAAATATATGGGTGAGACCAACATGGCATAATGAGGCATAAACGTGACAGTGAGGTCCCTGAATAAAATTTTTAAAATATAAAAATGTTGTTTTAATGATGGCGTGATGCTTAACTGACAAAAGTTTAATCTCGTTCCATCCATTAAGAGTCTATTCTGAACGTCTTAAAAATGTTAAGGTTGAATTAGAATACTCTGACACATTAGGGTTCAACTTGTATTCTGATTAAAACCTTAAGGTTTAAATTACATTTTTAACCTTATTAGAGAATAAGTTCACTAAACTAGTCTAATTATGAGGATTACTTGTTTTGATGCTACTGATGGCATATTCTATTTGGGTTAGTTTAGTCAATAGTTCTTAGACATAGTATGAAATATAGAAGATAGTTAAGTAAGTTAATAAAAGATTAGTCTCTCTAAAATAAATAAGACCATGTTATGTTTTTTATTAGTAGTAATTTAAAGAAATTCTCTAATCATAGTGAATTGAAAGTTGAAAAGATATTTTTCAAATATCAATTACTAATTAGTAAAAATGAATATGATTATATTTAGATATAATAGATGCTAATTCCACATTATATATCTAATTGAAACATTGGATGACAAAAGGATTAAATTATTGATCATAACCATGCATAGATAAACTTAAGAATAAATCAAAAGGAGTTTTTAACTTATCTAATTATAATTATGAATTAGAATCATAATTGTAATGGGTAACATATAAAGTTCAGTTAAAAAGAGGAAAGGTCAACTTAAATTAAGTTGGATTTAGTTATGAAAACTTTAGGATTCGAATAAAAGATATTTTATTTTATTAAAATTACAATTATAATTATAATAACAGTTAGATTTTAATTATTATTAGAGGTTTAATTTTAATAAAAAATGAAAAAATTAGTGTCTTTTTTATAAATAAGAGAAAGAATAAGGGGGCTAGCACTCTTATATTTTCCTCTCAAACTGTTTGAGTTCTTTTTCTCTGCTCTATAAATATTGTTAGAGGCTGAACATGTAGCAACTTATAGTTAACAACATAAAAAGAAAATTTTGTTTTGAATCAGGTATGATTCAACTCTTTTATTTATGATTCATATTTTTCAAGCTATTTAATTAAAAAGATCCAATTAAGAAATTGTAAAAATTATTTTTCTGTGTTGCTAGCAATTCAATAACAAATAGTTTCTTAATTGTGTTATCCAAGTCACATTTCATTATTTAACTTGATTAAAGTTGCTTGATTATTATTAATTTAATAATTTTAAGGCTTAAAACTTGTTTTATGGATTTACCTAATATTGATTAGGGAATGATTAATTCGGGTTTTATTTTAATTTTTGGAAATTAAAAAATCATTTGTATGCCTTCTTTTGTTTGAATGTTTTGGAAAAATTGTGCTTATTTGTTGCTTTTGGAAAAACACACATGCCTCCCTTTTGTTTTATGTTTATGAAGTTAGTTATTCCTTTAGAAAAAATATTGCATGCCCCTCCTTTTTATATTGTTTCTAAAATCAAATTGCCTAGTCTTCCTTTGTTACTTGAAAATATGATAAATGCATGCCCCTAACATTGAATCTATGGAAAAACAATATTGAAGTTTTTGAAAATCATATTGAATGATTATTCTAGTGAGTTTTAAATTTCTAGATGATGTGATTTTCCTAGGGCGATTTTTTTAATGTAATCTTGGTAGTTAAGCCTTATCTCATTATTGCTAAAGGCAGTTCTTCCACTAGCAATAATAATCTCCATTGGTGAGACACCTTGCTAATAGTGATAGTCACTATTGGTAAAGATGAGAAATTGCATAAGGTTAAGCTAATGGCAATAGAGCTTTCTAGCATGATACTGGAGCTATTGTTAATGGTAGTGAGATGGATGAAGCAAATGAAGGCAATAAGAGCAAAAACAAAAGGGTAGTACTAGGGAAGAGGAGAAATCCTAATAATGGAGAAAATGATAAGGCATATATGAGACACATAGACCATAAGGCATATATGTATTTAAACCTTTTAATTTTGATTAAATCAGTTTAATCGACATTAAATTAGTTTAAATTCCTAATAAATCTATAAAAGTATTTTCTAATTATCTGAAAGTTACTTTTAAAAGGGATAATTTTTATTATAAATATTTTAGAATTTAGTTTATTTTTTAAGAGTTGAATTTAGTAATCAAATCAATAATTAGAATCAAGCGTAGTTTTAAAGAGTTTTATTTCATAATTTGATTATGTAGTATAATGAGATATATAATAATTTTAGTGAGACTTTAATTTTTAAAAATTTAAATATCTCAATTAAATATTAATTATACATTAAGAATATGGTAATTGACCCCTATCATTTAAAAATAAAACTAAAGTTTAGCTTTTTAAAGTCTTATTGAGCAAACTCAAAGTTCCTTTAACTTGAATATATTTTATCTTAAATTATTAGGTATTGATTAACTAAACTTGTTTTATTTAGATGAGCATACTTATAATCATATGAGTTTAAAGACAATGAATAAAATATAGACATATTTGGAAAAGAGTTATCACTTAACATATATGGGAGTCATATAAGATATGATTGATAAAATTGTTATCTACCAAACTTAAATTTAGTTAGTTTGAGCTTAAGATCAACTTAGCATGATAAACCTAATTTCTTTGACTAGTTTCATAACTTGAGAATTGGTCTCAAGCAAGAAAAGAAACTGTATATTCTTAACACTCTAGTTCCACCGAATCCCAATTCAGATGTAACTAATAAAGTCTAAAAGAGATATTAATGTCATACTAACGATTTTGAATAAGCCAAACATGTAATATTGGCTAGCATATTTTCTAAGCTTAAGAAGAAGCATGAAAATATGGATACTCTTACTATAATTATACGTCTTAAGCAATTATTTGATGTAGATAATAAGGTAGAGAGTTATGAGACTTATAGAACATTATACCAATGCAAGATGGTAGAAGGATCTTCAATTGAGTTGTGTGTACTAAAGATAGTTAGTTATATTGAAAAATTAGACTAAGTAGGTATTATTATAGATCGTGAGTTAAGCATTGATTTGGTATTTCGGACTCTTACTTCAAACTTTACACACTTTATTATAAACTTCCATAGAAGTGAAAAGGGTGCGTCATTACTTAAACTACTTAATATGCTCAAGACTAAAGAGGGTTGCCTTAAGAAGGAACCCATTTATGTTCTTATTGAGGATTCGTCCAAAACAATGGAAAATGGCTCTAATAAGAATAAGAACAAGAAATAGAAGGCTTTTGCTTAAGTGGCCAAGTGAAAAGGTGGTGTCAAGAAGAAGAAAAATGATGATGGAATATACTTATATTTAAGGGGTTGATGGACATTGGAAGAGGAATTATAAATCTTGTCTTGCTAGCCTGAAAGATAAGAAGGTTAAGGAAGTTTCATCTTTAGGAACATCTATAATTGAGATTAAAATTTATATTTTTATTTAACATTCTTAGGTATTCGATACTAGATGTGGTTCTCATATTTGTAACAATATAAAGATTTTAATAAAGAGAAAAGCCAAAGTAAGCCTATGAGTTAGCCAAGGAGTAGGGTTATTGCATTAGCTATAGGAACTTGTAGTTTTGCTTTACCCTCTAGCCTTGTACTAGAACCAGAAAATTCACTATATTCCAATCAATACTAGAAATATTATTTCCATTTCTTATTTAAATTTGAATGGATAAATTTTTATCATTAAGAATATAATTTTTTCTCTTTATAAAGATGAAGTTCGTTATAGATATGGATTCCTCATCAATAGTTTGTGTGAATAAGATCTTGAGAGCGTACTATCAATAGTAAAAAGATAAAGTAATCAAAATCAAACTTATTTATGGAATGGTGGGTTGGGTCATATTAGTGAAATTGGAATCATAAAGTTACATGAAGGAAGATATTTGGATTTTTTTGATTATGAATTATATGAATCTAATCTTGTTTATTAAGAAAGATGACCAAACTACACTTTATAAGCAATGAAGAGCATGCAAGTATGTTACTAAAGCTTATATATTCAGATGTATATGGCCTAATGTCTACTCATACTAGAGATGGGTACTTATATTTTATTACCTTCATAGATGATCATTCCAAATATAATTATGTGTATTTAATGAAACAAAAGATTGAATCTGTTGGGACCCGATCCGGAAATCGGATCCCAACCGGAAAACAAAACGAAAGAAGAAAAACAGATACGAAAGCTAATTCAAAAACTGAAGTGAAGGTGAAATTACAAAGTAGCAGAACGAATCACAAAACGAAACAAAAGGCGAAACCGAAAGCAAATCGGATATCAAAGCGAATACACATCGAAATCGGATATGAAAACGGAGACAAACGAAATAGTCAATCGAACTGAAACAAATTCCAACATCCGTGAACATTTTATCTTAACATCTTAACAAACGAATGCGTTGGAAACCTTAGACTCAAACTATCCAAAATCCGGTATAAATTTTTTTTCTTTTTTTT
>JANVCQ010000232.1:20963956-20989973 GCA_025531925.1 Erythroxylum plowmanianum | reverse complement strand
AATTTCATTTCAATTAACTCATCCACTTGAACTTTAATAACTCATACAAATCCATTTAAATCTCAAAATCATCAAGATCAAACATTTCTTTTCTTATCACTTTCCTTTAAACATAAATACATACATATAGTAAACCAATCATTTTATTTCACTTAATATTTCTAAATCCCACTTAAAAATCGGGGTCCAACAGAATGATTTAAAAAGTTCAAACAATTTATACTTAAAGTTAAGAAATAAAATAGTAAGAATATTAAGAAACATAAATCTAATCAAGGTGGTGAGTACTTAGTTAATAATTTCCTTCATTTAAAAAAAAAAGAATGGGATTCTCTCACAATGGACTTCACTTTGAACTCTACAATATAATGGAGTTTACAAGATGACAAATCATCCTTTATTATATTTAGTACATTCTATAATGAGTTATGCAATTCTTCATATCTATTTTTAGGGATTTTCCTTTAAAAATGTTGCTTATCTTCTGAATAGTGTTCCATCTAATTTGATTAATAATACACCATATGAAATATAGACTAGTAATAGCTTAAAGTTATCACTTCTAAAGATTAAAAGATGTGATGCTTATTTGAAGTGTGTAATATTTGATAAGACTCAACCTAAGTAAGATAAATATAAGTTTATGGGGTATCAAAAGAGAGTATCGGATACCAATTTTACCATCCTCTTAAGCAAAAATTGTTTGTCTTAAAAGATATTATATTCTTATAAAGAGAATTTATCCTTAAGGAAATTAGTGGTAGTTAGTAAAGAAGTTCAAGAACAATAATTCACATTAAGTTATAATAGGAGCATCGAGTTGATATATATGATGTTAAAAAAAAAGGTTTAAAAATTACATAATCTGTGATGCACTAGTAAGACATGGTGTCCCCATTAGATTATATCTACACATTAAAAAAGGGGAAAGACATGATATTGCTTATGGATGATGAACCTAATTTTTTAAGGAATCAATATCTAACATTGAACTTTTAAAATGACATAAAGCCATAAGATCTGAAATGAAATCTATATACATTAGCCAAATACAAATTTTGGTGGATGATCCTAATGGTATTATACCTATTAGTTGCAAATGGATTTTTTAAGAGAAAAACTAACATAGAGGGTAATGTACACGTATAAAGTAAGTCTAATGCCTAAATTTTACAAAAAATATAAGGAGTTGATTTTGATGAAACCTTTCCACCAATAGCTATGCTTAAGTCCATTAGGAAAGTTAAAAAAATAGTACATTATGAGAAAGAGTCTCTTACTTCTTCCTATAAAAACTAGCCATGTTCCTTCTTCCCTTGTTCTTTAAACACCCTCACCCTCAAACTACTTCATTAATCCACTACCTCACTGTTACCTTAAGCTTTAGTTCTGCATTCTCAGCATCTTTGACAGTTTGTGCATAACCTTGTTCTGTATTCTACCTAGCAACATTTGTTCTTCTAGGTTTCTCACAAACTTCATCGTAAAATAACCAACACTAGTTATACCAAGGCCGTAATTGACTTTTCACAAATACTACACTCTCTTACCCTGCAAACTTTCTTTGTTGAGCATTCCTTGGTTATGATAACCTAAAACCAAAAGATGAACCTTTCCTAACTAATGATCCACCTTTCATAACGACAATACATTAGTCCTTTCCCCACCTGATTTTCCACCTTTAACCTCTTTCATCCTTAACCCTTCTTCTACTATCCCAGAAAAACCTTCTCTATTGGATGCTCCTCCTAGATATTGGAAGCAAGTAGTAGGGGAAGAAACCCCCTTGACCTAGTCCTACTCACCACTTAAGGACATGGATGGTAGGCTGGTAGTTTACCCTAACCTTAAAGTCTTGAAAGAGGGAGCTCAGGCTTGGGAATCAACCATGGTTGGCTTTTTCTTTGGCAAGAGACCACCTTTTTCTTGTAGTCTCTCAATGAGCCAATAAGTTGTGGAAGAATAGAGGTTTGATAGATGTTCTTCTATCTAAACAAAACTTAATCCTTTTTTCCTTTGCTTCTACTTCAATATTCAAAAGATTATGAAGGAAGGTCCCTGACATTTCAGTAACCATCCTATCTTCTTACAAGCTTGGCAGCCACGTTTGAACCTTAAAACCTTTAAATTCCAAAGTCTTCCACTTTGGATTAACTTCCATAACATTCCACTTGAGTATTGGACAACCTAAGGGCTTAGAGCACTAGCTAGCCACATCGGATGACCACTGTGCATAGATGAACATATGAAAAGGAATAAGTGAGTTGGATATGCCTATAACGAAATTTCAATAATGAGGTTAGGAGAGGTAGATAAACTACGAGAAGATAAATTAAAATTTCTTACCATTGGGAACCACCTTCCATAAATCCAAACAAAATCTAGAAGGCCACGGGCAATATTTTCAAAACAGAGAGCTACTAAGAGCTTAGGGACTTAGTTGAAGTATCTACACCTCTAGAACCCTTGGAAAACCCCCTTTCCTTGACATCTGATGTCACTATGATGCCAACAACTATTGATTCCATACCACCTGACAATATAGAGAGATAAAACAATGAGTTATTGCAAATTGTCAAATAACACACATGCATACATCCAAAGAGCACATTATATCCTGCAATAAAAAGCAAGAAGTATCATAAACACTAAATACAATAATTGTAACTCAAATAGAGGCCAATGATGACCATGTCGCCATACCCACCACTTTAGGAGTTATACACAATGCTAAAGGAGAATTAAAGGTGAGTTACTATAATCTTATGCAATAAGATATCAGTACAACTCCTAAAGCTTCTGTTGCACCTAAAGGGAAATGTTGAACTTTGCACAGTGGGGAGAAGGAGATCCAAGAAGGGAAAAAGGAAAGGCTCCACAAGCCAAACCTTTTAACCATATCCATTATTTCATAGAATGTACAAGAAATAGATTATCCCACTAAAATTTTAGCTTTAAAAGACCTTGTTTTGCAAGAAAAACATCTCATCATGAAATTGCTAAAAACTGAATTTAGACTAGAAAATCTAGCCAAGTTGGACATTTTTGGTTCCCACTAGAACATAGTTACCAATGACCAACATCATGCTTTCAGCATAATACTTATTTGCTATAGGGAGGATGAACTCAAGGAGGATCTCTTAGACTCAAATGAACAAGCAATGCATCTGAATTTATCTATCATGTAGGAGCACATTCAAATTAAAATTTCATTCATCTATGCAAGCAACTTTCAGTTCCAGAAAAGACACTTATGGAATAACCTTAAATTGGTCAGTAACATTGTATCCATTCCATGGCTCATGTGTGGAGACTTTAACTCCATATTATACCCCTCATAGACATAAATACATTGTAATCTAAAGAATTATACATCTAATTTGAAAGACATGGTGGAGGATTTAGGGGTGATTGATCTTAAGTATATTGGACATACTTTCACTAGGTCCAACAAACTACAATCAGCTTAGCACATCAAGAAAAAATTGGACCGAGCCCTAGTAAATGACATTCGGCTTAGGACCTTTCCCGATAGCCTTACTATATTTAAAACCCCTCTTCTCATATCACACTCCCCTTTTAATGGACAACTTATTCTAAAAAGTTATCAAACATCATCCTTTTCAATTCAATAATTTCCTGGTGAATGTCCCAAGATTCCATTAGGCATATACAAAAGGAAAAGAACATGATTGGCACGGGACTAAGTAGTTTTGTTATGTTCAAAAGTTGAAAATCATCGAATAGGAAATAAAGGTCCTAAATTATATACAAAGGCCTAAAAATTCCACCTTAAACTCCTATAGACTTGGACTTCAAGCTCTTCAAGCTAGCATTGCTACTTACCCTACTGATCTAGTGCTACTTGAAAAAGAAAAACTAGTGCTATCACAATTCTTGAAGGCTACAAACAACTATGGCTCTCTTTTGCAACAAAGAGCCAGAGTGCATTGGTTAAAGGAAGGGGATAACTGTACTATATTATTTTTCAACTCGATTCTTGCAAGGACAAATTGCAATAAAAGCCACTCTATAATTTCCAAAAATGGTGCAATTCTTCAAACACAACAAGAAATCCAAGAGGAGATAGGAAGTTACTTTAAAGATCTCCTTGGTACTCCTAACACTTCTAGTGTTACTATTGAAGATCTTAGAACCATATCCCTAAAAAAAAATCTCACCACATGTTCAGATCTTTCTATAAACATAGTATATAACATAGAAATAGAAGCTGCGGTTTTTGACATGGATGGCTCCAAAGCTCCCAACCTTGATGGACTTAATGGGTATTTCTTTAAAAAATCTTGGAGTGAGACAGGACACTTTATTATACAAGCATTCAAAGAATTCTTCTCCAAGGGGATCCTTCTTAAAGAGATCAACAAAACCTTTGTCTGTTTGACTCCTAAATGCTCTAACCCTACACAATTTTAGGACTTCATACCTATTGCCTATATAACTTCCTCTATAAGGTCATTTCCAAAATAATTTCTACTAGATTGAAGAAAACCCTAACCCATCTGATCAGTGATATCCAAGATGCCTTCCTATAAGGCAGACATATAGGAGGTAACATTCTCATTGTCCAAGAGCTCCCAAAAGTCTACTCCATATCAAATTACTCTCCAAACTGCATAATCAAAATTGATTTTCACAAAGCTTATGATAGTTTAGGCTAGGATTTCCTATGGACACTACTGATGGATCATAAATTTCCAACTATCTTTATAAAGTGGATCAAAGATTGCATCACATCCTCTTCCTTGTCTATTTTGATCAATGGCACTCCTACCACACTCTTTAAGGCAGTAAGAGGTCTCAGGTAAGGGGACCCCTTGTCCCACCACCTTTTCATTCTTGGTGTGGATACTCTCAACTCTCTTATTAAGCATGAAGTGCTCAAAAACCCAAAATTCAGATACCATACTAAATGTAAAAAGATTGATTTGACAAACCTATGTTATGCAGATGATCTAGTTTTATTTTGCAGGACCACGATGGACTCTAAGAAAGCTATTGTATTGGGACCTATCCTCTCTCAATCAACTGGAATCCAATTCAAACATAAACCTTTGTTGTATCTTGGACTACTAGTCTCTACTAAAAAACTTACATATGGAAAATGCATTCCATTCCTAGAGAAAATATAAAGAAGGATTAGTCTATGGGTTAATAAGTCTCTGTCCTATACTAGGAAGGTGCAACTCATCAAATCAGGGTTAAACTCTCTCCATATTTGTTGGAGCTCTCACATATTTCTATCTGAAGGTATCATCGAAACTATTGAAAGAATCCTTAAAAATTCTCTATGGAATCATCCAAATAGTGCAAAAGGGTCAGCTAAAGTGAAGTGGGCTGATATTTGTTTTTCAAAGGATGGAAGAGGTTTAAACATAACTTCAATCAAAATCACAAATCAAACCTTACTCTTGAAGAGACTATGGTGGATCCTTATGGATAAAAAATCACTTTGGGTGAAATGGCTCCATTCTTATTTTCTCAAAGAAAGAAGCATATGGAGCATTAAAAAATCTACCTCATACTCTTATTTTCTCCACCAAGTCCTAAAATTAAGGGAAAAAATTGAAGAAGATATCTCTAGCAAAATTGGAAATGGTACCTTGTCATTTGTTTGGTTTGACAACTGGTCTAGCTTGGGACCTCTCATACACCATTATAACAACGTAAGCATCCACTAAACTTGCCACTCAAACTTAAACTCAGCTTCATAAATATAAAGGGAACATAGAACTTCCCTTAAAACTTGAGGCATCTCCAACTGTCCTATCTACTTTAACCAACCTATTTGGATACTTTCTACTGGCAGACTCAACCTATCCTTAAACTTAATAACAAGACCACTAAAGATCTTCTAAAAAGTAGGAAATAGAAGGTGAAATGGCATAGAATCATTTGGAGCAAGGCTTTAACCCTAGGAGTATCTTTGATATTATGGTTAACAATACAAAATAGACTAAATATAGCAGGCAGAATGTCTTATCTATAAATAGACAGAACATGTCCAATGTGCCAGATCCATGTGGAAATAAGAGATCATCTCTTCTTCATATGTCCTTACAGCAACAATGCATGGGATTTTATAACTAGCAGATGTCTATGACTAAATCCTGGGCACAACATCACAAAGAGTGTACAAAAATTGTCCAACATTCAACCCCTCTAAGCCCAAGTAGACAAATTCATATTTTATCCTTGGGACTTTGTCTATATGGGTCATGGAAGGAAATGAAACTCAGATGATTTTGTGGAACTAACTCGTCCAAAGAGGTTCTTGAATCTAAAATCCTAAGAGTAAGGATGTCAAATTTTATCTGGCCCGACCTGTGGTCAATAAGTTTGGCCCAGTCAAATTAGCCAATGGGTGATATGTGTTTAATTTTTTATGTATTTAATCATTTACACTTAGCAATTATTGACATGAAAATACTTAAGATACTCACTTTAATTCATATATGATTTTAGGTACAATTTGGAAGCAAATAAATTAAAGTGAGTTGGAAGCACTACATTTAGGTTAGTTTTCAATGTTTTAAAAATCAGACCGAACATCGAATCGATCAAAGGAAAGGTTATGTACCAATAAAATGTTTTGAATTTCTCAAAGTGAATTTTCGTTAATAGCTTTACCTAGCAGAGATGTACGTTGGACTACTTAATATGCTTTTGAGAAACAAGCTTTCAAAGTTAAAAGTGAATAGAAACACAATAGACCGAGTTTGTTATGTACACGGTAGACCAAGTTTGTTGCGTATTAACTTAGATGTCATGTTAATGACATAGTATTTTCTTTTATTATTTAAATAAAACTAAGTTTATTGTTATATAATTAGCTTTTCAAAAGCTTAATATTTTAAATGGATGAAAAATTTCATAGAATTAACTCTTTATCAGTTAAATGTCATATCAATATTGATATAATATTATTTTTATTTTAAATGGAAATAAATTTGCCACATAATTAACTTTTTAAAATTAATTAAAAAGTTAGTCTTACTGTTAGGTGATAGTGAGACCTATTGTTATATATTTCTAATAATGGATCCTACTTTCTAGATAACACTAGAGTTTATTTTTTATTTAAAAAATAATATTATGATAGTATTAATATGACATTTAAATAATAAGGAGTTAATCCCATCAAAATTTTCATCATTTTAAGGTCTATTTTAGATTTTTTTTAAATGTTAGTACTTAATTTTGATAATTTAAAATGTTAGGATTTATTTTGTATTATATTGTAAATGATGAAATTTAAAATGTACTTATAGATGCAATGTAATGTTTAAAAGAAAGAATGGTTAATGATGATAAAAACAAGACTCCTAAGCAAAGCTGGTTTGATAAAGACAGAGTACATTTGTTGTTAAATATCCGTCTGTTGAGTACTTCTCTCTTCGATCTCTACATTTGGACTATAAGTTTGAAGAAAAAATAATGAACAATAAATGATTAACAACTCGTAATTGACTAGTTGGGTCTTGTTGGGCTAAAAAGATAATAGCATTGCATACATAGGCAGCTATGGGCAATTCCTTCCTGTAAATCTGGTTCAGTCCGACTGAAAAAATTTGAACCAGCCAGTTTTTATACGTAGAGGTTATTAGGTAAAACCGAACCGGGCCACTGACCAGTTAAAACTTTTTTTGGTCGGATGGAATGGTTCGATCCGATTTTTAAAACCTTGCTATTTACTAAAGATCAAATTTTACTTGTCTTTATGGACCAAAAAGAAGAAAATTAAAAGACAAGAAAAATTAAACATAAAAAAGAAGAAAAATTTAAAAGCAAGTAGCTAAAAAATAAGAGATAAAACCACAGTGCAAATGAAGAAAATGTAGAAGCAAAGAGCAGGCAAAACGTAGGCCATGCCTATGCATAGCACAGACGTTGTGCATTATGCGCTACATTGTGCGCAAAATGTAGGCAACATCTACACACAACACAGACGTTGTGTGTTAAATGCACAACGCATTTGCATTCCAAGCCAGCATGTGAAGCATTTTGATAAAACACAGAGAAGAGAACAGTGGGTGTCATATAAGGATTTAAGAGGTGCGTTGTTTATTTGTCCCATCAGATGCTACAGTGGGGCGCAGCAGGCATAGGCGTGAAGCAGATGAGGGTTTATGGCTTGGTGTGGTTTGGCTGGAGCTTACGAGAAGCTGGAGAGCTGGCACAGGCATGGAGAAGGGCAGGCACAGTGAAGAGTAAAAGGCAGTGAACAGTGTCCATGACTTAAATGCTACCACATTAAATCATCACATCAATGAACAGTAAAATTGAGAGAAACTTGCAATAATTAGGAGAAACCAAGGGGTCTTCAGTGGGGCTATAACATGGGGGTTGAAGCATTTTTCTGGGAAAGACCCATGAAAGGCTAGGCATCCTGACATCAGTTCGAAGGCGACATCGATGCCAACAACCTGGGTTAAGTATTTTTAATTATTTTGTTGTTTCTTTCTCTCATTAGAAATTGATTATGTTATCCTATGTTAATTGATTTGGGTTTTTTATATGGATAATCAGATTTTCATTATTGTTCGGTTATTTGTGTATGAACCTACTGGGTATTATGAGATGATGATTTTAATGCGTTCATTGAATCGTTAATTGCAAACCCATTGCTAAAATTTTGACATAATCTGTAATTGTTATGTTGAATTTCATATGTAATGACAAATGATTAGTAATCATTAGGGATAATATGACCTAGGTTAATGATGCATCATATGTGGTTGTTGCCTTGATTAATCATTTTTTATAATTCGTAATACTACTGCCTAATTAAATCTAGAGATCGTATCCTAGGTTATTCAGTTGTTAGGTTTAATTAACGATCATATCTTGATTCAACAAAACCTAAGGGAAAACTTGGATTAATTATTAACTCATGATTAATAGTTGCTAGGAGAGGTTAAATAATAACAAATTAATGAAATATGCTTAATTAGGGTGTAGGCTGAGATTGAACCAAAGAATCGGGTTCCTACCGAATTCTCCATTTCTATTATCTTTTCATGTTTTCTTTAACTTGTTTTTATTAGTTAGTTTCATTTTATTTTCTTCTTAAAAAAACAAACCCCCCTTAAATCTAAACGTCGATTAATTTCATTTCATAAACTTTACACACACTCTCTGTGGGATCAACTAAACTCACCACTACTATAGTACTAGGTCTAATTATTTTATTTTGACTAGTGTAATGAAGCGGTCAATTTTGGCACCATTATCGGGGAGCACAGTATTTTAGTTTTTGTTTGTGATTTAATTGGTGTTTCGTATATATATGTTCGTAATTAATTTCTTTTTTGTTATTTGGTGATCTTTTCATTTTTTATTTTGTGTTTAAAAAATTTGATATGGAAGGAAGTAATTTCTTTTTTAATTCTTATTCTCAATCCTATAATAATATTTGGACTGATCAACCTAACTTTTGTTATGGATGGGGTAATCATCAGAATTACTTCCATGATAGTTTGCAGGATGCACAACAATTCTTGTACAGACCAGAAGCTTCTTATCACGACTCCAGTCCATCTTTGGAAGAGTTGATTAATATTGTGAAAACTAATACTTTGAAATTACAAGAGAATACTATATGATTCCAGAAGGATGGAGGGCAATTTCCAAAAAACATATAATCTAGCACCCAAGATCAGGAGAGCCAATAAGATTCAAGTGCATCTTTAGAAGAACTTGTTAAGAATCTTGCTACTAACAATATGCAATTTTAACAAGACATGCGGCAATTTCAACATATTATGCGACACTAGTTGCAAGAATTCAAGCAAGAGACAAAAGCAAGCCAACAGAGAATGGAACACAAAACAAGTAAGATGGCAATAAGGCTCAGTCACGTAGAATCGCAAAGTGAAGAGGAGCAGCCGTATCAACCCGAGGTTTACCTAATGGATGTTTGTACGAAAACATTGCAAAATGACGAGGAGCTTGAGAATTTTGAGGTCAACCCTGAATGAATTGTTTGTATCGAAGAAGTGGAGAAGGAACTCAAAGCTGAAAAGGACACATCTTTTACCTCGAAGGTAAGTACTGAGTCCATGATTATTTTTGAGACTAACTCTTTACCTATACATAACAGATTGGAGAAATTGAATAATGAAAAAAAAAAGGTGAAGAGACGTTTGAAATATTTCTGGAGTATATAGACTCAGCAAGGATTGAGAATCTGAGGATAGGGGGATGCTAAATGGGAATGATGATCAACTAAGGCCCCATTTGGAACATCCTTGCGTGGAAGTGGTGCTAACTGTAATACCTGAATATCACAATTTCGTCATGTGAGGAGAAGGAGTCAAGCTAGTGACCCTAAACAAAGGCGCTTCTTGGGAGGCAACCTAAGAGAAATAAATTTCTTTTTCTTCACATTTCTGCATTACTTTTTTGTATGCATGTGTGATTTTCTGAATTTTTTTGTTTTACTTGTTTTTAAGTTTTTAATCAAAATGAAAGAAAGAATAAAACAAATAAAACGAACATTTTCTCATTTTCTATTGCTTTTGGGATTATATAATCATGATTAGAGTGTGGATTGACTAGAGAATCTCATAACAATTCTAGCATGTATTTTTTACTCTTGTGATTGGTCGATATACATTATCTTTAGAAGACTAGTGATTAATGGTAGATAAAGCCGGTAAGATTTTGAGTCTTATTTGACTGACACATCCTTATCAATCTCATTGCCATTTGAAATGTGAGACCTTCACGACATGTACATCTCGATTTTGCATTGAATTTCCATTCGAGACCACATTTTTATCACATGCATTAACATTAGCCAAATAACCTACCTTATTAACATGATTCTTTCCTCAATAAACCACTTTGAGCTTTGGCTTTTCTTTTTTGTATCAACCATATTACTGCTTCATATTTAACCAAATGTCCTACCCAAGTTATAAAGCTAGTGGAACATTTGTGATTGTTGAGATTGTGGATGTACAAAATTCTAAGTATGGGGGTGTACATATGTGAGGGTTGGTTATAATGTTGGGATGTTGTTTTATATCTTATCATTGAAATTCTCATATTAATGTAGTTTCTTTTAACGTTAAAAAAAGAAAAGAAAAAGAAAAGAAAGAAAGAAAATAAAAAAGGAAAAAGAAAAGAAAATGAAAATGAAAGAAAGAAAGAGAAAGAAAAGGAATGAAAAACATTTGTTTAAATAAATGTATCAAGGAGGAATTGCCTTGAAAAGTTGTTTATGTTTAATGCATCTTCCTGGAGTTGTAATGAATGTGTTATTTGAGCATATTGAATTTGAGGTAGATATTGGTTTGGAAGGTTTACTATTATGATTTCAATATATTGTTGGCATAAATTATATGAGTGATTCCTTCGGATTGGTATATGCTTCATGTGGTTTGTGTGTGAGAGCTAAATGGAGTCGTGAAATATAAATGTTGCTTTCGTCATAGCTGACAGTACACAGTTTGTGATTGAGTGTTACTTTTGTTTCACTAGCTCTGATGAATTTCATGCTATATAACCCAAACACATCTCACCTTACCTTTGCCCACATTACATCCTTAGAAAGTACTTTGATTCGTGATTTTGCACATGAATTTTGGTGGTAGAGAAATGAAATGATATGCAAAGTTATGGATTGTCATGATCATGAATGGTGTTGAGTGTACCCATGGATATATTTTAGTTAAACACATTTTCCAAGTCTACCATTAGATTGCTCAGTCTTTAAAGATATTGAATGCTGATTGATCATGAGTAAATGGATGGAATGTTGATCTTTTGCTATGATCTTTGAAAGTCATTAATCTTTGCTTCTGATTACATATTCTTGGAACATATAGGAACTGAGTAAATGTTTCGAGTCTTTAAGCTTAATTTGGATGTTTTGCCCGAGGACGTACAAAAGCTGAGTGTGGGAAAAATTGATATGTGTTTAATTGTTGATATATTTAATCATTTACATTTAGCAATTATTGTCAAGAAAATACTTAAGATAATCACTTTTATTCATATATAATTTTAGGTACAATTTGGAAGAAAATAAATTAAAGTGAGTTGGAAGCATTGCATTTATATTATTTTATGAAGATCAATTTTTACTTGTCATATGGATCAAGAAGAAGAAAATTAAAAGATAAGAAAAATGAAACATAAAAATGAAGAAAAATTTAAAAGTAAGCAGCTGACAAAAAGAGACAAAATGATAGTGTAAATGAAGAAAACGCAGAAGCAAGGAGTAGGCAAAATGCAGGCAATGCTTGCACACAACACAGATGTTGTTCATTATGCACTGCGTTGTGCATAAAACACAAGAAACGCCTGCGAACAATGCAGATGTTGTACGTTAAACGCACAATGCGTCTGCATTCCAACGCAGCATGTGAGGCATTTTGATAAAATGCAGAGAAGAGAACAGCGGGTGCCACATAAGGATTTAAGAGGGGCGATGTTTATTTGTCCCATCAGACGCTACAGTGGGGTGCAATAGGTATGGGCATGAAGCAGACGAGGGTCTGTGGCTTGGTGCAACTTGGTTGGAGCTTGCGAGAAGCTGGAGAGCTGGTGCAGGCGTGGAGAAGGGCAGGCACAGTGAAAAGAAAAAGGCAATGAACAGCGTCCATGACCCAAACTTTACCACATTAAATTGTCACATCAATGAACAGTGAAATTGAGAAAAGCTTGCAGCAATGAGGAGAAACTAAAGATCTTCGGTGGGGCTATAACATGGGGTTGAAGCATTTTTCTGGGATAGACTCATGATGGGCTAGGCATCCTAATGTTAGTTTTGAGGTGACATCAATGCCGACGACCCGGGTTAAGTGTTTTTTTAATTATTTTGTTGTTTCTTTCTCTTATTAGAAATTGATTGTGTTATCCTATGTTAATTGATTTGGGTTTTTATATGGATAATCGGATTTTTATTATTGTTCGTTTATTTGTATATGAACCTACTAGGTATTATGAGATGATAATTTTAATGCATTCATTGAATCGTTAATTGCAAACCCATTGCTAGAATTTTGACATAATCTGTAATTGTTATGTTGAATTTCATGTGTAGTGACTAATGATTCATAATCATTAGGGATAACATGACCTAGGTTAAATGACACTTCGTATGTAGTTGTTGCCTTGATTAATCAGTTTTCTTAATTTGTAATGCTACTGCCTAATTAAATCTAAAGATCGTATCCTAGGTTATTTGGTGGATAGGTTTAATTAACGATCGTATCTTGATTAAACAAAACCTAAGGAAAAACTCGGGTTAATTATCAACTCATGATTAATAGTTTCTAGGAGAGGTTAAAAAACAACAAATTAATGAAAAATGCTTAATTAGGGTGTAGACCGAGATTGAACCAAAGAATCATGTCCCTACCGAATTTTCCACTTCTATTTTTTTGCATGTTTTCTTTAATTTGTTTTTATTAGTTAGTTTCATTTTTTTCTTCTTCTTTCAAACAAACAAAGCCCCCTGTTAAACCTAAACACCGATTAATTTCATTTCATAAACTTTACATACACTCTCTGTGAGATCAACCTAGACTCACCATTACTATAGTAGTAGGTCTAGTTATTTTTTTTTGACTAGCGTAATAACACGCGATCAACGAGCCTACTGGGTATGACCCGTGACATCTTGGGGTCGATCATAGCTAGTGAATCCTGGGTTGTGGGTCATAGGCAGCAAGTGAGCCACGGGTCACAGGTCAAGGTGGTCAGGCTAGGCCATGGCCCACCCACTAGGCATAAACAAAATGGCATCGTTTTGTTTGTTACAAAACAACGTCGTTTTGTTCATGTTTAAAATATTTTTTCCACTGACAAAACAACGTCGTCTTGCTTTAAGAGTAAAATGACATTGTTTAAGACATAAGACATTTAATAAAATATGAGAAAAAATGGCATCATATTCTTACAAGTAAAAACGACATCATTTTGCCTTTCATTAAATGAAAGGCACCCAGCTGCCTCCCTCCCTCGCACACTTGCCCCTGCCCGTCTGTCCGCCTACTACCTTAGCTACTTACCTCCATCTTCCTTCATCCTCTAGCATTCATAGTCTCACAATCTTCCCTAGAACTCCCTTCGTCCTTGACAACTCCCTCGCACAACACTTTTCACTTCTCTGTTCTTCTTCTTCCTTTCACTTTGTTCATCCAATCCTTTTTTTTGTATATCATCTGTTGTGGCAATGTCGAAGGTAAGCTCTCATTCTCTCTTTATTAATTTGGATTTTTTCATTATCTTGAGATGTGATGTGGCTAATTTGAGAACTTTGTATGTTAATATTGGGAATATGGGATAACACTTGTAATGTGTTCGATGAAATGCAACAGATATTAATATGTTTGATTTCACACTTCAAATCATCTTTCCTACTATGTTAGTATTTTGATCTTTTGTTTCTACTAACCTCGGCTCAGTATTGAGTTCATAGCTCTATAATAGCTCTAGTATTGAGATCACAGCTTAAACATGGCCATGCCATCTCATTTGTCATGGATCATATTTTCTTGCTCATTAATATATTAGTTTATTAATTGCTCAATTATACGAGCACAGAAGCAAATCATATTAAGTAGTTGGTATTATGCTGCATTCATCTTTTCTATGATAAAATTCAACTTCAAAGTTGAGATGTGCTTATTTGTCATTATATTGAATTGAAGTATGAAATTAAAGATAGTAGTACCATTCATCTATGTGCTAGGGTCCTAGACTAGGTTGTATTCACTCTTGTTTCCTAAGTGACTTGTGGAATAGTTTGGTTTGTAATATAACCACACAGAAGTGTAATATCCTACCTCCTAACATTGTTAAGAGATCAAACTGTTAGATTGAGTCACATGAGTTATTTCATTTAAGAATTTACAAGATGCATTTCATTCACATATATAATATTCATATACACATATGAATCATGATTTAGAAAACATTGCAAGATAGTATATGCACTCAATTGACATGTTCCAGGGTATGAAAGATTTGTACTGATCATGATGTAATTATGTGTTGATTTTGTCTTGAATTTTGTTTTGATGGACTATAATTAGTAAATTGGGAATTTATCATTGCAATTGAGTAATTGATGAGGTAATATGTGTATCTATTCTAAGAAAAATATTAAAGATCAAGACAAATTGATACATGGAAATTTAGGTTGATTAGGCCTATGAAATGATGACGTGTGGCATTAGAAATATGTGACAAATGACACTTTAGACTTGCAGCATGTGGAGCTTTAGAATGATGACATATGTAGCTTTACAAATGATGACATATGTAGCCTTATAATTGGTGACATGTGTAGCCTTACAAGTAGTGACATTTGGATGCTTAAATAAGTGACATGTGGAGCCTAAAGTAAGTGACACATGGACCAATATAATAGTGATATAAGGACCAATAGAAGGATAACATATGTAATAAGAAAAGGGTGACACATGGACCAATGGAATGATAACATATGAATTAGTTTGACCTTTTTTAATTTTCGAGAGAAAATAGATGAAAAAGGCAATAGAAATGAGAGTGGAGGTCGTCCATAAGGTTAGAAGAGAGAGAAAAAAGAAAATGAGAAGAGAAGGAAAGAAAAAGGGGAGAGAAGAGGAGAAGAAAAGAAGTTCTCAAGGTATGTTGAAATTATGGTTTCAATTTCATCTTTCTCTTTCGATCTACCTTTCATATCAATAGAGCACTAATTTGAAGAAACTTAAACAATGAAAGCTATAGATATAGGTCTTAACTTGACCTTTGTGAAAGTGGCTTGACAAATACTGCTTGTGATAGACCCCTGTGCAAGCACCTTGTATTATTTCCTTATTTTTTAGGGCCTTAGATCCGAATTAGTGAAAGTATAAAACATGGAAAATGATTATTGATGCCTTATTAATGCCTCTATGAAATGGTTTGGTTAGGAGATGTCTTGATAATTATTTATTAAGGATTGAGTATTGGTTGCCAAACTGTTTCTTACCAGAAACAGGACATAATGGGATGGAGATTATATCTTAGAGGGAGATGTTGTTTGTGTAATTTTTGGATATATTAAGAATAATGAAATCTAGTTTTAGGGGGCATAAGAATCATGGCATTTGGATCATTTTAGAGAGAGTAATTATTAAAAGAAGACAACTTGTTCATAAAGGAACATTAGGAAGAAAAGGATGTAAACATTGAACATAAGGTTAGGTTAGCTTCATGTTGAGGAGACATTGAGATAAATTAGTAAGTGAATTATTGACGTATTTAAATATGTTAGAATAACATTTATGATGATTGATTAGGGATGAATTTGGTTGTGGTGTTGGTGTTGAATGTGTGTTGGGAATTTAATGAGTGGATTGGTTATGTTCTATTTTGATTTTGATGCTTGAAAGACCATAATATGTGAACTACTAAATGAATGATTTGAATTGGAATTAGAAATGAATTGATGAGGAATTGAAATATCTTTAAGGTATAATTAAGGTATAATTGATGAACTATCTAAAAGGTGTCAAATTAAAAAAAAAGTGGAAGGAAAGTGAAGGTAAACTTTCCGTCCACCTATCCCACAATCGTGGGAATTTTATTGGTTCCTTCCCATGATCGTGGAAATGCTTAGTAGTGAGAAAGAATTATGTTTTGTGTTTTGGTTGAATCATATAAGGATAAGGCACTATACATTATTGTGTTTGGACTTGATTGAGGCTTAAAATGAACTTAGTTTGATGATGAATCAATTGGTTAAGTGATTGATGAGTTTAGGTTATTAATTAATGTTAAAATTTAAGGAATGGATTGTTTGATGTCAATGCATAAGACTTTGGGAAGTATGAGTTATTAATGGTATAAACATGTTCCCTTAAATGCAAATGTGATTCAAAGGATATGATCAATGTGAATTATTTATAAATGAATGAGAATTGGGAAATTGTGTGAATAAAAAGAATTAGAAAAGGATTAGTGATCATATGATTGATGAATTGAGAGTGATCAAACATACTTAAGGTATAAACCTCATTTCAAACAAGTTATGTACAAGTTATAATGGATGAATGGTCAAGACTTGTGAATAAGGATACATTCCCAAGATAGTCAATTGAGCATGCATTAAAAATGACATATCTACGTATGCATGATTGAATATTCATTTGATTAAACAATTTAGTAAAGTGTGAATTATGTGTATATTGTATGATATAGAAGCGCAAATATACCAAAAGCATCCAGACATTGTTGGATCGTCAAGACAATAGTTATTTTGAAGCATATTATGAGTCAACCTAGATGTGTAAACTCAATTATATGGGTGTTTTTGATTTGAGTTATATGTGTAGTAAGTTGACATAGATGTTTCTCACTAAGCTTGAATTATTTTTGATTAATTTTTATATATTGAATTGTCACTGGTATGATTGTGATAATTCTGGACCATTAATTGTCTGAGGAGATCATTATTCAGGATTGTATAGGAAATTCTTAATGATTGTATGTGAATGTGGGAAAATTGTGTACTTAATTCGGACTTCGATATGATAATTGTGATAAATGACTATGCACACTGAATGAAAGTGAGTGATAGCACATCATGTGAAATGATGGATTTCATGACACTAATATGCATGATTAGATAAAGGAGTTGTGACCAGAGTGACTAGCCCGAAAAGAGCTTAAAGCTCATAAATGTACACACAGAGCCACAAGCTCAACGATTAATGAGCCTGGTATCCACAATAGATATGGGATAGTATTTGAAATGAGCTTGGTATCTACAATGGGTACGGGATAGTATTTAAAATGAGCCCATTATCTATAATAGATACGGAACAGTTAAATAGGCACTCTATCATAACAAAATAAAAATAAAAGTGGAATCTCATGTGCATTTGCATCCATATCTTTACAGGTACCATGTGAATATTTGCAAAGAATGACTGAATTGAGTGGATATAATGATATGTTATGTTTGTGTATATGTGGATGATATGAATGAGACGAAATGAATTATTAGATTATCCTAAAATGATTACAAGAAATATTTGTAGTAATAATGGGCTTGTTGAAATATAATGATTACTGTGATTAGGTACTAAATTCTGAACGATATGATATATAAGATTTGATGCTGATAAGCAATCACAAAATATTTCTGAAGAAAAAAGGCAAAAAAATTAGATATATACATCTTTCAGCCATTCATATTTTTTAAAGTTTACTTTTAAAAAAGGAATTGATTCTCCCATTAGAAATTCCCTTAAAATCTCAAATTTTAGATGAAACAATTACTATAGCCTATAAATTTTATCGCGAAAATTTAATGACAACAGGACAATATCCTTTTTCAATTACTTATCAAATTAGTTATGCTTTAACTAATTCTCATCATAGTATTGAATTTAAAAATACAGATCGAATTTATATCGATCAATTATTTAATGATGTAGCTAAAGTGGGAATATATTTAAAAACTAGTCCAAGAGAATTACCAAATATTAGTTATCCTATAAAATTACAAAATACACCAATTTCTTATGATATACCTCGTTTATCTTTAAGTGTAAATAAATTACTTAAACAATAATCTAATCTTTTCAGATCATATTCAACAATATTAGAAATCTTATTAAATTTACTGATTTTTGCATATCTTATAAAGAAATAGATAAAAATTCAAAACAATTAGTTGATGAATTAATTGACATAAAAAAACTTCAAGAATTAAAAAGTCATCTTCAAAATACTTTATGAGTGTTACTAAGCAATTATTTGAGTTATTAGACAAACAACTTAACATTGAAAATCAATTAAAAGAAATAATACAATTATTAAATCAAAATTATCAATCACAACAATTTAATGAAATCAAAGAAATTTATAAAATATTAGAATCCTTAGTTAAATGTTATAAAAAATTATTTAAAATAATATATCCAATAGATGGAAAATTAGAAAAAAAATAGATAATTTAATAATAAACATATTAGACAAAAAAAATTGGTATTATAGCCATCTAGCTCATCAAATATAACTTTAGTAAAACCATGGAAAATATAGAAAAAGACATTAAAAATCAATTGGAAGAAATTACTCAATTAGTAAATAAAATTACTTTAAATAATGAAAAAAACCTTATGAATTAATAAAACCTATTACTGATCAAGATGAAATAATTTTTGGCTATGAATTGGATCAACAAGAAGTATATGTAGATCAACCAAGTTCAAAACTAGAAGAACAACCAGAAACAAGTCAAAGTGGGAAAAAAGGAAAAGAGAAAATAAATTTACTTATAATTGGAATTATAAACCTATAGAATAAGAAGAATTAAATCTCTTTGGATATTACAAAAGAGATAATAAAATACGAAAATTCCCTATAGAATATACACTAAAACCTATAACAATAGGCCTAAATGGAATCCTTAATTTAGACTGTGTTTTATCTCCAAAAAACTTATTACTTGAATGGTCTAATAAATTATCATTAATCTCCAAACCTTTATGGAATTTTATTACTTATAAAACTACTGGTATAGATTTAATTTTTTTTAGATAACGAAGTTCGAATAAAAAATGCTACTGAATTTCTTAATGCTATTGAACCAATCAAAGCTTTTCATATAGTAACTAAAGAAATTTATAAGGAATTTATAGGAAAAGATATAACTTATATAAACAAGAAATTGAAAATGAAGAAAGAAAAAATGCCTTGTGACATCTAAACAATATATGAATATGTGATATTTGTTATTTAGAAGAATATATTTGTGAATTTAAAAATATTATTATAAATTAACTCGAATAGAATAAGAAATGTATATACAAATATTTATTCAAAAACTACCTTATCCAATAAATACAGTAGAAGAACTATTTTTAATGAAACAAGATAATAATTTAGTAGCATACAATCTAGGAGGGGTTATTTCAATAGTAAAAGAAGTATTATAACAAAAATGCTTAG
The DNA here is from genome assembly GCA_025531925.1 of Erythroxylum plowmanianum. NCBI lineage: Eukaryota > Viridiplantae > Streptophyta > Magnoliopsida > Malpighiales > Erythroxylaceae > Erythroxylum > Erythroxylum plowmanianum. Next base: position 20,970,011 of record JANVCQ010000232.1, on the reverse strand, counting down.
AAACAAAATTACATAAATCATTAAAACATAAAGATATTCAACTATGTTGTTCTAAATATTTAGAAGTACCTTAACAATATGGATGTGACTCTTTTAATTATCAAACACAAAGAAAGTATAAATATAAATGGTGAAAACATGCATCTTGAGTATATCATAGCACACAGTGGCAAATGATCTCCAATCTTAGTTGCATTTAAATAAGTCATGAAAATTCTTTAAGAGTTTGAACTGTTAGAAATAATAAGAAGAATGATGACCTGTTATAGTCAGAGAAAATGAAAAGTTGTTAATACCATGACCTAGTAGCAGATTTAGTAAAGATTGAAAATGGGCTGGACAACAAAAGGGGGGAATAAAAGTATTGTATCGATCATGTGATTGAATATTTATTACATAGGTATGGGAGATCTTAGATGGTTTGGGATGTTAGACCTAGATTCAATGAACTGATATTTGTGGTTATATTATCGAATATGACATCAGTCTTAAGCTATGGTTGTATACAATTGATTAATGTAAATGTGAATACATTTTCGTGGATTTGACTGATAAAACTAGAGATGTAGGTGGAAATGATAAGATTTAAAATGTACAAACAAAGTTGAAAGAATTTTAACTAGCGTGTTAAGAGCTTATGATTTAGTATATGGTAATATCATTGGATCTGATATCAGAATTTTATGATGGTTACATGTCTTATATTTCTAAATTGATTGAGAACATACTTACGCAAGATGAAATAAATGATAGTGATATATATAGAAGTCCTCAAGGTGAAGCTGACTAGTTATTGTGAGTGCACATCCGATAATATGGTTACCTTGACAAATGATGCTACTAAGCACATGTGTATTAAATGCTTGGATATTGTACAGGGAGTGATCTATGACTTATTAAATGCTCTTAAACACTAGTCCCCATAGAATTTTTTTTAAGATGAATCAGCGTGGTGTAGTGGAAGTGTGGATTCATATGGATATATTAAAATGGTAACCACTAAGGATAGGTAACTTTTATATAGTCATAGGATACCCAAATGTTATCTAGAATCAATTGAGATCAAAGTATCATCTGCTTGAGATATTAATTGGTGACCTTTTGAAAATAAATCTCTAGATAAGATGTAATGGTCTTAATGCTACATACCAAGGCATAAGAGTAAATGTGCATGCCTACTGCATCATCGAGCTTTAGTATATAAAATATTCTGATTATGTAAGATATGAGAGAAATTGATTTTAATGAAATATTATGAATGCTTGAAAAGCAATGATGAATATAGTTGACTGAGAAAGATTTCATGAACCATACAAGTAACTTTAGAGAGAAATCTTCTTTTTATAAAGACATTCAATGAATTATATCATGTAGATCAAATGTTCCATTTCAGGAATTGGTAAATATTGAATGGATCAAAGGTGAATATTGGAGTCGGATAATTATAATACTCAAGGACGAGGAGTTGAACATAATATAGAGATTGTATATATATTTTTATTATTGTAAAGTATCCAAATTACGTTACTGAGTCCTTGAATTTGAGATGATGTTATTACTATTGCTTGAAGGATTTGAAAGCCATGTATCGAGGATCATACATATTAATAGTTGTTGATTTTTGCAGGTTAAGATGATTATTAATTTGAAATCCAAGACTGAGAAATGCTAGAAAATATTCTCATTATATGTTAGGCAAAATGTATTACTAGAAACGAAACATATGTGATCTCTAATTTTGTCAAATTGGAAATATAAGTTATGAACATTGATATATTGTCTTGTTTAGTGATATTGTTAGATATTGATTGTTTTGTATGAATGGATTTGTCCTGTTTAATGCTAAGATCTTTAAGTGTATGAATTGGATGGTATTATCTTACAAAGATAGAGTATTAAGTTGTTATTGCACAATGATACCTTTGAATGTGATGATCAACTATATCTACCTATTATAGATGATCAGAGACCAGAATTGAGATGTTTTCCATACTTGATATTATGAAATATTTAATGATTAACAGATGTAACTAAGGTATCTCGTGTCACAAAAAATTAAGGTGTGAGTAATGGAATGTAGTTATATAGAAATTGCATATTAAAAACATTTTTGTTAGATTTGCAATCTAGAAATTACTTTTCTTATAATTGACTACTCTATAAAAAAATTGGTTAACACTTACAAGGTTTAGTTTGAGACTTACAAAATACAGCTTGACGTTTATTTTTGAAGAAAAGAATAAATCGAAAATGTGTGGTTACTGTATGCGTAGTAGAACTTCTAAAAATGTTGACAATGATATAGAACAAGAGAATATGTTCATGAAATTAAATGGTAGAAGATGTCAAACACCCTTGTATTAAGACGAAGAGGGCCTGAGGAATATTGATGACCTATAATTGATTTAAGATATGGTTGATAAGGTGAAAATCATCTGCAGTGGGAATAAGGTAGTTTAGGACTGACAAAAAGAGTTATGCAAAATAACATAGGAGTGATATAAAGTGCTAGGTGGGAGACAAAGTATTTTGGAAAGTGTCATACTATAGAGAGGAGTGATAGGGTTCAATAATAGGGTAAGAGGAACCTTAAGTACATTAGCCCTTATAAGATTACTCAGAAAGTGGATCTATTGGCTTATAGATTGGCATTGCCATTAGGAAGAAATTAACTCCATATCGTATTTCATGTTAGTATGCTTAAAAAGTATAGGTCAAATCTGAAGCATAATGAATTCTAAAGAAAATGTTATTGTGCCTCCTCTACTATCTTGGTTGTGGATAAATGAGCATGCTTATAAGGTAACAGTGCTTCTTATATAGTTTAACACCAACAATGTCCACAGTTTGATATCCTCGGATATCCACAGCATCGTTATCCAAACCTACAGAAAATGTGTAGACTTAATATAAAAAGGAAACTTAATAGTCATAAATAAGAAATACAATATGATAACATGAATAATTGGTATTGATGAGCATTTGTATTGGTTGTAGTGATGAATTGTACGAATGTGCAATTGTATTGATAATTTGTATGAATGAGCATCAAATATCAATATTTGGTTTATAAATGTGCATTTTTGTTATATGGATAATCTATTTAGGCATATGTTACTAGCTCAGAAAGTTGAGATTGCAAGTAATTTGAGTTATATGGAGGAACCAGTAAAAATGATCAGTTATCAGATTAAGCAGTTGAGGAATTAAGTAATTCCTCTAATAAAAGCTATTGAAGAAATCACTCGAGAGAAGAAGCTATTTGAGAGACTAACTCGAGAGACGAAGCTATTTGAGAGACTAAGGAAAACATGAGACAGCATTACCCCCATTTGTTTGATCGATCAAGTAAGAATTTCGAGGAAAAAGTTTCTTAAAGAAGGGAGAGCTGTAATATCCTGCCTCCTAAAATTGTTAAGAGATTAAATTGATAGATTGAGTCGTATGAGTTATTTCATTTAATAATTTACAAGATACATTTCATTCACATGAATAATATTCATATACATATGTGAATTATGATTTAGAAAACATTGCAAGATAGTATATGCACTCAATTGACATGTTTCAAGGTATGAAAGGGTTTTACTAATCATGATGCAATTGTGTGTTGATTTTGTATTGAATTTTGTTTTGATGGACTATAATTAGTAAATTGGGAATTTATGGTTACAAATGATGAGGTGATATGTGCATCTAGTCTAAGAAAAATGTTAAAAAGCAAGACAAATTGATGCATGGGAATTTAGGTTGATTAGGTCTATGAAATGATGACATGTGGCTTTAGAAATATGTGACAAATGGCACTTTACACTTGTAACATGTGGAGCTTCAGAATGGTGACATATGTAGCTTACAAATGATGACATATGTAGCCTTATAATTAGTGACATGTGTAGCCTTACAAGTAGAGACATATGAAGGCTTAAATGAGTGACATGTGGAGTCTAAAGTAAGTGACACATGGACCAATAGAATTGTGATATATAGACCAATAGAAGGATAACATATGTACCCATAGAAGGGTGACACATGGACTAACAGAATAGTGATATATGGATTAATAGAAGGGTAACATATGTACCAATAAAAACATGACATATGGACCAATGGAATGGTAACACATGAATTAGTTTGACCTTCTTGAATTTTCTAAAGAAAATGGTAATAGAGGTGAGAGTGGAGGTCGACCATAAGGTCATAAGAGAGATAAGAACGAAAATGAGAAGAGAAGCAAAGACAAAGGGAAGAGAAGGAAAGAAAAAGGGAAGAGAAGAGGAGAAGAAAATAAGTTATGAAGGTAAGTTGAAATTCATATTTCAATTTCATCTTTCTCTTTCTATCTTTCTTTCATATCATTAAAGCACGAATTTGAAGAAAATCAAACAATTAAAGTTTTAGACTTAGGTCTTAGCTTCATCTCTGTGAAAGTGGCTTGACAAGATAGTGACTAGAACTCGAGTTATGTTTATTTCCCTAATACTGCCTGTGATAGATCCCTATGCAGGAACCTTTTATTTTTTCTTGATTTTTGAGGGCCTTAAAGTCCAAATTAGTGAAAGTATAAAACATGAAAAATGATTATTGATGTCTTATTAATGCTTTTGTGAAACGATTTGGATAGGAGATGTCTTGATAATTATTTATTGAGGATTGAGTATTAGTTGCCAATCTATTTCTTCCTAGAAATAGGACAAAATTTGAATGGAGATTATATCTTAAAGGGAGATGTTATTTGTGTAATTTTTAGATATATTAAGACTAGTGGAAATCTAGTTTTGGGGGGCATAAGTGTAATAGCCGAGATCACCCGCTTACAGATATTGTCCGCTTTGGGTCTTGGCCCAGCCAAGCCCTCACGGTTTTGGTTTTCTTAAAGCTTTCGCAGGAGGTCACCCATCCTAGAACTACTCTTCCCAAAGCTCGTTTAACCTTGGAGTTTTGATGGGATCCTGTGCGTTAGGCCATGGAAAATGCGTCTGTAAGGGAGGCCTAGCCACCTGCCTGTCCAACCGGCTCGAGTACTGACTCTAGAGCCATCTGTAATAGCCCAGATCACCCGTTTACAGATATTGTCCACTTTGGGCTTTGGCCTAGCCAAGCCCTCACGATTTTGGTTTTCCCAAAGCCTTCGCAGGAGGTCACCCATCCTAGAACTACTCTCCCCAAAGCACGTTTAACCTTGGAAATCTGATGGGATCCCGTGCGTTAGGCCATGAAAAATGCGTCTGTAAGGGAGACCTAGCCACCTATCAGTCCAACCGACCTGAAACCTGGCTCTGATACCATCTGTAATAGCCCAGATCACCCGTTTACAGATTGATATCACAGACAGGACCTGAGCGATATGTCAGTGCAGACGCTGGGCCTCCTGAGGGAGGGTAGATACTTAAAGGTATCGCATATCAACTGGAGAGGAAAACGAAGCAATCTTATAAGGATGTGGAAACCTCTCCCTTGCAGACGCGTTTTCCATGGCCTAATGCACTAGATCCTATCAGAACTTCGAAGTTAAATGTGCTTGTGAGAGAGTAGTACTAGGATGGGTGACCTCCTGGGAAGGCCTTGGGAAAAGCAAAACCGTGAGGGCTTGGCTGGGCCAAGGTCCAAAGCGGACAATAACTATGAGCGGGTGATCTGGGTTGTTACAGATGAGGTTAAATGTGCTTGTGAGAGAGTAGTACTATGATGGGTGATCTCCTGAGAAGGCCTTGGGAAAAGCAAAGCCGTGAGGTCTTGGCTGGGCCAAGGTCCAAAGTGGATAATATCTGTAAGTGGGGTGATCTGGGTTGTTACAGGTAGTACCAGAGTCAGTACTCAGGCCGATTGGACCGACAGGTGGCTAGGCCTCCCTTACAGACAAGTTTTCCATGGTCTAACGCACGGGATCCCATCAGAACTCCAAGGTTAAATGTGCTTTGGGGAGAGTAGTTCTAGCATGGGTGACCTCTTGCGAAGACCTTGGGAAAACCAAAACCGTGAGGGCTTGGCTGGGCCAAGGCCCAAAGCGGACAATATCTGTAAGCGGGTGATCTGGGCTATTACAATAAGAATC
>JANVCQ010000232.1:20942779-20952799 GCA_025531925.1 Erythroxylum plowmanianum | reverse complement strand
CATCAAACCTTAAACATAATCATTCAACTTCATAACTTTTCTCTTCCTTTACACATGACTAAGTCGCCTCAATTTCTTGTTTAATGTCAAATTAAAATTCACAAATCTGAGAAAAGTTCGGGGTCCAACATAAATAGAGGAGAGTTTTAGTACTCTTGATAATTTAGATGTTTAAGGAAGATTTGATGATCCAGCTTGGGCTTATGCTAGATTAGTTCCTATAATAAAGAACCATAGCATTTATGTGTATTGCAATAAGCATTTGAAAGACAAGGGAATCACCAAATTAAAAAAGCATTTAGCTAGGCTCAAAGGTGAAGTAGAGCCTTGTAAAAAACTGAGTTATTGTGTGAAATGACAAATGAAAACTTTAATTGAATAGTATTAGCATGAAAAAGATAAAAGATAAAGGCTAAACTACGAAATTGGTTGTAAAAGTTCTTTTTCTGGTGGTTAGGATGATAATAAGGATGTTGAAAGTGGTGGCATTTTTTACCTAACAAGAAGGGAATGAATGTTACACCTGAAATAAGGAAAAGAAGAAGACTTATGTCTAAATAAGTAGCTTATAGTCTAAATAAATGGCTTAGAAAGTGGATATGACAATGGCTAGATAGTGGTATGATTCAAATGCATCACTTAATGTCATTTAGTCTCATTATTACTAGCTTATGGTGGATGGTATTGTCTCTTATGGTCTAAGATATAAGGGTCCTTTAGCTAATGACTATAAAGGTAAACTTATAAGAAACTTTGTTTATAACATAAAGAGTTATTTAGATAAAAGAAGAATGACTTAGACAACTTATGGATGGTCAATCATTTCTTATGGTTAGACAAATAGAAAAGTAGCTCTGTTCATGAGATAAAGAGTTTTTTTGGCAACATATAAATATTCAATCATATGTGATGGTTAGACAAATACTAGACAGGAACCCATTATTAATTTCTTAGTTTATTCTAATAATGGGACAACGTTTTTGAAGTTTGTTGATGTATTTGGCCTTGTTAGAAATGCTAATACTCTATTTTAGATATTTGATGAAGTTATGAATAAAGTTAGGCTAAAATATTGTTCAGTTCATTACTGACAATGATTCTGCTTAGAAAGCAACTTGGAAAAGATTGCAAAGTAGGTATAATTCTTTCTATTGTACTCCTTGTGCTAAACATTGCATTGAACTGATATTAGAAAATATAGAAAAATACTAGATATTTTCCTATCATTGATGAAAATATGTAGAAAGTAAGGAAAGCGACCAAGTTTATCTATAATTATGCATATGTCTTAAATTTGACGAGGAAGTATTTCACCAATGTAGAAAATTTGGCACCCTGCTATAACAATGTTTGCAGCTAATTTTTATTACTTTAGTTTTTTTTATGAAGCATAAGTTTTGACAAATGTTTACAAGTGATAAGTGAGTCACATCATATTATGCCAGGTTTAATGTTAGAGTTGAGGTTTCTAAAATTATACTTGAAGATCATAAATTTTGTTCCTAGATTCAATTTGAAATTCGAGTTTGTGAGCCTTAAGTAAGAGTGATTTGTCTAACTGATAGTGATGAGAAGGTAATAATGAGTTATTTTTATAATGTTATAAAGACGGTGAAGGTAAAGATGTCAAAATACACGGCCCAGCCCGTAGTCAATGAGTTTGGCTTAGTACCGACCCACGGGTTAGCTGGGTTATAGGCCACGAGTTAAGGTGGTTGGGTTGGGCAGTGACCCGAGTCGAGCAGCTCGACCTATGACCCTCCCACGGGCACAAACAAAACAACGTTGTTTTGTTTGTTGCAAAACGACATCATTTTGTTCATATTTAAAATATTTCTTCCACCAACAAAATGACATCGTTTTGCTTTAAGAGTAAAACAACGTCGTTTAAGATATAAGAAAATTAATAAGAATATGAGACAAAACAATGTTTTGTCGCTCATTAAACGAAAGCCATCCAACCCCTGTCCAACTGCCTCCCTCCTTCCTCGCACGCTCGCCCACTCGCCCCTGCCCATCAGCCTTTTGCCTGCCTCCATCTCCCTTCATCCCCGAGAACTCACAGTCTCACCTAGTGATCCAGTTGCTTTCGCAATTTCACTCTGACTCACACAACACTTTTCACTTTTTTATTCTTCTTCTTCATTTGACTTTGTTCCTTCTATCTTCTTCTTCGTATATCATCTGTCGTGGCAATGTCGAAGGTAAGCTCTCATTTTCTCTTTGTCAATTTGGTTTTCTTTGGTTGTCTTGAGATGTGACGTGGCTAATTTGAGAACTTTGTATGTTAATATTGGGAATATGGGACAATGCTTGTAATGTTTTTTTATGAAACATCGCAAATATTAATGTGTTTCATTTCACACTTCGAACCATCTTTCCTGCTACGTTAGTATTTTGATCTTCTATTTCTATTAACCCTAATTTAGTATTGAGTTCATAGCTCTAGAATAGGAAACTGAGGAATAAAAGAAGCGAGCTAACAAAAACATGGTAAAAAGAAATGGACCCAGAAATTGGGGAAATAAAAAAGAAAATTTGAACAATTTGTGCCATTGTAGGAAAACAATGGTTTTTCCATTGTGATATCTCTCCTTTATTCCTTTTATGATAACTTATTAAACATGGCCATGCCATCTCTTTTGTCTCGGATCATATTTTCTTGCTCACCAATGGATTAGTTTATTAATTGCTCAATTATACGAGCACAGAAGCATATCATATTAAGTAGTTAGTATTATGATGCATTCATCTTTTCCATAATAAAGTTCAACTTCAAAGTTAAGTTGTGCTTCTTTGTAGTTATATTGAATTGGATTACGAAATTAAAGGTAGTAATACCATTTATCTCTGTGTAAGGGGTGCTTAGCCTAGGTTGTATTCACTTTTGTTTCCTAAGTGACTTGTGGAATAGTTTGGTCTGTAATATACTTATCCACACAGAAGGGCCATCGAAAACCAACTTATTCTATTTGTTGGTTTCCCTGATAGGAATTTGACTCTACATATGGACCAGCTTGGCACTGCATAGTTGGATTCTTGTATTTTTCCATTGACAAGGTTTACATCCTCCTCTTTAAGACCGCTATTGAGCCTTTGGATCATTTATTGATTTGAGAACTTCATTTCTACCAATTGTATGTTGTTCTTGGTAAATCCAAAATATCAAATCTTAGTTTGTATGTAAAATTGTTGACTTTAATACTCATAAACTCTCATTTTTTTTAATATTTTGTGTAACTCTCTTTATAGGAGTATAAATGAATGTTATGATTGTTATACACATACATATATTAGGGGGGAAAAGAGAATATAAACTTTTAGGGTCAATTTGTTTTTATTTTTAAACAAATGAAGTTTAAAAAAAGTTTCAATAAACCCATACCATTTGCATATTAGTGATAACAAATCCAAGATACAAAGAAACAAATCAACAGAATCATTGTGAATGATTCAATATAAAACAATAATTTCATTAGGATCATTCAACTAAATACAGCAGGATTGTGATACACAACAAACCAAATTGGTATGATTCGTATACAAATCTACTAAGGCTAAAGAAATAGAAAAGGTGAGATGTTAAAGAACACAAAGAAATGATTCATATACAGATTAACTTCCCACACCTCACCCTCTTCTTTACTCTCACCGCACTCTAATTTAATCGTTTCAAATAGAAACCACTTTGCCCGTTTAGTTTCTGGCTTTATCAACTTAATCTTCGTGATATCTATAGCTAACTGTAGCTAGTTCCAAATCATTTTCTTTACTTTATAATGGCATTTATGAATTAATACTGCCAAAATTGAATCTTGATTGATAATTATTTTTCAATTCCTAGACATTACGATACATCCTCATTATTTCGAGACATAATTATAAATATATGGTGGTTATATAAGCGAACATGTTATATAGTTTGCTCCACTGATTATGAGGTACTTGACATATAATTGAGCTAATATGGGATTAGTACTAAGATATTTTTAATTGCCAAAGTTGGCCTTTAGGATTAGCTTGGAGTTGTTTTATAAACAGTTGAAGAGCTAACTTGGTTGGCATGTCATGTATTGGGTAGGCCCTTTTGCCTTTAAAGTTAGTATATTCTACTAACTTACTTAGAGAACCACTTTGATGTTTACGGAATATGCACTGGAGAACCACTTTAATGTCTAGCATACATCAACCTAACTTACTTGGAATTCTAACATAGTTAAACTTCAGATATTCTTTGATTTTCTTGACCATTTTGTTTTATATGGAATATTTTAAATAGAATGTAGGCAAACTATTTTGATTAACAATGTGTCATTTTTCTAATACATTTTTATTTCTAACCTCAAGAATTTATATTTTTTTGTCAGATGGATGAGCTTATTCCTTCAATTGAGAATTCTAATCTAGCACTAGAGGTAGAAGTGGAAACTTCTACTTCAATACCAAGTGATGATAGAACTTCAAATAGAACTTAAGTTAGTCAACATAAAAGTGAAGTTTGGAATCGCTTTAAGAACACTATATCGACCGACATATTTGAAAAAGTAGAGTGCAATTATTGTCATAAGTTGTATTCAAGTGATTCGAAAGCTGGAACGTCTCATTTAAAGAGACATACAAAATCATGTACTAAAAGGAAGATGGTTTTAGGAGTCAAACATTTTTGGCCCTTATCCTTATGAAAGGGAAGAATGAAATGACCATAACAACTTTTAACAACAATAGATCAAGAATTTTGATGGCTAATATGGTTATTGAAGATGAACAACCATTGTCTATGGTTGAAAGCAAGAGATTCACGATATTTCTTAATTCACTCCAACTAACTTTCAAGATTCCAAGTCAGAATACATTGAGGAATGATATTTTCAAAATTTATGAGGATAAGAAGATAGAAACATTAAGAGCATTGTCGAGTGTTCAAGGATAAATTGCCATAACAATGGACATGTGAACAGTTGATAACCAAAAGAAGGGTTAAATGGCGATGACGACATATTATATTGATAATGATTGGAAGTTATGCAATACACTTTTGAGGTAATTTATATTCTTTAATATTATTATCATTTACTTTTTTCATCATTTTATGAATTTATGATTCATGTCGGTATGCTTTTTCATGATAGGTTCATTTATGTGTCGACACTGCATACAAGTGAAAATTGGCAAACATGTTGAAAGACTATTTGATGAATTTGAACATCGACAACAAAGTATCCTCTATCACAGTTGATAATTATAGCACAAATGATGCTATAATTGAGAAGTTAAAGGGTAAGATGCAGGTTGGGAGCTTATTAGCTAGAGGTAAGTTATTTCATATGTGTTATTTTGTGCATATTCTTAACTTGATTGTGAAGGTTGGGTTAGAGATGATAAAGGAAGCAGCAGAGTGTATTCAGAATAATGTTTTGTATTATAGTGCAACTCCTAAAAGAATTGAAACTTTTGAAGATGGTGCCCAAATTTTATGCATTACAAATTCAAAGAAGTTGGTTTTGGATTGTCCTACCAAATGGAACTCAACCTTTAAGATGTTAGAGTTGACAATCCTATATGTTTAGCTATTTGTTAGACTAGCCGAAAGGGATTCTCAGTAACTATGTACCATAAGAGGATCTTAAAGTAAATCACTTGTTAATATAGAAATCACGTATAATATGTAAAATAGACAAGAAGGGGGTTGAATTGTGTAAAATCTTCAAAGATATTAATCTTTAGAAATTTCTTGAATTTCTTTACAAATTCAGATGATCACAAAAACAATTCACTTAAGTTGATGAGTAATGCAATCTAAAAAATTATTATCTACTCTTCTAACAACAAGAAAATTAAAAGGTAAGGGTTAGAGAATAGGTGCCACAATTTTATACTGATTCACCCTTAACCTTGGGTTACGTCCAATCCTCTAAGATTTCACTATACTCTTCAACTTTACACGTATTCTTTTTACACTTGCAGAGCGTCTTCAGGTCTCTCTCACAAAGTATTCTTTATCTGCTTTCTTAGTCTCTCCAGGCTCGAGCCTTTCTTTTTATTGGAAAGATATTGTTTGAGCTTCACGTTATAGATGTATTCGCTCTCTTTCTTTTGCACTTGAATACAGAGTTTTTCTAAGTATTGTACAATTAGATTTTCTCTGTTGTAAAAACGTTATCTTTTTGTTTACGACTATACCTAGTATTTATAGCCTAAATCTTCAACTGTCTTCTTGAATCTTCTATAAACTGTTATTAGTTGAGTCCTGTAACTAACTCCAATTAACTAACTGACTAACGTTCTAGAATAGTTTCTATTTGCATCATCTGGTACTATGCTTCTTCTAATGTCGCGCTTCTTCTGGTGTCCCGCTTCTTCTAGTGTTGCGCTTCTTTTGGTGTTGCGCTTCTTTTGGTGTTGTGCTTTTTCTGGTGTCACACTTCTTATGGGTTTGACCATGTATCTTTTATGTTTGACCATGAATCTTCTGGGTTTGACCATGTATCTTCTGGGTTTGACTTTATGTCACTTACATTTTTCTGTGCACTTAATGAACTTATCAAAATAGTTCACACATTTCTAAGATTATTATTATTTGATTATCATCAAAATTAATAGAAGTGAAGTCTTCTTGACTTAACAATCTCCCCATTTTTAATGATAACAAATAATCATAATATTAGAAGATAAAATAATATTTAGAAGAATAAACAAATAATGTCTAGACGAATAATAATTAAAGCAAAAACACAAGAAATGCATAAGATATACAATGCTTTCTAATATTTTCACTTTTCTCTTTTCTCCTCTTCTCCCCCTATTTGTTATTAATCAAAAAGATAGCTCATCTTAGACGCTTCAGAATTTTAGAATACATATGTTGAATATCAGTGCAGATCGTCTTCAGGTCTTGTTCAATAGAAACACGTAGAAGTGTTATTTCCTTATGAAGATCACCCACTGAATCACCCAGTTCATCAACCTTAGTATGAATTTCCTCAATATTTTTTGCTAAGATTTCCTGAACTTCCTTATGTTTGTGACTAGCTTCAATCCAATTGATGAAATGCTTCAAAAACTCCGAATTAATAGTTGGATCTTGTTGTATTTCACTAAGTGGATGAAGGTTTTCAACAACATATGGTTCTCTAGGTAAAACGTCTAACTCTATGATTTTGATTGAGGGTAGTTTGAAAGTTTGTTTTCCTTCTGGGAGATCAAGATCATCATCAGGTCTGGGTAGTTTGAAAATTAGTTGCCCAAGAAGGTGTAACACATTTTTGATTGAAGGTATGAAACTTAAGGGTCTAAAATGCATAATTAAATGCACAAAGATCTCTAAATTGAAATTGATACCTTCAACTGTGATACTTTTGTACCTTTGTTCTGTCATAATGCCAACTACCTTGAAACTTTCATCTTTAATAGAAACTCCAAATTGACTCCCTGATGCCCTTGATATGTGATGTGATACATAGACACCTACAAGTTGAGCTACATTACATACATTGTCTATGTTCTTCACAACCACTTGAATATGTTCTTTTGTAAGATCATCTCCATGCCCTTCAGGAAACATCTTCTTCTACCCTTTTTCTTCATTTATTACGGGGGTTGAACATCTTGGTTGTACATCTAGAACAATCTTTATTGTTGTTTTGCTTTTAGTTAGATAGATTGTATAACGATCCTTTGAAATCTTCATTGGATATGGTTTTGATTTCTCATATCGTTGAATACCATATAATCTTTAGTCTTCATGACTGAGAAGATGTATTGTCTGATCGTTTATTAGTATAGGCTCGACTTGTACCTTCAATATCGTTTTAGAAGGTTCTCTAATAATAATTGAACTTCTGTTTCGATCAGGTACTAATTCTTTTATAATCTTCATTTTCAAATCCTTTTTTTGATTGGTTGAGAAGGATTGTAAGGTACTAGCTAGTGTTCAACTGTCTGTACCTTCTGTTGAACATCAGATGAAGAAACCTTTTTTTGACTAAGCTTCATCATCTTTTGTTCTTTTGCTGGTTTGGAAGAGAGTTGTTGTTGAGGCTTCTTCCTCTCAAATACTAACTTTCTTTTTATCTTTGTCTCTTCAGATGATTTTGCTGATTGACTTTACAGAATAGAGACAATCGATCTAGTAGGTTGTTGTCGTTGCTCTTGCTTCTCAAAATCTCCACCAAGAATCAGAACTTTTTTCTTCTTCTGTTCTTGTTTTCATAAGGTCAATAATCTTGATGACCTTCTTGACTTTTTGGTCTTTTCTGATTGGAGCATCTCAACCTTCCTCTTCAAAGACACTTGTTGTGTTGATTTTTGAACCTTGCTTTCCTCCCTCTATAGAATCATCTTAGCTTATATTGGCACATCAAATTATTGTTCAGCCTTTTCTTCTGCAGATGTTCTTCCTGTCGATCGAGGTTTTGTTTATCTTTCAGACGGAACATGTTCACTCCTACTTCGTCTTACTATAAGCTCCCCCTCAGACGTTGCTTTCGGTATAAGAATCATAGAGACATTAATAACACTCTTCACATCTATTTTTACCCTGTTACCTCTATCAAGTAGGATTCCAGATTCTCTAAAGAATCTTGTTAATAGCTTACCGTAAGGTAAAGAGCTATAATAATCTCCCTTAGACTTTATCATGTACTTTAAAATAAAAAATGGAAGATTAATGGGTTGGTGAGTAAGTAAATGAAACAAACAATGTTCATCATTCATTGTCACCATGTCCTTTGAGCCTACTCTTGGTATAATATAGTGGATAAACAATGAATGTAGAACCCTAGCCTTCGAAAGAAGGATTGAAACCTTCTTGACTCTTGGATCACTACTTCTATATAGTTATCGATTGATGTGAGCTTTATCTAACCAACCTTGAGCGATCCATTTTGTATTGTTAAATAGCTTTACTATAATATTTAGACACCCAATAGCCTTCTTGATAGAATCTTGTGTGACTATAATCGATAACCCATCTATTATTGATATTAAGGTGTTATCCACCACCTTTGCATTCTTCCAAAACTCATATATCTCATTTGAAAAGGCCATTTCACGAATGTTGAAGAAATTTTTCCAGCCAATTGCTTCAATTTCTGGTTCGATGTCTATCTGGTTTTTCTTCAAGAAGTGAAATCAACGTGTCTCCTATAGATAAGAGATTTCTCCATTTTTGATTTGTAACAAATAAACACTAAACACAAAAATGTATTTCGCTTAACGTAGCAAGGTTACTATCTAAAGAAAATTCGAAATGAGAAGAATTTGAAGTTTAGAACAGAGTATTGAATCGTCTTTGTTGAGAGCACCAAACAAGTCGATTTAAAAGTTTTTCAAGGAAATTCTATAGTATAATGTATTTTAGAATCTTGAGAAGATTTCCCTCTTATATATACACTTGAAAAGTTACCGTTTGTAACTTACCGTTACTATTTACTTGAAAACTTATGACTTTTTATCTTTTTCTTATACAAATTGTCTAGGTCATGATGTGTCAGACGAATGGTCATTTAACATTACCATATTCAAGTTTAGTCTGATTTCCTTGAATCCATCTTCACTTAAGGGTTTAGTGAAGATATTCACCCATTGTTGATTCATCTCAACAAATTATAGACCGATGATTCCTCTCTATACATAGTCTCGTATAAAATGATGTCTAACTTCAATATGCTTTGCCTTCAAGTGTTGTATTGGATTCTTTGATAGATTAATAACACTTGTGTTGTCATAGAAGATTGAAATATGATCTTCTTGGATAGAATAATCCTCTAACTGATACCTAATATGTAATGTCTGTGAACAACAGCTTGCTACTGACATGCATTTAGCTTCTGGAGTAGATAAGGCAATTGAACTTTGCCTCTTGCTTGACTAAGAAAGTGACAACCTCCACTTGTACTCTTTCTATCAATCCTATCTCCAGCATAATCAGCACCATAGTAGCCAATTAACCTAAAATCTTTACCTTTCTCATACATTAAGCAAAGATCAGTAGAACCTGCCAAGTATCTCAATATTCTTTTG
>JANVCQ010000232.1:20926894-20937964 GCA_025531925.1 Erythroxylum plowmanianum | reverse complement strand
TCGCTCTTATCATAGGATATGTACCGGAATGACCTCTGGGCATCCCGGTGTGTACCCTACGGTAAGGGGGCGCTACACCAAATCTTGCAAAAGCTATATCAATAGAAAGCTAAAAGAAAGATCTATAACTTCCATGAAGAACCTTAAATCAATTTCTGAATTTATAAGGGTCAAAGTTTCAAAACAAAATAACTGTCCCGAAAGTCCATCCTATGCAACATCACCAACTTCTAATAATCATATATTTCAATTAAAAAGTCCAAAATTTTCATACTATATATCATTGGAAAGCTAGAAAAATAATATACAACTTTCAAGAAGACAACTTCATCCAATTCAGCCTAAATCAATACAGTATTTCCCTCGAAGCCACAACTCAAATTCTCACCCTTATGGAAAACTTGAAAAAGGCAATGAACAAATTTGAAACATCATTGGCAAAACACAAACTCACTTCATTAACATCAAAATATATGAGTTTTTACAAAGCTTTAGTGGGCATTTTCAGCCACAATACATCAATATCTCAACATGCCAAATTACAAAAAGATACATGAGCAATAATTTGCTCAAAATGCAACTAAAGCAGTGAAATTGCAAGTCTAGCTTAAAACACAAAAAGATGCAAATTTTGGAGTGATATCTCGATTCTCTTTCACTTGATCTCTAGCTCGTCACCTGGAGAGGGGAAGCAATGGGGGTGAGCTCAAAGCTCTTGAGTAACAGTTTTATAATCGGTAATAAGCAAAACAATTTTAAACCTTCAAAATCAAAGCAAATTCTCATATAAATATATAAAACATATATTTCTCAAATTCACATCTTGTTAAACCAATTCACAACTCACATAAGTCATGCATTCATCAAGCTTGTCAACATATGTAAACACATAAGCACTTAATAATGGTTTGGGTAAGTCCATGAACATGACGAACTACACAATTCCACATAATGGTCCTGTGTAGTTGTAAACTTGAGGGAGTCCATAGAGGAGTTCCATGCCACTAGCGGGCAGGCGGGAGAAGCCTTTATCTTGGTCAACATGCACGTGACATTCTTGAGTAGACTACACCAAACCCATATAGCATGTAATTTATGAACTGAAAATAGTTTGCTTACTTGGCACATTTAAAAAAAACTTGTTTTTCATGAACATGACATATTTCATATGCATTCCCATCATCATTTCACAATTCAACAACTACATTCCTATACCAAGCATAAAGCCATTTCTGAACTCATTCAAAAGCAACAAATACAACAATTGTGAAGCAATTAGAATTCATTCCCAAAATTCACTCACAACAACATGTGGCACATTCTCAATCATTTAAAGGACAATAAATGTTCATTTATAAGGTAGTTGAAAAGTCATTAAATTACATTTATTTGAAGGACATTTATGGCTCATTAACTCAATTATAAAAATGAAACCCACCTTAATTTCCTTGCTTATGAAATTTGCTTAAGAATGTCTTTCCTCTTGCTCCTCTTGCCTCTCTTGATCCCCTCCTTGATTTACTTCATAAATGATAAAATTTCCATTCAACAGGAATTCAAAATTAAGAGCCCACAAAGCAAATTCATTGAAATTGACTCTAGATTGATAAAGCCTATGTATTTCCTAAACTTCATGAACCAAAACCCCTTCCATATACCGAAGTATGAAAATCGAACTTACCTTAAATCTTCACCAATTTATGAGGTTATTGACTCTAAAAAAAGCTATTCCCTTCCATGTTTTTTTCCCTTCTTGAGCAATCTCAAACTCTCTCTTTAAGACTAAGAAAAGGTGAAACCTAGCCCAAAACTCTATTCTTTCCTCAACCTCACCAAAATCTCTCTTTCTCACTTTTGATTTTCGTATAACACTTCTTTTCTTCACCTATTCACGTTTTTTCTTCTTTTCCAGCCCAAAACTCTACCTTTCCTTTCCCATTTAACCCTTAATGAATAAGAAAAGTCCACTTTGCCCTTCCTTTAATGCCTTAGTGCTTTTAACCTTAGGTAAACTACCCAAAATACCCCTTTATGCATTTATTTACTACCTTTATTTCAACTAACCCATGAAATAAATTCCACTAACATAGATATAAGTAAATAAAAAGATTTTACTCCCAAAAATTCACTTATCCAAACCTCATAATTATCTAAATCATGCTTAATTAAAAAAACATTCGGGGGCCAACACATGGACTCCCTCAAGTTTGCATCTACGCAAAACCACTATGTGGGATTGCAATAGTATGTCAAGTTTACAACTACACAGGACCATTATGTGAAAATGTGTCGTTCGTCATGTTTGTAGATCTATCCAAACCATTCTAATGTGCTTATGTGCTTATGATATGTTAATAAGTTTCATGCAATCATGATTTTTAGTTTGTGAATTTTGGTTTTGAATTTGAGAATGATACTTTTATGAATTTAATTAGAGCTTTGTATTGACAAATGAACATTTCAAATGTTTTGCTTATTTTTTCTCTATAAACTTGTTACTCACGAGCTTTCAAGCTCACCCCCATTCCTTCTTATCTCCAGGTAATGAGTAAGAGATTGAGTGAATGAGAGTCCAGGCATCACTCCAAGTTGCATATGTTGTATTTTAAGTTAGATTTTGTAACCATGAGGCTTTAGTTGCATTTCAAGAATTATTAGTTCAAGTATCTTATGTATTTTGAGATTTTTGAGACATTGATGTATTGTGGCTTGAAATTTCATTAAACCTTTGTAAAACTCTTATCTTTGGATGTTAATGAAATATGAATTGTGTATGGATGATATTGAGTAGAAATTAGGTATACTTGAAAAAGTTATCAACTTGAGATGATGAATTATGAACATAAGTTGTTGATATATATATATATATATATCCAAACCATTCTGATGTGCTTATGATATGTTAACAAGTTTGATGCATTCATGATTTATAGTTTGTAAATTTTGATTATGAATTTGAGAATGATACTTTTATGAATTTAATTAGAGCTTTATATTGACAAATGAACATTTCAAAGGTTTTACTTATTTTTATACAATAAACTTGTTACCTACGACCTTTCAAGCTCACCCCTATTCCTTCTTATCTCTACGTAATGAGCAAGAGATTGAGTGAATGAGAGTCTAGACATCACTCCAAGTTGCATAGGTTATATTTTAAGTTAGATTTTGTAACCATGAGGCTTAGTCGCATTTCAAGAATTATTAGTTCAAGTATCTTATGTATTTTGGGATTTTTAAGACATTGATGTATTATGACTTGAAATGTCATTAAACCTTTGTAAAACTCTTATCTTTGGATGTTAATGAAATATGAATTGTGTATGGATGATGTTGAGTAGAAATTAGGTATACTTGAAAAAGTTATCAACTTGAGATGATGAATTATGAACATAAGTTGTTGATATGTATATATATAACATATATATATAAGCGAGATGTTATGGAAAAAAAAGATAGGATTTTTGTGAATGATGAGAACTGGTTGTAAGTGATGATTCAAATGAGTATAGATTAGAGAGTTTAATGAAGTAAAGTTGGTAGTTCAATGGTTATGCTCATGACATTCCAAGTTGTACATTGAAAATTTCAAGTTTTTCATAAGGGTCAAATTGGTGTTCTAACTTCAGAGAAAACTTTGGATTGATACAAGTTGAATTATGCAAAAGTGTCTTCATAAAAGTGGTAGCTTATCTTTCTATCTTTCCAATGATATATATTACGTAATTTTTGGACATTGGAGTTGAAAGTTATGATCATTTGAAATTAATGATGTGCATAGGATGTATATGAGTGACAGCTTTGATTGAGATCGCACTAGGCACTCTCGCGATCGCACTAAGAGCTCTTGTAATAGCACCTTCCCTCCTAATGATCACACTATTCTCCTTGCAATTTCACCTGTCTTCCTCGCAAGTGCACCTTCATCCTCACAATCGCATCTTTATTCCTCGTGATCGCACTCAAAGGGTTTTCCAACTCTGAACATGTTTGACTCTTTTGGCCATAACTTTGTCATCCAATCTCCAAATGAGGTGATTTTTAAACCAATAGATTTCTAACACATTCCTCTATCACTAAAAATAAATTGATATCCTTTGGTGTTGATTTCAAGAAGATGGATGGAAATAAAGTAAGGGTATTGGTTGGAAGAGTATGAATAGGATATTTTACTAAACATACTTTGGTATTTTGATGATATCTTGATCTGTAGAGCTCTTAATGAGACTATTCTTATTTCAGCGTAAACTAGAGACATAGGGATACAAATTGTATAAAGAAATTGAATTTTATTTCAGTCTCTAAGAATTTCAATTTTTGTATGGAATTTGAGCATAGAATACTACTTCAATATAAGAACAGTTTGGAATAGGGGCCCAACACTCATGGTATCAAAGAATGAAGATGAATCGATGTTGGCTAATGAGGGTTTACTGAAACAACCCTACAAGGAAATACACACACTCACTTTTTATGACATCCGAATAGTTGGGCTCCAAAAACGGGGTCCAACATAATATGGTATCAAAGTGCCTAGGTTTAGTATCTTACATGGGCATTTTTGAAAATATGTATCAAGTTACATGCACTCTTGACTAACATGTCTTATCATGTAGCAGCAACTGGTCCTTAGTTTGAGTTGCATGTGTGAGTTACAAGCATGAGTAATTGTTAAGAGTTTAAGCTGATAGAATTGGTGAGAAGAATGATACTCTTTCATGATATGAGGAAAAAAAGAAAGTTTGTGGATAATTAGAAATGAGAAATAGTATATGGGTAAATATGACAGATAATGATTCAACATATTTGTATTGGTGGATGTATTATTGAATATGACACCAATATTGTAATATGGTGTTATATCCTCGAATGTGATAAAGATGTGATTGTATTATCATGGATTGTTTGAGGAAAATAGGGAGACAAGTAGAAATTATGAGATTAAAGTGTACAAGTAGAATGTAAGAAAAACATAAATTGTTATGATCTTAAGAAGATGAAATTAGAACCGAAGTGGTTGTTTGATTAATGTGACAAGAGTTACAATGCACCATAAGAATATATTAGTGGAATTGAGATTAGAATTTCATGATGATTATACATCTATAATTTTAAATTGATTGCGAATATACTATGTAAGATGTAATGAAGGATAATTGAAAGATGAGTTAAATGATAGCAACATATGTACAAGTTCAAAAGGTTAAGTTGAATTTTTATTGTGAGTAACTATCTAATAATGGGATCATCATAACAAGTGCGAATATTGAGCAAATATGTATTAAATGTGTGGAGAAATTAGTATGAATGAGCAAAAAGTATAATAAGTAAATGTGAAATCAGAGGAAATCATATGAATTGAGAAAATCATTTGAGAAAGGAAGTCAATTGGGAAATTGAAAATAACGTGAGACAATGTTACCTCATTGAGGAATTAGTTATTTAAGGAATTACGAGAACTAATCATGGGCACATGGAGCTTTGGAAAGATTTGTTTCAGTTAACAAATTCCCTGACAGTGCTATGGTATTAAAGATTAAAGCGATCTAAGAAAAAATTTTATGATATATTAAATGTATTCAAAAATTTGAGAAGAATAGTTTGAATACTTGAGGAAAAACATGTAAATCGTATGAGTAATGAAAGTAAAGAGAATTTTATAGGAATTATAACACCGATATTAATAATATCATCTGGATTTGGAGATTTTATAGTATACAATGATGTTGTATAAGAGATTAGGATAAACTCCAACGTAGTATAATAAAGTGATTTCATATGTATGGAGACAACTAAAGTCTTATAAGTTGATTATTCGATACATGATTTAGAACTGCTACAGTAGTGATTGTTTTGAAATTTTGGAGACAGTATATGTATAGGAACATCTTAGATATATATATACATATATAGATCATTAAAGTTTGAGGATTGAATACGAGACTGAGAAAATGGATATAAGTACTGAAAGACTATGATTGTACAAATGAGTATTTTCCAGTAAAGTTAGTGTTGTATCTGATACATTAAGTAGAAATTCCAATAGCATTGAAGCATGAATTCAGATATTAAAGTTATCAAATCTAGTGCAAAAAGGAGCATAGAATGTGGAGTTAAATTTTGGGCAAATAAAAGTACTATTTGCTACGGAATTGAAGATCAGTTTCACATGAAAGGATTAACCAAACCCAAATTGAGGATAAAAAAATTGTGAATCTTATTGACGAATTGAAAACAAATCTTAATTTTGAGTTCGAATAGGAAGAATGATACATTGTGATTGAAATAATAAGTATGTATACCGATAAATATGATTGAGCAAAGAGATAGTTAGATAAGCATAAATAACAACCCATGATATACATCCTAGTAAGAATGCACCAAAATAACATTTAGCAGTTAAGAATATAGAATCAAGTGACTAAATGTTTGAATTTGCTGACGGTTTTGACTATCAGAGATATGTTTAAAGCTTATATTTTGGAGTTCATAGGAACATGAGATTAATGTATAGTTCTATTTGACTTTAAGCATCACAATTATTATCATAGTGATAACATTAAATATCGTGCGGCGTTATACAACAGAAAGAGTCGTCTGCCTTTATTTTTGGATGAATAGGGCCAAAGATGGTTGAAGGCTAGAATTGATTCGGGGTCCTACTGATAAGTGAAATTGATTTGTGTTAAAAATTAAATGACTAAAAAAACGAATGAATTAGGTGGATCAATACCAAAGGTATGGGATACAGTGAGATAGACATAAGAGTTAAGTATACTAACACTATAGAGATGTGAACTATGAAGCGAAAGATGAAATATTTTTTAGAGTATCACCTTCCCAAGGTGTGCTTAGATTGAGTGCAAGATGTGCTCAGGTTAGGGTAAAGAAGCAACCAAGCTTGGATTGTATTGGATCATAAAAAGTTATTAAGAACTGGACCATTGACTTATGAGTTAGTATTACTAACAAAGATGTCTCATATTCATAATGTGTTATATGCAAGTATGCTAAGAAACATTGATATGATCTAATATTGTTGTTATCGATGCAGGAAGTGGAAAATTGTGAGTAATCGGAGATATATATATATATATTGAGGAACTAGTTAAGAAAGTGAATGACTAAATAAGTAATAGAAAGACTTGTTAAGTCTATCGACTATTTTCAGTTGGAAGAAAGTAGTCGAGTGATGAAGTTATATGGGTTTAATGGTGGAGCCTATGAGGAAACAATACCCCTACCTATTGTTCACTCAGGTAAGAATTTCGAGGACGAAATTCCTTTAAGAGGAGGAGAAATGTTGGCCCCTGGATTTTGTCTCTAATTAAGCATGATTTAAATAAATTATGAGATTTTGGTAGATTTAATTTTTGGAGTTATTATTATATCAAAGTTATTAGGATTTATTGCATGGGTTAATGGAATTAAAGTGCTAAGGTAATAAGGATGTTCAAGGGTATTTTTGGAAGATCTCTTAAGGTTAAAAGAACATAAGCTTATAAGGAAGGGTAAAAATGATTTTTTGGGCTCATTACGGGTAAAAAAGGAAAGAAGAATATGTTGTCTTGCTTGTTAAGAAGACAAAAACGTGAATTGAAGGGAGGGAAGAGTGGAAAACGAAAATAAGAGACAAGAAGGAGAGGTTTGGGTTTTGACAGAAAGGAAGGAGGAAAAAGCTAAGGTTTCATCATTTCTTAGTTTTCAATAAGGATTTTGAGGTTGTTCAAGAAGAGTAAAAGGTAAAGGAAGAGAAGAGCTTTCATTAGAGCTAAGAAACTCTTCATTTGGTGAAGACTCAAGGTAAGCTCATTGTTAATCTTTTGGATTTTTAAAAGAGTTTTGGTTCATGAAGCTTAGGCATGCATGTGTTTAAGTATTCTAGAATCAATTTTAGTGAATGTGCTTTGTAGGTCTCTAATTTGTAACCCTATTGAATGGAAAATTTTGCCATTGATGAAGGAAATTAAGAAAGGCAAAAGAAGCAAGAGGAGAGGCACATTTGAGCAAGTTCTTAAGCAAGAAATTCAAAGGGGGTACATCTTTATAATAGAGTAAATAAGTCACTAATATTTTCTTTGAATCAAGAAAGTTAATGATTTAAATTGCATCATAAATATTGTATTTATTGCTTCTTAAATGAATTGAGAATTTGCTATATGTTGATATATGAATTGTGTGGATGATTTATGAAAAGACTTTGAAAATGATTTTTTTAAATAACATATTTATGAAATCATGTTTTCAGAAATGGGTTTCGAAATATCTCATGTTCATGAAAAACGAGTTTCCAAAATGTGCCCTTTGGGCAAACCATTTTCAATCCATGAATTACATGTTATATGGGTTTAGTGTAGTCCATTCAAATATGTCACGTACACGTTGACCAAATTAAAGACTTCTCCCACCTGCCTGCTAGTAGCACGGAGCTCCTTTATGGACTCCCTCAAGTTTAAATCTACGCAAAACCAATATATGCGATTGCGATAGTACGTCAAGTTTACGATTACACAGGACCATTATGTGAAAATGTGCAGCTCATCATATTTATGGATCTACCCAAACCATCCTGATGTACTTATGTGCTTATGTGCTTATGATATATTAACAAGTTTGATGCATTCATGATTTATAGTTTGTGAATTTTGGTTATGAATTTGAGAACAATACTTTTATGAATTTAATTAGAACTTTGTATTGACAAATGATCATTTCAAAGGTTTTGTTTATTTTTTCGTTATAAATTTATTACCTACGAGCTTTCAAGCTCACCCTCATTCCTTCTCATCTCTACGTAATGAGTAAGAGATTGAGTGATTGAGAGTCTAAGCATCACTCCAAGTTGTATATGTTGTATTTTAAGTTAGATTTTGTAACCATGAGGCTTTAGTCACAATTCAAGAATTATTAGTTCAAGTATCTTATGTATTTTGAGATTTTTGAGACATTGATGTATTGTGGCTTGAAATGTCATTAAACCTTTATAAAACTCTTATCTTTGGATGTTAATGAAATATGAATTGTGTATGGATAATGTTGAGTAGAAATTAGTTATACTTGAAAAAGTTATCAACTTGAGATGATGAATTATGAACATGAGTTGTTGATATACATACATACATATATATATATATATACATACATACATATATATATATACATACATACATACATACATACATACATACATATATATATATATATATATATATATATAGATGTTATAGAAAAGAAAGATAGGATTTTTGCGAATTATGAGAATTAGTTGTAAGTGATGAGTCAAATGAGTAGAGATTAGAGAGTTTAATGAAGTAAAGTTGGTAGTTCAATAGTTATGACATTCCAAGTTGTACAATGAAATTTTCAAGTTTTTCATAAGGGTCAAATTGGTATTCTGACTTTAGGGGAAAATCAGGATTGATTCATGCTGAACTAGGCAAATGTGTCTTCATGAAAGTTGTATCTTATCTTTCTGGCTTTCCAATGGTATATAGTACGTAATTTTTGGATATCATACTTGAATGTTATGATCATTTGAAGTTAGTAATGTCACATAGGATGTATATGCGAGACAACTTTGATCGCGATCGCATCTAGCACTCTCGCGATTGCACCAAGTACTATTGCGATCTCACCTTCCTTCCTTACGATCGCACTATTCTCTTTGTCATCGCACCTGCTTTCCTCACGAGCGCATCTTCATACTTACAATCGCACCTTTATTCCTCACGATCGCAGCTGAAGGGTTTTCCAACTCTAAACAAGTTTGACTATTTTAGCTATAACTTTGTCATCCGACCTCTAAATAAGATGATTTTTAAACCAATAGATTCTAACACATTCCTCTATCTCTCCATAGAAATTGATAGCCTTTGGTGTTGATTTCAAAAAGAAGGATGGAAAGAACATAAGGGTATCGGTTGGAAGAGTATGAATAGGATACTTTGCTAAATGTACTTCGGTATTTTGATGATATCTTGGTCTATAAAGCTTTGAATGAGACGATTCTTGTTTCAGTATAAACTAGAGACATAAAGATACAAATTGTATGAAGAAATTAAATTTTAATTCAGTCTCTAAGAATTTCAATTTTTGGATGGAAGTTGAGCACAAAATACTACTTTAGTATAAGAACAATTCGAAATTGGGGCTCAACACTCATAGTATCAGAGAATGAAGATGAATCGATGTTAGCTAGTAAGGGTTCATTGAACAACCCTACAAGGAAATACGCATGCTCATCTTTTATGACATCTGGATAGTTGGGCTCCGGAAATGGGAACCAACACAAGGTATCTCTTTTAAAAATTATTATATTTTGATGTTACTTATAACATCTTATATTTATGATAGCTCACTCGATAGTACTCGAATATAGTATTAATTATATGGATATATTTGAGTATATCAGTAAATAATATTTTATTATAAAGTAATTAAAGAAAACATTATATTATTATTGATTAGTAGAGATTTCACAAATTATTTTTATAGAGTTAATTGAGATTTAAAAAGGTATTTTCAAATATCAATTACAAATTAGCAAGAAGGAGAATTATTAGATTTAAATAAATTAGATACTAATTTCATACCCTATGTCCAAATAAAATATTGAATAACAAAATAATTAAATTATACTTCATAATCATGCATGAACAGATTGAGTCAAACTATTTTGATATTCCTAATATTTGAGTTATCATGACATGTTACTAGATACTAATTTTGATCTATAATTATGCATTGTTTAGTTGAATAACTAAAGATAAATTTAAAAGTGCCTTAGTTTATCTAATCCTAATTATAAATTGTAATTATGATTTATAATTATTGACAATATATTATAAACCTAATGGGCTACACAGGAAGAGCGGCTAAAAATAGAAAAAATCAATTTAAATTTAATTAAACTTAATTGTAAATTTTAAGAAACTTAAATATGAAATATATGATTTTATTAAAATTAACTTGTAATTAAAGTTATAGTTAGATTTTGATTATAGTTAAAATTTTAATTTTGGTAAGAAAGAGATAATATTTCTTTTTTATAAATAAGAGGAAGAAATAAGG
>JANVCQ010000232.1:20911920-20925756 GCA_025531925.1 Erythroxylum plowmanianum | reverse complement strand
AATTCTCTTGTTGCAATTAATCCTGTTGGTTTTATATTGTAATGACACATTTTGCTGAGTTTTCTGGGATTCTCAAAGCTCCTTTCAAGACAGGACAGGATTGGAAAAAAGAAAAAGAAAAAGAGAATAGCAACTTCAATAATTAATCTAAGACGACTTTCTTAGCGTGAACTGTTTTTGGTGTGGTTAAAGAAGGATAAGGACATATGACCATAATTTATTAATGTGATTCCTTACATGTAGCATGTATTGGTTTTCAATATATAGCTTCGAGTGTTTTCATCATCAGATGCTCCTTGAAATGAGGCCACTACGACAAGGACACGTATTCCCACTCGTGCACATGCTAGATCAGTAGCCATTGGTCAAGGGCCCATCCCATCTAACAGTAAGAAGTCAACAAAAGTATGTCCACTTATTCAATAAAGATTTGAGGGAAGAACCAAATGAAGATCGATCCTTTAAATGTTTATTAAAATATCACGGGAAACATATATCCACACTAACGACTGCCAACCTCGGTTTCCTCAAAAATGCAATCTAAAAAAATAATATTCAACAATTAGAAATAAGGAGCTTTATTGGATGCCAGTGCATTAATGCAAATTACCTTAATCTCCCCAATCTAACACCTGTACCTAGTTAAAATCCAATTACTTTCAACTTCGGGCACCCCATCTAAGTCTTGTCTTATATAAAGCTCCATACCCCTTACTTTCTTCACCACCAAACTGTCCTAATTATCTCTCTCTGCTTCTTTCTGTGAATAGGATGGTGTGCAAAGCAACCAGCTGTAACTGATCAAGAGAAGGTTAATTAGCTATGAAGCAAGAGGGTTCAGGCTTTTGCAATGGGCATGTTCGCCATCCGTGCAGATCCTTCCGACGCAGGTGCAGCCGGCTAGTGAAGGAGCAAAGGGCAAGGTTCTACATTCTTCGACGATGTATCATTATGCTAGTGTGCTGGCATGAGTGTAATGACCCTTAATATGCAAAACCCTGTGTAAACAAAATTTTGTGGCATGTGTCGCGCCTGTGTGTGCTCATATTAGTTAGATAAAAAATTACGCATAGGAGATTTTCAGTTTTTTAGTATAACAGGAAGATTGTAGCTCATGTGGTGAAAGTTGAACAGCTTTGTTTTAAATGCTACACTTCCTTATAATCTGATAAGATTTTCTTCTTGAATGTACACACCTCAAGATCTTCTTCTACTGTGGCACTAACTTTGTGTTAGATGGAGAAATGTTCAGATTTTTATAGTTTGGCGTACAGATTTCATAAGTAAAGGAAGTTAATTATTAATAAATAGCATCTCAGATAGTTGGCGTAGAGTTAATCTGGGTTCCTGATAATCAATTGCAGATAGGATCCACATACTTGTTAATGATCCTCTTATCTTACTTCTTCTCTTTTTCATTTTTTTTTCTTACTCCATGATATGACTTGGATAAACACCCATGTCAACAGTTCAATCTCAGACAAAAAGCAACAAGCAATTTGATGACCTTCAATTTTTATTTCCTAAATTCTCTTTTCATGGTGGAACCGTTAAGAGTAGTTTATGGAACAGTACATGTAGCATCTGTACACGATGGTGCCTTCTGCAAGGCCTTTACGCAATTGATCGATCTTTTCTTAAACTTTGTCACAATCACGTGAAAATTAACATATAAGATATACAATCTAAAGCACTTCCTTGAAAATCTTTCCTTAAAGTGGAAATGACCATCATCACTCAGCTAGTGAGGTAGACTGCTGTAAATTAAGTGCTTGTTCTACATTTTCGTCTCAGTGAGGGGGCATTGCAAACTAGGTAGATACATAGATAATAAGTAGCTTTTGAAATTAATTATGCGATAAATTATCCTTTGACATGATTGCTGCACGATGAGCAAGTCAAATTAATTTATATCAGTACCATTCATTTTGACTCTGGTAATTTATATTTTATATAAATGGAAACATTAAATCTTAAAAGAAAATTTTAATGGAAAATTTTCTACATAAATTGATGAAATTTTAACTTAATAAAAAGTCTTTTTTATTTTTAAAATTTTCATAAAAAATGATAAAATTTTGTTTCATTCATTACATCGAAATATAGTTTAACTATTGTAAGCAAATATATTCATAGACAATTTTTGTAAATATATGTGTTTTAATAATAAAAAGAAAATAAAAAATCACTATAAAAAGAAAGTTTTAATAAGGGAAAATCATGTCATTATTAAAAAAATAGTCCTTTGTATCTTATAATTACCAAATTTTCTTATAATAATTTTATTGTTATTATATATTTTATTGATTTCGGTTAAAATTGAGTCTTTATTTATCAGTACTTATTTAATGAATCGAGTTGAAGTAGAAAAAAAAAACACAAGATTTAAGAAATTTGGGGTGAAAAAATAGTAAAGAATAAGAGAATTAGGGAGAGACTGCTGAGGTAAGCCGACAGAGAGAATCTTTGTCACAGCGTCGTATCGTACGCACTTTCAACGTCTGCACCGCTTCTCACTCCCTTATCTCATCGCCTGAGGCCTGTGCAGTTAAGTGGGCCTTGAACCCCCTCGTGCGGATTCTCTCTCTTTTCACTTTTCAGTTTTACTTTTCTTTTCTCAACTGGCTCGGCTCAGGCTTTGGCTTTACTTACAGCTGAAATTGTTTCGTACCTGTGTTTTCTTTTTCTTTTAATTCACTTGCACAACAGTATGAAACACACCTCAAGGCCTCGCTTGTTAGGAGTAGATAATATTATCTCTTTTTTCTTGGTAAGATATATCGTTCGTAGTTTCAATTAAAGACCGTAATTCGAATGAAATGGTGCATTTTAAGAACATCACTCATCAAAACAATTAATTCAATCAAATGTCAGTACTGTTTCAGATTTCACAGACGGCTAATTGATTTGTTGACTGGATGAAGCAACGAATTCCCATGCAGGATACTGAAGTTGTAGTTACGACCAAATAATTGCTCCTTTTCATGGATTGCTGTGTACAAATTATGAAGGACTCAAAATGAGCAGAGCTCGGAGGATGTCAGAGGGGACCATCAGAAGGTGTGTCGTGAGTTGGTCTAATCAAACAACTTCAAGTTTTCTACAGAAAAGGTCTGCATCGCACATTTCTTAACTTTCTTTCCGTGGCTTTTTCTCTATTTCGCGTTTTTCGTTGTATCCTATTCCTATACAGTCTCTGGTCAGTTTCTGGTTTTAGGTGTATGATGGAAAAAACCTTTGAACCCTGATGCCAGAAAGGAATTCAATTTGGTTGGTGAAATACAGCTAGTCAGGTTTTTCTATTTAAACCGACTTACTGATCTTCCTTTTGAAAGCTAAAACCTGTAATCAGAAACCTGATCGGAGGACTAAAAGGAAAAAAAATCTGTCAAAGGAAGATTATGTTTTGGCGTGCAAGATTATACTTGTTTTAGTGTTGGAACATGAGATTAACTTTATTTATCCTAAAACTGGGTTCTAGGGCAAGTATGCCCACCTACAAGCGACGAAGTTTCCTGAGCATGTGCTCTGATTGTACAAACGTTAGATCCCATGAGTTAGCAACAGGGTAGTTGAGAGATTAACCATCTTAGTATGCCCCCATTTTTCTGTAACCATTGGACCCATGCAATAAATCCTTCACATTACACAAACAGGTTTACCGTAAATGTACTGGAGAATCACGTTGACGGACTAAACCACCGGACCGGAATACCTAATTACCTTTCATGGCCTCTTGTTTCGAGGATTTCGACCGCATTTAACCAGAGAGCAGTGTCACCTAACTACTAAACCAGCTAATTGCTACTTATGTACGCATTCCTTATGTTAACAAGTTTATCACAGTTGTTTTCTAGCAATTCGTACAAAATTTGTTGAATCTTAATAATATATATGTACACTACCCAAGTGTTATCCTTCTCTTAACTTTACTTTTCCTTATAATCTTAAATGGAAGCTAGGATATATGTAATCTTAATTGTGTTGTGTCTATTTGTTTGTAAAAATATCTAAGGTAAGGTAAGAAAAAACTAAAAGGAAAAAAACAAAATAGCTGAAACTCAATAGTTTAGTTCAATTCAGTAATGTCATTAATGCGATTGCTTAGCATTTTTGAAGTGGCCCATCAAACTTTGTAAGTACAAAAAATGCGTGCAAGGGGGTGTGGGGGAATGGCCATGTTGCCCATTTATGGACACTATGGATGTCTACCCCTATCAAGATAACATTAATCATAAAAGACATCTACCCCACCAAAATTGAGGTTAAATGTATCTTCAAAATCAAAGCACAGCACAGATAGTCAACATCCAATTGCATGTTTCAAGATTGTGATAATGTACAACATGTGTGCCAAGAATAGGAATGGAACATGGACGATCTCTAATGCTTAATAAATTCAAGTGAAAAACATAATCCCAGGCTTCCGCTCTCATTTTGAGTGATGAACTAATGGCGACGGATACTTCTAATCTTGCCTGATGACTAAGTTACAAGTTATGATAGACATACGAGACAAATTACTGCTTGCGAGTAGGAACCCAACAAACATAAATATGATCAAAGCAGAGCAGTAGATTCTTTGACAATTTTGAATGTAGCAATCTGGTGATAAAGTTTAAGATTATCTGCTACGTGGAAGAATATGAATTGGATACATTGTCACCTGGATCTGGACCAAAAGGTGGAAAATTGGATTCCTTTGGCTACCGGTGGGATAAACTTCGACTGCTATATTAAGAGTAAAAATTCCAATTTGGCTCAGGGGTTTGGGGAAGCAGAAGTTTGGAAAACGTAAAAGAATTGTATGAAAGAACCGAACCGTAAGTCGTTAGTCGGCACAACTACGAACGTTCTTGATTAGGGCCATGTATAAGCACAACGCAAGACTCGGATTGCGATGCGATCATGTTTAGGATCACGCACACCAATTAACTACAGCTAGGAAAATGGGTTGGGTGCGAGTGTGACATGACAAGTTCAAATGTTCTCAAATGCTTATGAATGCCGCGGGCCCCAATATCTCCAAACTTCAGGTGGGACTGTCCCCTAGAGGTTGCTTAGTCCTATCAAATGCCCCAAATATCACCCAAACATGAAAACATTTCCACACTTGAAAAAGAGCCATTGGCTTAAGCTAATGGGAGACTTGTAATCCTACATGCATTAGCAACTCTGGCAACATGCCTGTCATATGGCGTGGTTTCGGTGCTGCCAAGTGCCATGCTCCAAATGCAAAAGCAACCAAAAGGACTGGTAGTAGATGAAGATGAAACCGTCCAGCTTTCTTGCTCATGCATAGTCAATGGATTTGACTTCAAACCTGCTCCTCTCAAATCGCATCTCATTTACATATTACTTTGATCACCTCAATGCACATGTAATCTTAAATCTATCTATATATAGCCGTGTAAACCAAAAGCTATTGGTGAGATTAGCGCCCACATGATCACATGCAATCTGTTAATGTGACTAAGTGAGAAATTAAGTGAGATTAAGGCATCAAGCCGATTGGGAATTCACGAAAAGATTGATTGTCATTGTGACAAGAATTAAAGCATATCGATAGAATAAGGACGTTTTCTGAAGAGATGAAGTGGATGTAGCTTCGTGTTGTCTATGCCAAGTACAATGGCAAAGACATTTTCTTGTTTGCAATCCACTAAAGTCGCTAGTCTACAGAAGAGATTAAATTTAGCGACTTTTTTTTTAAAAACATTTACATATCTATTGTCCTCGTGCTATGTGGGTTATATAAATAAACAAACTTGGAAGCTAGCCCAACCCCACTTCTGTTCTTTTCCTGGAATACGGAGGAAGGTCGATAGACTTTATATGTTCTTGCACTTGTAGGCTCAAACACAAGTGGACAGCCTGAATCGTAAAGGAAACATGTCCATATGATCTATGGGGTTAAGGAGAGGTTTTGTCCGCCAAAAAATGATCATAAATCGCTGTCAAAACCATTTCTGTAACTCCTTTCGATGAACCTGAAATGCAAAATGGTACGTTTCTTGTTCAACAACCAAGAGCAATACCACATGTATCCAGAGTCCACACCTTAGCCTACGCGACACCTTAGCATCCCTTCACATGATTCGACAATTCAATTGCATCGTCACAATCGCTAAGCCTTTAAAGTCTGTCTTTTTCCTAGTGCAGTGTTTGAGTTAGCTAAAACAGTGCAACTGCATATACCAATCTATTAACTCGTATGATTTGTCGTGCAGTAAAAAGTTAGATGATTCAATTCGTTCCTTGTGACCCACTTTGTGGTCAGGATCAATAGGTTGCGACTTGCGAACAAACTCTATCAAAAGTCTGATCCTTAAGACATAATCGGCTACAATGGATCAATGTTTACTGTACTTCTAAGCAAAACATTGGCATTGCAGCTGTCAGCAACGGTTGTCAACCCGTACAATACTATCCAGAAGGGTCTTGATTTTCTTCTTGTGGGTTAGTAAGACAAATAGCAGCTCAACGTCAAACAAAACGGAGACACTCATACGCAAGAAAAAAATGCCATAGGCCAACATGTGCACGGTGGGAGGTCTACATACTTTGCCATGAACATCTCTGCTCATGCTAGAAATTGAAGCGGAGGGCTTTTTTTTTTTTTTTTTTTTCCTGTTTTAGTATCCTAAATAGAGGGGCATCATAAGAGTTGCTCGAACCCACTAACTTCTATTTACCACCACTAAGCTCGGCTAATTCTGAGTAAAAATGCACTTGTTTTAGTATGAACCATATATTACAAGCCACTGAATGTCATGTGAAAAAACGCATTTCAATTTAAGTGAATGTCATAAAGTGCTCCATTGACAAACTGGGGTGCTTATCAATCTGTTCATGACCCGCCATTATTAATCAATGAAGATATCACAACCCAATCAAACTGGAAAAACAATTCACTTCTCTGTTGAAACCAAGCTAGATCTTTACAGCATTGTCACCTGTAGTTCCAATCTACACTAAGATATGTTGTTTATCCAGGGAAAAAGAACTTTAAACATTAACATGATTTCCATCCTGGGGTAGCAGATCCATAGTTTAACAGCATAACTAACTCACGCTGATAATATTACATTAATTTGAAGTTTTTGGACATCACGTTTAATCCCTTACATACAGCAGCCCTGCGATGATTAATCTCTAATATGCCAAGTCAGCAGAATTATCGTTGTTCCGTGATGTTCTATCAGGAAGACAAATTTCTCAAAGTAATTGAAACCCAATAAGCATAAAATGAGATGAGATTCAGAGGCTGCCACAATATACACACAAAAAATAGTAGAGAACATTTCTTACTTGTTCCAGTCATCTAGTAGATTCAGAAATCATGATGGTGGGGATGGGCGTGGAAGACGCTTCGCAATTTTGTTAGCAAATCCCTTAGACTTGCACATTCCTACGAAATAATTGATCAAAGATTAGGTCTTAGATAAATTTGATTATGATATTTAGTGCTTGATTTTAGGAATAAGTTTGGAGATATTATTGTAATTTTTAGCAAATATCTAAGATTTTCTGTTACATTTCAGCTCTATATAATGAACTTGCTGCTATCAATAATAATATAGTGTTCTACGACAAAACCTTTTCTTTTCTTCTCTTTTATTTACGTATTATGCTTCAGCCCTATAAAAACAACATAGTATCAGAGCCTTTGTCTTGAGGGACCTGTGAGATGAGTGAAACAAAAACACAAACCTGATTTACAACCCAGAATTACAACCATCTTCAAGTAATGGAGATTGAATCACAATTGTCTCAAGGCGCACTACCAATTTTTGATGGTGAAAACTATCAAATTTGGGCTGTTCGAATGAAAGCTCATCTTAATGCTATGGATGTGTGGAAAGCTGTAGATGAAGACTACAACGTTCCGGACATTGCCAACAAATTCTACAATAACTCAAATCAAGATGCACAAAGAAAAAAAAAATTCAGGAGGAGACAAAAACAAGATTTCAACAAGATCGACAACAACAACAATAGAAACAATGATGATTCATATCCACCATGCCCA
Organism: Erythroxylum plowmanianum; assembly: GCA_025531925.1. Classification (NCBI taxonomy): domain Eukaryota; kingdom Viridiplantae; phylum Streptophyta; class Magnoliopsida; order Malpighiales; family Erythroxylaceae; genus Erythroxylum; species Erythroxylum plowmanianum. Next base: position 20,917,724 of record JANVCQ010000232.1, on the reverse strand, counting down.
CATTGCAAAAAAACAAATCACAAAATGAAGAGACAAAAGTAGTACATCAAGAGAATGAAATATTTTGACATTAAAACTCTGCAACTCCTAAGGCAAGGAGGAGATTGTTGGAAAATCTCTTAGACTTGCAGATTCCTACGAAATAATTGATCAAAGATTAGGTCTTAGATAAATTTGATTATGATATTTAGTGCTTGATTTTAGGAATAAATTTAGAGATATTATTGTAATCTTTAGCAAAAATCTAAGATTTTCTGTTACATTTCAGCTCTATATAATGAGCTTGTTGCTATCAATAATAATATAGTGTTCTACGACAAAACATTTTCTTTTCTTCTCTTTTATTTACGTATTATGCTTCAGCCATATAAAAACAACAAATTTCCTGCCAATTTGGAGAAAATACCAAAACTTTTTAGGACAATTAAAAGTTTAGTTGACATACGAGAAATAATACCAACAACAATGGCTTCCCAACACTAAAATCAGCCAGGCACTAGACCAGTATCCACAACAGCCAAAGGACAGATGCCTGCTTAATCCACAACTTTTTAAGAAGTGAATGAAAATCGTATGTGCACAAGCAACCCAAGTCTTTAAGTATTTTATTACTTACATGCCTACAAAAGGTTTGAGAAATGAAATGCAAAATTGGCAAAGGAACTGTCCAGGTTACGTTTGTGCTTTAGACACAAGAAGACATGACCAAGTACACATATAGAGATTGAAGAAGAACAAGAAAACATAACCAATATAAACGTCAAGATTTTAGCTTCCACAAACTCAAACTCTGTCAATTTGTCAAAAGTAACAAACTTAAAAATCACAAAGAAGCTCTGGAAGGAGAACAAAATGTAGTTGGATGAAAACAATGATGTTGAACTATGTTTAGGAGTCTACGGATAAAACCTCATTGGTCTTGCATTGACAATAGGAAGTTTAAAGAGAAAGCATCTTGTCTTATTTTGGTCCTTCTTAAAACCATGGACAAGAAGAAAGCACATCTTCGAAAAGGTTATAGTTACCTCAAACCGTTGATTTATATTATCTGCAGTCTTTGAAGATGTCACAATAAAGAACATACAGTTCTTCTCTGCATAGTCAACAACATCCTGCGGTACAAGAACAATATAAGTGAAATTAAATGATGTGCATTGATAAAAGTATGTTGCTATATTTTCCAGTAATCACTCAAACTTACTTGAACAGTTATTTCTCGGTTTTCATGAAGATCAGCCTTGTTGCCTACTAAAGCTAGGACCATATCTGGGCTCCCATGTTTCTGTAACTCTTGAAATTTCCCATATAGAGAAAACTACCAATAATGCAATGATCTTCAAAAGCAAAATAGAACTGAAACATAAGAGAAATGCAGAAAAAGGGTAAGTAATACAGAAATCCCTGGGCCAGGAAACTACCTTAACCCAGTACTGTGCTTTGTTGAATGACTCATGACTTGTTATATCATACACAATAACAGCAACTGTAGCGCCAATGCAGCATACCTTTAGAAGACACAAGCAGTAATCAGATTTGGAACAAGTAAAGTATGTGGAAAGAGATAAAGAAGTCAGCGTGGGAATGATCCCGCCAAAGAGAAAGAAAATGGAAGTCAATAATAAGACTCACTAACTTGTATTAAAAAGCAATAGTATGATTTGAAATGTCGTCAATAATCACTGAGCTAGCAATACCTCTCCTGTCCTGCTGTATCCCATATTTCAAACTTAACTGTGGTCGAATCTTGCAAAGCTATCGTCTGTGACAAAAATGAAGCTCCAATAGTCACCTGCAATAACAAGAAGCAAACAAATATTACAGAACTTGCTGAATAAAAGTCTCGGGTATCACTGGTAGCCCAGGAGGAGATGTGTGATTACGATCCACAAAAAATATTTATTAGAAGTGGCAAAAGATAAGATGTGCTGTAAGCAGCATAGCGCTAACATAATAAGATCCATTACCTTGGATGTTGGATCAAACTGACCCCGAACAAACCGTAGAACAATACAGCTTTTACCAACACCAGAATCACCTAGCAAAACCAGCTTTTCATGCCAACAAAATCAAAGGTCCATTACGCTTATTAAAAGAAAAGACTATAGGCGAGAAAGTGTAAAGCATTCATATATCCAACGATAAAAGCTGTATAACAAGCAACTAAAGCAACGGAATTCACCGAGTTACCTTTACCCAGAGGCTTTTGGCATCAGAAGCTCCATTGCTCCCAGAATTGTTATTAATTCCACCCAGCCGCCCCGAACTCCTAGCCATAAGCATTTAAATACTCAAAACGCATACCAAAGGGGGGAAGAAAAGAAAAAGGGTATCAGAATCAAAATTCCAAACGTAATTCAATGGTCAAAGGACATCCGAGCAGTGAAATGGAAGAAATTCCACAAACCACAAAGAAAGAAAAACAAATTTAGCAATATCATATCGATCACCTGATGAGAATAAAACAAGAAGCAAAAACTCAAAACCTCACTAATATATCATCTTCCACGTCTCCGCCAACTCACGTAACAAAACTGTTGGAAAATCCTTAAGTAGATTCTTAGGAAATAAATGATCAAATTAATTAGATATTAGATAAATTTGATTATAATATTTAGTAATTGATTTTAAGAATAAATTTAAAGATATTATTATAATCTTTAACAAATATATAAGATTTTTTTGTCACATTTTAGCTCTATATGATGAGCTTGTTGCTATCAATAATAATATTGTGTTTTATGACAAAACATTTTCTTCTCTTCTCTTTATTTATATATTATATTTCAGCTCTATAAAAACAATATAATATAAGAACATTTGTCTTGAGGGATGTAACATCTCACTCTTGCAAGATACGTATCGGACATTCTGGTGATATTTGAATCCGTGCACGATGAGGGTGACATATTAGAACACTCAATCATACAAAACTTAGTACAAATTTATTTTTTTACCACAAACATGAAATGCGGAAATCGATAACCAAAACTGACTCACTTTATTTAAAAAAATTTTTGATTCACAAATACAATTATTATAAACATTAGTATTCAACAATCATTTGGACCCATTTTAGATATAGAACAAATTACTAACATTCATAATGTCTTTATATTCCGATACAACACTTAAGACTACACTTTCAATACAATAAAAAGAAATACATATGCAGACGCATACTGATCCCGACTCAAAACTCTTATTCGAATCCTTTCTAGAGAACTTTATAAAACTTGAAAAGCCACGTTGCAATTTTGATAAGTTTTGCGAACTTAGTTGAGTGAACCATCATTGATAATTTCACCGAATCACATACACATATTACATATTTCACAGATATTCATTCAGATCATATTAATAGTCCTGATATTCACATAACATGGTATCTCATATGATCACACAGTTCATATAGCCAAGTATAGCAATAGTTCATATCAATTTATCATTCATTTCAGCTTTGAATATCATTCAATGGGTTTCAATCTTATAATGCTATATGCATGAGACTCATATTCGTTCTTATTGTTGTGACCGAGTGTCTATCACATATTTATATAAATACTAGCCCATAGGGCTTAGTCAGAATAGAATCACGGAGTATAGCTCTACGTACAGAACATATATTACGGAGCAAAGCTCTACGTGAAAACGCTTCATACTGGCTACTCAAGTCACAACGCCTTTATCTGAGCACGCATTTTATGAAATGCATCAAATACTGATTATGCCATATCAGACAATCACATATGGTATTCAATCAGAAAGGATTTCACGTCAAATCAGAACACTTCCAATACATACCTAACTATTAAACTCCTCAGACTTTAAGTTCGGAATTCAAAAACAAATCACAAGTAGTTCAATAATATTGGAAGTTTAAACAAATCAAATCAAATCAAATCAATCCTAGGAAATCATCTAGGTTGACTCACAATACGCTCCAAAATGTTATTGCCTAGATGGTCTGACAATGTCCAACTAGCGTCCAATGATTTCTTCTATATCATACAAATCACATTTACAAATATCACACTTTTGCACAATTATAATTATTCAATAATGCACATGTATGTAATGGAATGTGTACAATGCATGTTCATGATAATCCCGGGTATCTTACCATCAATTACATCACAAAATAAATCTCATATCAAAACTCATCTAAGTATAATTTATACTTAGGTTTATGTGTCACTAAAACCATTAAAATCTCTATTCCTTTTTCATTAACTCACTTCAGATTTTTCCAAGTCACACTTTTGGGTCTACTGTTTATATTCAATTAAAAAGCGAAACTGATTTAATTTAGTCATATACTATCTCGAAAGGTGTTCCTCTATGTCTTATCTTTCCATTGACATCAAAATCACTCAATTTGGTTTAGTAATTTGGAAGATATACCTCAAAACTTTTTGGACTATTCTTATTGAAAAACAAAAACAGTTTACTATGTACAAATTCCACCCATAAATTGAACATCTTAGGAACTGAATCATAATTTGAATTTTTCATATTATTTATATTCCTATTTTTTTAGTTTATTCCAAATCAAAAATCATCTTATTTGGAATCCTACAGATCAAGATATTATCAAAATACTGGAACATGTTCAATAAAATATCCAATTCCTGCTCTTCCAATCGATACCCTTACTTTGATTCGATCAATATTTTTCGAGTAAAAGCAAAAAGCTATAAATTTTTATGGAGAGATAGAGGAATGTGTTATGAATCTAATGCTTTCAAAATCAGGTCATTTGGAGATCGGATGACAAAGTTATGATCAAAAGAAGCAAGACTGTTCAGTAAAAACAAAAGTCCCAAATGCACGACCGTGTTTAAGCACGAGGGTGCTTTTTGCCTAAGATCTCAACAGTCACTTTCGTGCTTTTGCACGACGGTGCAATTCCACTTCTTCTTCTCCACCGACATCTCAACTTCAAAACTCCATAACTTTTGATCCAAAATTCAAAATTTGCAAACTTTATATCAATGAAAAGTTAAGAGAAATATCTACAACTTTCATGAAGACAATTTTGTCAAAATCTGCCTAGATCAGTACAGTAAATTCACTGAAGTTTTAGATCAAAAATTTAACACTATTACTATTCATTCCCAGAAAATTTTCAGACTTCATTCTCTAAAATCAAACACTTCAAATTTTTATTTCTAGTTTTTTCACTCCATTTCAATCAACTCATTCACCATAAATTCATACTACTCCAAAATATACAAATTAAAATAAAAAAATCATCAAAAGTCAAAAATTCATATTCAACCTATTCATGCTCTGTCAACTTTCTGCATTTCCAACTTTCATTCTCAATCTCCATGTTTCCTCTCAACTTCCATTTAAACACTCATACCTATCTCAAACCATCATTTTACAATTATTCTTCAACTCAAAGACCATTTTCTTGATCATCCTTAAAGCTTTCACTTACCCTCATAAACACACACACACACACACACACACACACACACACAGTGAAGAAATAGAAAACAGAGCATACCACTTTTTCATTTTTTTTAAATTTTCTACACTTATCTTATACACCATTTTATTGCTATTTCAAACTCCAAAACTCATTTCTACAACATCTGATCACCAATAATCATCAAAAACTAAATAACACTATAATCAAAATTTTCATCTCATCCACAGTATTCATGAATATATACACGTATATGCCATTTTCCATGTAGATGATAGAAATTCATCAATTTCATTTCATAAATCCAAAACTCTAAAGGATTTTCTCAATACTTACTTGTTAAGGATTCCAAAATCTTCAACTATCTTCA
>JANVCQ010000232.1:20878962-20889181 GCA_025531925.1 Erythroxylum plowmanianum | reverse complement strand
TGATTTTTGTGATTTCGTTGTGTGGGCTCGCCTTTGTGGCTTGAGATGTCATGTAAAAGAGAAATGTCTCTTTTAAGCATCCAGGTTGAGTAACTTGGAATTCACTTATGTTTTCGTCTTCGGTCCGATCGTTGGGCTTCGGAAACGGGGCCCAGCAACAGAAGGTTGGACACATTTTGAAGATAGTCATATCAGGGCTGGAGGGTAGTGTGTGACCAACATGTGTGTATCGTCGAGGCGTGTGTAGTGCTAGGCAATGAGGAGAGAAAAGCGCTAAAGTGGTGGTCTAGTTGCATGGTGGTTTGGCGTGCGTGGACTAGAAAAATACTCTCCACTCATACACGTTGGCAACTGGTGGTAAGAGGACAACAACGAAAGCAATAGTTGGTGGTAAGGAAGGAAGCAGTTGGTGGCAAAAGAAGGAACCAAAGATAGCTGATGGCACAGGCTAGAAGAAAAGGCAGCTGGCGGCAAATAAACAAATAGAGCAAAAAGAGAGGCTAGTGGCGCAGAGGGGGCGAAGAGACGAGTTTGTGTGACTAAGGGCGAAACAAAACTCTTAAAAAATCATTCAATACAAGAGACGAAGAAAACAACAGCTCGAGTGGAGGGCCATTCAATACATATTCAATACTGAGTGAAAAAGAAGGAACATGCATGAATAAGGTGGACTCAAACTTTATTTGTCATGTCAATGAATAGGAGACAAAAGAGGAGAAGCTGACAGTGAAGAGAGTTGAGGACATTGGTCAAGACGTGCTAAAGCTAATGGGCAAGAGAATACAGTTGCGGGAGAAGGGGTGTTTCTAATTTGTTTTTTAATTCCTTATTTATTTTAATTGTGAGGATTTAATTAATGCAACCATATATTATGACTATGATTTATGTTACATTGATGAATATGTATGAGTAAGTTTTTTCAATTTAAGTTAAGATTGATATTGGATTAGCATAATTGTTGTGGTATTGATTTTTGCTTGATTGAATGCATATTTAGTCCTAATTTAGCTTAATCACCTAGATTAAAGCCTTAGATGATTGAATGCCATAACCAATGAGATTTAATTTGTCGTAAAATTAATTAAGCAACATACTTAAGACTAAAGTGTAGACCAACCTTAGGATCTTGTATGAGGATACCTACGATTAACGAAATTAGTTTTAAGCTTCTTGTATTGAATGCCTTTTATTTCAAATTATCTATGAGCCAAGCGGGTGAGAAGGAAATTCCTATGAACATTAGGTTCAACTTGCTTAAGTGAAGTAATTCCTAGATAAATCCACCGTTACAATTTTTAGTGTCTAATCCAATTGAAATCCGATACCTTAACCGATTTATGTCATTTGATTAAATCTAGTCATTTTTTAATTCATACCTTGCATTTTTCATATTTCCTTGATTTGCTTACTTTATTTTATTTTATTTTCAAATCAATCAATTCTTAATCGTCCAAGTAATTTTTCATCGTTTAATTTAATTATCTTGCGTGTTGGAATTCCCTTAGGTACGATAACCGGTTCTTACCATTTTATATTACTTGTCAACGGGGTGCACTGACCTCTAGTTGGTCTAGAAAGAATTCAATATATATATATATATATATTCATTAGATCAGACAGTATTAATTGACTCAAATTTAATTCTTGTTTCGTTATTTATTTGTGTATTTTAGTTGTTTGTTTGATTGCTTTACTTCAGGAGTGTTTTATTTTCCTTTCATAGCTTTATTATTATTTGTTTTTTATTTGTTCCATTTTGTTTATCCTCACTCGTGGTCAAAAGCATGAGAATTTGCTACTAGATACTGAGATTGAAAAAACTGCTCGCAAGTTGCATAAGGAAACTAGATCAGCTCAGAATAGTAACACAGAAGAAAGGATTAGAGAAGAGCAGTTTGTAGAGATGGAATAGCACGAGGAGAGGTTGATGCCACATACTGAAGAGAGAAGGGAGTTAACTATGATGGATTTGACCATGGGGCACAACAATAGACCCATGCTTCCCATTATAAGGCTAACGATCACAACTACGAGTTTTGAGACTCCTCATAGGATTACATCCATAGCGAGAGCATCTTAGTTTGGAGGATTACCTTTGGAGGATCCAAAAATCCATTTAGAGACCTTTTTTGATATTTGTGATTTATTCTAGCAGAATGGAGTGTCAAAAGATGCGGTGAGATTAAGGTTATTCCCATTTTATTTAAGGAATAAGGCCAAAGCGTGGTTAGCTAGTTTGCAGTTAGGATCGATTACTACATGGGATGGGAAGATGATATTATTTTTGGCTAAACTTTTTCCTCCTGCCAACATTGCAAAGATGAAGAATGAGATCACTTCCTTCACCCAATATGAAATTGAAAGCCTCTATATAGCGTATGAGCGATCTCGAGATATGTTGACACAGTGTCTTAGTCATAAGTTCTCCACGTGGCAGTAGGTCAATACTTTTTATACAGGAATGACCCCATCGACCAGGAGTACCATAGATACTGCAGCAGGAGGTAGTCTAATGAGGAAAATGCCAGATCAAGCTTACAGGTTGATTGATGAGATGGCCACTAGCAACTTTTAGTATCATACAGAAAAGCATCCTAGACGACCTATAGGAGCTTGTGTAGTAGACAATATAATGGTTTTATTAACTCAGATGGATGTTTTGACGAAGAAGATGGATATTCTAGTGCATAGTATAAGAGGAGGAGCTAGCTCTTCATTGAGGAGTTATACTATATACGACTATTATGGTAGAGATTCCCATGCATCTTCTAAGTGCCAAGTTAGGAATACTTTTGCTCAAGAGACAGAAGAGGCCCATTATATGGGCAGTTATAACAGACAGAGAGGGGATCCATATTTTAACACCTACAACCCATGTGGAGGAATCATCCAAACTTCTCTTGGCAGAACAATAGATGGCATAACTACAGTCATCCAATGTTTAGGGACAGCTACCTCTAGGTTTCAAGGCTCCTAATCCTACACCACCAAAGAAATCTATTTTCGAAGAGTTACTCTCGAAGTACATCTCTGCCATTGAGGTTAGGATGCAGAATCAAGAATCTTCTATAAGAAATTTAGAGAATCAAATGAGTTAGATTGCAAATTTGTTAAAGGAAAGACCTTCGGGTTCATTGCCTAACACTATTAAGGCTAACCCAAGAGAACATGCAAAGGCAATCTTATTGAGGAGTGGTAGACAACTTGAAGAAGTTAAGGAGAAGCAGAAGGATAAAGAAGTGGAAAAGAGTGAAAAAGAAGAGAGTTAGGAAAAAGAGTAAAGAAGAAGAGAGTCGGGAGAGTGGTAAGGAGGCCAAGGAAGCATTAGCTGAAAAGGAGGATCATTCAAGGTTATTTCCTGACCCCATCACACATCCAATAAGACCTCAGATTCCTTATCCTCAAAGGTTAAAAGTTACGCAATTAGATAAGCAATTTGGTCGTTTTCTTGAGATATTTAAAAAGTTGCATATAAACATTCCTTTTATTGAGGCCATAATGTAGATGCCTTCTTATGCTAAGTTTTTAAAAGAAAATTTGTCTAATAAGAGGAGGCCTGAGGAGTATGCCACAATGAAGCTGAATGAGGAGTGTTTGGCCATATTGTTGAGAAAGCTACCACCAAAGCTTAAGGATCCAAGGAGTTTCACTATTCCTTACGTTATTGGTGATTTACATATAGATAGAGCTTTAATGGATTTAGGTGTGAGCATTAACTTAATATCTCTTTCTATTTTCAGGAAGTTAGGATTGGCAAAGCCCAAACCCACTACTTTTTTCTTCAGCTGGCAGATAGGTCAATCACTTATCCAAGGGGAATTATTGAGGATGTATTGGTTAAGGTTGAGATGTTCAACTTCCCGATGGATTTCTTAGTCCTTAACATGAAGGAAGATATAGACATCCCCACCATTCTTAGCAGACCTTTTATGGCCATTGCATGGGCCATCATCGATGTGCAACGTGGAAAGCACATCTTGGGACTTCAAGATGAAGAACTAGTGTTTGATGTGTTCGATGTTATGAAGCATCCTTCTACTCTTGACTTTTGCCATTTTATTGATATTTATTCTTCTGATGCTGATGATTCTTTTATTGTTTGTGAAGACTTGTTAGAAGGGGGAGTGTAAGGAATGATTGAAGAGTTAGGGGAAGAATTGTAAGAAGAGTTGGAGGATACTGGAGTTGAGTTGGAGCAGGCATATTGGACACATTATAGAGCATACGAGCCTCTCTAATTTCTAGCCAAGCTATTTTCGAAGCCTTCAATTGAAAAACCCCCTTCTCTTGACCTTAAACCTCTTTCGAGTCATTTGAAGTACGTTTATCTTAACCCACCTGAGCATTTACCAATTATCATTTCATCTTGTTTGTCAGGTACTATGGAGGAGCAGCTGTTGAGGGTACTACGGGACCACAAGAAGGCCTTTGGGTGGTCCATTATAGATATCAAGGGTATAAGTCATTCCTTTTGAACACATCACATTTTTATGGAGGATGGAAGTAAGGTGATAGTGCATCCCCTGAGGAGACTTAACCCATACATGAAGGAGGTAGTGAAAGATGAGGTAGTAAAGCTTCTAGATGCAGGTATTATCTACCCAATTTCTGATTCTAGTTGGGTTAGTCCTACCCGTGTGGTGCTAAAGAAAGGAGGAACCACTATAGTTGAAAATGAGAAAAATGAATTAATAGACACTAGGAAGGTAAGTGGTCAGAGAATGTGCATAGATTATAGAAAGTTGAATGATGCCACCAGTTCATTGATCAGATGATTGAGAAATTAGTTGGTCATGACTTTTATTATGCCTTAGATGGATATAGTGGATATTGATTCTAGTAGCCCCAGAAGATCAGGAGAAAATAAATTTTACATGTCCTTATGATCCTTTTGCATATAGACGCATGCCATTTGGGTTATGTAATGCTCTGGCTACATTTCAAATATGCATGATGGCTATTTTTCTGATATGCTTGAATCTTGCATTGAAATTTTCATGGATTACTTCTCTGTGTTTGGTACTTCATTTGTTGCATGCTTGGATAACTTAGAGAAAGTCCTAATTAGGTGTGAAGAGACCCATTTAGTGCTTAACTAGGAAAAATATCATTTCATCATACAAGAGTGCATTGTTTTAGGTCACAAAGTTTCTAGCAAGGGTATAGAGGTAGACCCAGCAAAAATTAATGTTATTAAGAAACTTTCACCACCAAACAATGTTAGATCCATTAAAAGTTTCTTAAGCCATGCTGGTTTTTACTGTAGGTTCATTAAGGATTTTTCTAAGATTTCTAGACCTTTGATTGAATTGCTTGACAAAGATGTTGTGTTTACTTTCGACGATAAATGTTTGACATCTTTTCAATTGTTAAAGGATATGCTTGTGACTGCACCTATTCTTATATCTCCTAATTGGTCTCTTCCTTTTGGATTAATGTGTGATGTAAGTGATTATGCAATGGGTGCTATTTTATGCCAAAGAAGATGTAAGACCTTTCATCCCATTTTTTATGAAGTAGGACACTAAACAGTGCATAATGCCATTACACTACCACGGAAAAAGAGATGTTGGCAGTTGTGTTCTATAAAATCTTCTTCCTGGTTTTTTTTTTACTCTATGAGGTTCTTAACAGAGCTCTTAAACCACAATAACAAACCACATTATCATTATTTGAATTTAATGTAATGTTAGTTGAATACGTCATGTCCATATCTTTGGATAGTTGCTACAAATTTATATGAGTACTCTTACTTCTTCTAATTAAAGATCGAAACAATATGTCAAAAATCTCAAATAACTTTATACACAAATCATTCATATATGTCATATATAGTCAAACAATTTGTTAGGAGTAAAAAGCTTCAATAGGAGTAAAAAGCATCAATTGGTTTGTTCTCTACATAAAAAGACACAAGACTTTAGACTTTAGCCTTTACTCTTATGTCTATCTTAGAACATACATAAATCTCTCATGTTTCCATCCTAGCGTACTAAAAGACCACTATATACCTATCACTGGTAACCATGTTTAGGCATTCCATAGTCAACCATACTATTCAACACTACACAAAAGATTTGGAGTATAGCTTCCTAATAATGTATGTTCTATTAGTTCCCATACAAATGAACTTAAATGTAAAGCTAAATTTTATTCTATGTGTTTTGGATTTCGGGAACTAAACATAACTGATAAGTGTGAATTGCATCGTATTTTAGGGCCTAGTTTGATTTGTATTTAATTGTTAATTCAATCGTTTAGTATGTGTTTAGGTTAGAATTGTGTTAGTTTGTTAATTATTTATGCTTTAAGTGTTTTATAGGTTAGTACAAGTCTTTGAGCTTAATTATTATATTTTTGAGGTATTTTGATATGCTTGTTAGTGTTTTAGGGTCAACATCGAAAAACAGAGAAGTTTCGGAGATATTTGGGCTGAAACAATGGTTCATTGATAGAAACACTAGAGTTGGGCCACGATTGTGGCCTATATGCCACAATCATGGCAGAAGCCCAAGATATAGCCTACCATCGTGATAGAAGGCTCAAATGTAGTCTATGACTGTGGCATGCAATGCCACAATCGTGGCCTACATTGGATAGACGTGCAGACACTAGAAAATGTCAACTTTTTAGGAATTTTTTAAACCTTTTTTACCCCGAAAAAACCCTAGGGTTGCTTAAAACACAAAAGGTATTTAAAGAATAAGAAAAAGAAGAGGAGGGAGCTCTTGCATCAACCAATTTTGAGAGAAACCCTAGAGAGAATTATCAAGAGATAGAGAAGAGAAGAAGGAAGAGAGAAGAGGAGAAGGAGCAGACTCGATGTACTTCTCGAATCAGGAATTTTCCAACGTTGCTTCCTCCCGTCGTTTGTTCAATTTTGTATTTCCTATTATTTTCAATTTTTTATTATGTAGAATTGGAATGATAGATGATGATAAGATTTGTGGATGTTGTTGATGTTCTAAACTCTCCTTCGAGGTTTTATTTTTGATTTAATGAAATTTGATTGTTTATGTTTTATTGGATTTATTGTGATTTAATTTCTAAAATTGCATAATTCAGTGATAAACTGAGAGGGTGAATCGAGTGAAAAATAATTAAATTGGGCTAACAAGATTTAGATGATTTAATAGAATGAGAGTTAAATCAAATCAGTAAATTGTGTAAAGATAGATCTTGTAATAATTTTCGATAGTTTATTAGACAACTTCAGATCTAATTAGGGTTTTGGATAGGTTGTTAATTAAGAAATTGCAACTTCCATAATCTAATTAGGGCTTTTAAACTAGGGTTAATGGTTATAACTCAAGAGAGAGTAAGCAACCCTAAAATCGTCTATAACTAATAATCTAGTAATTTATAATTGACTAGGTTAGTGTTAAAGATAAGTAAAACTCCCTTTCTCTCAATTGGTAGTTCCTTAGGTTAATTCTTGAGTGTACATTGCAACTGCTAATTTGTTAATATTTTTTGTGATTGATTCTTGAAGTAAATTGCTTGATTGAATGACATTCTTCTTTTAGTTTCGTGACATTTGAAATTTTGCGATTTGTTTTGGCCTTAGATTTTCGGATTAGATTATCCCTTCTTGTGGGATCCATACCTTAGGTACTACATAAATGACCCATGTGCTTATAGATTATCAAGGTTAATTAATTAAAAATTACATCATCAAAAAACCACAATCAATAGCAAAGATGATTGGCTATACTAAATTGCAAGATTGTTTGTATGTGTTACATAGGAGCATCAAGTTTGCTATGTATGTGCTACATAGGAGTAGTCACTCATTGCTATCTTCTAACACTCAAGTCCTGATAGGAGATTTAATGTCTACTAACCAACAATTGATTCCATCACGTAAGAGATTAGGAAATCCATTGTTTAATGTTTTAAACAAATAATAACCAAAGTTGTTTAAATAATGCAATTTCAATATACTGTTTTTTTAATGCTTTTGAATTTTCCAAGTAAACAAGAGATTTTTATCCTTTGAATGTCCTAAAAGTCTACTAGGGTGATGTAGTACTCTTAGTTGTATTTTTAATTAATAGAATGCCTTAGAAATCTTATAACTAATATGGCAACATTAATAAAGCAATATAGCAGCAGATAGTGAAAAATGATTGATGTATTCATCGATAATAAGTGGAGGCAGACCTGATAAAATAAAAACAAAAGCAAAAATACCGCAATGAGGCATACAACAATGGACTAGATGAAATGTTCTAAAAATCTACTAGGGTGATGCAGTACTCTCATATGTATTTTTTATTAATAGAATGTCTTAGAAATCTTACAACTAATATGGCAATAATGATAAAACAGCATAGCAACAGACAGTGAAAAATGGTTGGTGTATTCATCGACAATAAGTGGAGGCAGACCAAATAAAATAAAACAAAAGCAAATATACCATGATGAGGTAGACAACAAGCAGATTTAGGGGACCATAGAAAACATAAAAGACATAAAACAATGACCAACCACGATGAGATATTGTCTGAGGAAGAAGAGGGAAGAAATGCCAAATGAGGGATTGTTTAAGAAGAAGATGGCAAATTAGGGATTAAGGAAGAAGAAAACACTACATCTGTTAGGGAATGTTGATGGGAGATTAGGGATTAAGGAAGAAGAATATGTTTCTTGGTGATGTTTGTGGATGACAGATTAGGGATTGGGGATTAGGGAAGAGGAAAAACGATGCATGTGAGGGAGGAGGGACTTCTCCAAAAATGTTGTGTCTTGTATCAAAAAAAGTTACGTTTTAGGGAGGAGAGAGATAATGTTTTTGGAGTTGATGTGGGACCCACCTCGATGCCCATGTCAGCAAGGGTGGGTCCTACATCCACGAAAATTAAAAAAATCCCTATCAGCATTTAACGAACCATGTCAACAGATGATTGACGATGCCCTTACGACGTTAGTGCTCAGGGTTCAATGTGAATGATTTCAAGACTTTGGGGTCTAATTTGAACTTATGATAAACTTTAGGATTCATTTTCAGTACTCTGAAATGTTAGAGTCTATTTTGTACATCCGTGAAAACATTAGGGGCTAATTAGCCCTTTTGGCCTACTAAGAATAGATAAGATAGGGAATGACAAAACTGGAATGAATTTTAAATAATCTGAACTTTTATTCGTAAGAAGAATGTGGGTATACATGGGAATGAAAAATCAGGAATAAGAGATAAAGGTACTATTAAAATATTATAAAGTTGTTATCAAAATATTATGAAGATATTGATCCTTATTAGAACATTATCATCAAAATTATCTTTTATATTAATTTCTTTAATAATTATTTTGTTTATTGATACTTTTATTCTCATTGTAAAAATTATTCATAATTATTTAAAAATTAATAGTAATATAAAATATTTAATTATTTATTTACAAAATCAATCACATAATAATAAGTAAAAAAATTTCATCACCATTCTTAATATTTGATATCAAACACTGGTATAACTATTAACTTCTATTCCTAGTGCTTGCATATCAAACATACATAATCAGTAATTATATTTCCCTTCTAATTCCACTTTTCATTCTCATTCTTATTTTTTGATTCCAATTCTTTTATCATAGGTTACCAAACCAAATCTATATGTACATATTTTGCATCAAACGACGGCATATTGATGATGCTTGCATAGGCTATATAACGTAATGTAAAGATATACAAGGGAAAAGAGAAAATTTTAACCCAAAGGTTCTTATAGAAAATTTGGTAAAAAGTATAACTTTAATATTTTAAAATAAAATTTAATAGTAATAAACAAAAATTTAAATGGAGTTAAGCTTTTGTTTAGTATATCATGTTAATATATGATTTTAATAAATCTTAATAGATATTAAAATTTTATTCTATCACGTAAATACACAAATTTAATATTTTTAATAAGCACACGAATCTCATTAAATAAGTTATTCACACGATAAAATAAAATGTATCAAATTTAACTTAAATTAATAATTCTTTGTCCATATATAATGAGAGCAACTGACCATATTTATCTTAAATTAATTTAGATTTTAATTATATTAAATTCTTAATAAATCCTATTTTAACTTAAATATATCTTAATTAACTTAATTTAGTCTTAATTAATAAAAATTCCCTATCACTACACCTGTTGGACCCCGAACTTTCAGTAGAAATTAGAAATATTTAAAATGAATTCAATGAGTATTTCCGGATATGAATTGTG
>JANVCQ010000232.1:20854630-20871783 GCA_025531925.1 Erythroxylum plowmanianum | reverse complement strand
GACCTTTAACCAATCCTATGACTTTTGATTCAATCAATCTCTTTCCATTTCTTCTCAATTCCATAACTTCTTCTTTGATTTATACATAGCTAAATGCCAAACATTTCTTATTTAATAGTCCTAGCTTACAGAAGGGTTCGGGGTCCAACACCATTCCTATAAGGTATATTCTCGAAAAAATCTATGGATGTTTGGGCATACGCACTATGGTAGTGACTTGTTACATTCTATCTAAAGGCAATTTCGAATCACTCCTCAATAGTAGAACACTTCCAATTGCCAAAATCCTCTGTTAATCGACAGTTAATCTCTCCAACTCCTTGCTCTCTAGCCTATACTACCATATTTAACACTGCAATCAATGATTCCATCTTACCATTACCACAAAACACTTATCCTATGCAAACTTGCTCCAAAAGTGGTATCTTCAAACCCAAAATCTATTCTACCACTCTTAACTCAACCTCATTTAATGAACCTACAACCATTTCAGAAGCCTTAAATGACCCCTATATGGTTTCAAGCCATGCAAGCTAAACTTCGTGCTTTACCACAAAACAATACTTGGACAGTTATTCCCTATAAACCCATTATGCACATCCTTGGTACCAAATGGGTATTCTGAACTAAATGTAATGTTGATGGGACCATTTCTAAGCATAAAGCTCATTTTGTTTCCAATGAGTTTAATCAAAGCCCTGGTGCTGATTTTTCAGAGACCTTAATTCCAATTGTTAAAACCTTGATAATTAAAGTCATTTGGTCAATTACTGTCTCCCATCACTGGGATATACAACAAGTTGACATTAACAATGCACTTTTGAATGGTGAATTGTAGGAAATAGTCTACATTCGTCCACCATAAGGACTTGAAAGCTCAACAAAGCCACATCATGTTTGCAAGTTAACTAAGGCTCTCTATGGTTTAAAACAAGCTCCTAGGGCTTAGTTTTATAAACTTAAACATGCATTATTCTAGTGGGCTTCATCAATTCAAGGTCAAATACTTCTCTGTTTTATTCTCACAAGCAAGATGTAACTACTATATTACTATTCTACGTGGATGATATCCTAATCAAAGGAAACTCATATGAAGCAATCCATACAGTCATAAATCAATCATAGTCTCAATTTGCATTAAAAACACTTGGAACCATAAATCACTTTCTTGGTTTTGAGGCTTACTAAAACAACAGGGGTTGTATCTTTCACAAAGTCGTTATATCCATAACCTTCTTTGTCGAGCCCATATGTCCTCATGCAAGCCTTACTCAACTCCCATCAACACAGCAACAAAGTTATCTCTTCATGATGGTATAACATTTGAGCATCTAACTCTCTATAAGGGAATTGTTGGTACGGTTCAGTATCTGTGTAACACAAAACTCGATATTAGTTTTGTTGTCAACAAATTAAGTCAGTTTTCAGCAAATGCACCAATACACACACTAGGTTGTTTATAAACGTGTTCTACATTACCTAAAAGGAACTTTAAATTTGGGCTTACTCTTTCGACCGTTGTCTACACCTCTAGTCCTTCATACCTATAATGATTCCGATAAGGCTAGCTCTCCAAACGATCGAAAATCTACCACCAATGGTTATGTCTTCCTTTGAGGGTAACCTCGTCTTTTGGACCTCCAAAAAGCAACCCATCGTAGCTCGATCCAACACTAAAGTCGAATATCGAGCTCTCTCAAAAGCATCCACCGAAGTCCTATGGCTCACTTTGTTACTCTTTGAGCTAGGGTTCTCTCCTCCTCACATACCAACTCTGTGGTACGATAATAATAGAGCTCAATTACTCGCCCAAAATCCTATATATCACTCACAAACCAAACACATAAAGGTAGATGTACATTTTATCAGGGGCAAGATCGAAGCTGGGTGTTTGGAGATCAAATATGTGAGTTCCACAGATCAGATCATTGATATACTCACAAAACCACTCACTTCCACACTGTTTAATCTCTTACTCTCCAAAATAAACCTAGTTTCAAGCCCTCAATTTAGTTTGAATGGGGCTATAAAATGAAGATACATCAAGGGCACACAAAACATTTCCATTGCCAACTATTATCACTTCTATAAAATAAACGCAACAATTGGCCAAGAGTATCTATAACAAATAACAGTATTCTTCTTCCTGTTGTAATTTCTGTGTATATAAACATGTCTATGAGACAATAATAAACACACATATTCTATTCCTCACATAAGCCTTTACACCATGCTCTAAAATAACTTGAATCAAAGCCTCAATCCATCAAGAGTAATGAGTATCAAGAAGCTCAATGATAGGTGTACTAAGGGCCTGAATTTTTAGTATGATACTTCCCACCATATAAATGTAATAAGAAGAAGCTTCAACTGTACATAATGGGGGAAAATAAGGAAGTTACATAAATAACAGAGAAATCCAACAGAGAGGTGACTGAGAAACCGAGGACTCCTAACATTTCCTTTCAAGCAATAATCAGGGCAAGGATATTGATGGGTACAAGCAAATGCGCATCATAGGAAGACATTGAAGGAAGCCCTATACATATCCTTATTGATTGCTGGAGCACCCATAATTTTATGGATGAGGTCATAACTAGAAAAATAAAACTTAGCTGGAAAATATACTAAGGATCGAAATTACAATGGGAGGGGTTTAAATTGAGTTATCATCAAAGAGATCAAAGATTTGCAGGCAACATGTAAGGAGTGCCATTCACAACGGATGCCTTGGTCATTCCTTTAGGGAGTTGCAATGTAGTTTTGGGAGTACAATGGTTAGTCACTATTAATTATTTATTATGTAATTTTAAGGTAGGGATTACAAAGTTCCCATAGGAAGGATAGTAGATCATGTCAATTGGTTATGTATAACTAGGGGAGAAAATATTATCGTGTAAAAGATTAAATAAGATCTTAAATGATCCAAAGTGGAAGGCTATATATGATACAATTAACCCAACCAATAGAAAATAGAATGTAAGAGATGAACTTGGGCAAGCAATCCTTTTCTAAAGATAAAATTCAGGTCCTATTAAAAAATTTTGAAACTCTACTCTAAAAACCTCAGCAATTACCACCGAAGAGGTTTTATGATCATTGGATTCAGATTAAGGAGGGCATACTCACCATTAATATTTGACCATACCATTATTCAGGCAACTAAAAAGATATGATTGAAAATGTGGTGATGGAGTTGTTGTAATAGGGGCTTATCAAGAACCACCTTAGCCCATATGCTTCACTAGTTTTTTTGATGAGGAAAAAGGACAACTCCTAATGCATGTGTGTGGACTACTAAGAATTAAATGAGCACATCGTGAATGAAAAATTTCCCATCCATTTAATTGAGGAATTGTTTGATAAATTATATGGATCCAATTGGTTCTTTAAATTGGACTTGAAGGTTAACTATCATCATATTCCAATATGGGAGGAGGACATAACCAAGACTATCTTTTGAACTTATTAGGTGTATATTCCTTGTAATGTCATTCGAGTTAATGATTTATGCCTTTAACTTTGCAGAATGAACAAGGTATTCCAACCCTTCCTTCAAAAATTCATGTTAGTTCCCTTCGTTGATCTCCTCATTTACAACTGCGAATTACATTAAACATTGAATCACCTTAGGATAGCATTAATGATGTTACTAATTCACTAGTTGTTTCTTAATGGGAATAAATATATTTTTGGATCCAAACAACTAGATTACTTGCGGCATTCCATCTTAGAGAAGGGTCATTAATGGACAAAAGGAAGGTATCCACTGTTCAGAGTTGGCCAATACCTAAATCACTAAAGGAGTTTTGAGGGTTTCTTAAGTTTATAAGTTATTATCGTAGGTTCATCTAGCTAACTTCACTCAACCCTTAAATGAGTTACTTAAGAAATAAAAGAAAAATGAGTGGATATGGGAAGCTTCACAATAATGGGCCTTCAAGGAGTTTAAGGAAGCCCTAATTATGACCCCACTATTGGTGATGCTCGACTTCGCTCAACCATTTATCATTAAAGCAGATGATAGTGGCTTTAATATTGAGGCAATCCTCTAATAAGAAAAGCACCACTTACCTACTTGAGAAAAACATTAAAAAGTAAACATATAGGGTTGTCCACATACGAGAAAGTTTTTCTAGCCATCATCAAAGCGACAAAGCAATGGCATCACTACTTGACTAAATACTAGTTTAAAATATACACCAACCATTAGAGCCTGAAATACCTACCAGAACAATGAATCTTGATGCCTTTTCAGTAGACATGGTTCCCTAAGCTCTTTTGATATGACTTCGAGGTGATCTATCATAGCAGGAAAGAGAATAAGGTAGCAAATTCCCCACTAAGAATAACCAATACTTAGTTTCATACTTGGCTATATCTCAATTCCATATCAAGTTGCTTAGGGATATTAAGAATAGTTGGGAAAGGGAATAAACCATCAGGGACATCATTAGTTGGTTAGAGGTGGGTACATTTGACTTAAGTAACTATGAAAGGAAGATGGGACTATTAAGACTGAAGGGAAAATCTGCGATTGATTTTGATAAGGAGCAATATAAGAGGTTAATATCTTTGGGACATGATAAGCTATACGGGGGTCACTTTGGGGTAACGATGATGGTTAAGTGAATACATAATGTTTTTCATTAAAAGGGATTGGGATAAGGATGTGTGAAACTTCTTTAAGAATTGTGTCACATGGAAGAAGAACAAACATGAACACTCTCCACACTTGGGGAAGTTACAGTCACCACCTGTACCTAATGGATTTTGGGAAGACATAAGTATGGACTTTATGGAGGGCCTTTTGCCATCAATAGGAAGAACCAGTTTGATGATCATGGTTGATAGAGTGCGATGATCATAGTTGACAGATTGGGTTAAGGATGTATGAAACTTTTTAATAATTGTGTCACATATGAGAAGAACAAGCATGAACACACTCCATAGCTGATGAAGTTAAAGTCACCACCTATACCTAATGGATTTTGGGAAGACATAAGTATGGACTTTATGGAAGGCCTTCTGCCATCAATAGGAAGAACCAATGTGATGATCATGGTTGACAGATTTAGTAAGTACAAGCATTACATACCACTCAAACATCCCTTTTAAGGTATCGATGTTCCTAAATAATTTCTAGATTATGTTTTTAAGATGCACGATATACCCAAAAAAATTGTCAGTGATAGGGATATGATCTTCCTTAGCAAATAGTTTAAACTTCTCCACCATGTACCGCCTATAATCTAATGGACAAATAAAAGTGGCAAACAAAATATTAGAAACCTATTTACAATGCTTTTGTTGTGACAATCTAACAAGGTGGATGGAATGGCTTGTTAAGTCAAGAGGACTTCACTTCTATTAATTTTGATGACAATCAAATAATAATAATCTTAGAAATGTATGAACTATTTTGATAAGTTTGTTAAGTGTGCAGGAAAATGTAAGTATCACTTAGTCAACCCAGAAGATGTGCGGTCAACGACATATGATATATCTACAATAGATGATACGTCAACAATAGATGAAGCGCAACACCAGACGAAGCATAACAACAGACAAAGCGCAACAACAGACGAAGAGTGACACCAGACTAAGCATGACACTAGACTAAGCACGACACCAGACGAAGCGCGATACCAAATGAAAGCTCAATACCAAAACGAAAGCTCTATATCAGACAAAACATGATAACAGAAGAAGTATTATTCCAGATGATACAAAAGGAAGATATTCTAGAACGTTAGTCAATTAGTTAGTTGGAGTTAGTTATAGGACTCAATAACGATTTCCAGAAGATTCAAGAAGCAGTTTCTCAAGGTGGAGACTTAGGCTATAAATACTAGTTCTAGTCGAAAACTAAATAACATTTTTGCAAGAGAGAAAATTGATTATACTATACTGAGAGAAATTCTGCATTCAAAGTGCAAAAGAAGTGAGCGAATACATCTGTAATGTGAAGCTTAAAAATATCTTTCCTAGAGAGAGAAAGAAAGGCTAGAGTTTGGAGAGGCTAAGATAGCAGATAAAGAATACTTTGTGAGAGAGACTTGAAGAGACTCTGCAAGTGTAGAAAGAATACATGTAAAGTTAAAGAGTATAGTGAAATCTCAGACAAACTCTAAGGACTGGACGTAGCCCAAAGTTTGGGGTGAACTAGTATATAATCGCAGCGTCTATTCTCTAACCCTTATCTTTTAATTTTTTTGTTGTTAGACAAGTATTAATATTACTTGCGATTGCATTGCTTATCAACTTTAGCAAATTGTTTTAGTAATCATTTGAATTTAGTAAATAAATTCAAGAAGTCCCAAAAGATCAATATTTTCAAAAAGATTACACAATTCAAACCCCCTTCTTGTGTATTTTACATATTATACCTGATTTCTATATTAACAAGTGATTTACTGTAGTTGGTATCAGAGCAAGGTTTCCAAGAAACACTATAACAAAGTGAGGACAAAGATCCATGGCTGAATCATATGTTTTTATAGCTAAAGATTCCTAGATCACAAGACCTCCTGCATTTAATGGTGAGGATTATCATTATTGGAAGGACAGGATACAACTCTTTATAGAATCCACACATATTGATCTTTGGGATATCATTGAGAATGGTCCATATACACCAACAGACAATGAAGGCAATATCATCTCTCATGACAAATAGTCAGCCGATCAGAAAGCTCAATTTCAATTAAACTCAAAGGTCAAGTTCTTTCTAAGTTGCCCCCTAAGCAGAAGTGAATATGATAAGGTTCATAGATCCATATCTACAAAGGAGATATGGGATACATTAGCCATTGCACACGAAGGCACAAATCAAGCGACAGAGTCCAAGATCAGTATTCTTGTTCATCAGTATGAGCTATTCAAGATGAAAGATGAGGAGACTATCGATTAGATGTTTGGACAATTTCAAACGATCATCAACGAACGTAAAACTCTTGGGAGAATCTACAATAATCAAGATCATGTCAAAAAGATTCTCAGAAGTCTTCCTAAAAGATGGAGACCCAAAGTTACAGCAATACAAGAGGCCAAAGACTTAAGTAAGCTAAAGCTAGATGAATTGCTTGGTTCATTGAAGATACATGAAGTAGAGCTTGATACAGAAGATAAACCTAGAAGAGATAAATCTATCGCATTAAAGGATGGTCAGAAGAATCAAAAGAACCAGAAAAATAGAAACACATCTTCAAAATCATTAAAGATTGAAGAAATCAAGAATGATGATGCCAATGAATCTGATCAAGATTCAAGTGAAGATTAGGAGGATGTGAAAAAAGAAAGCGAAAGGAAATAAATACTTTTTTTAAGAAGAATAGCAAGACAAAGCTAAGAATGTATCATCTGCAATGAGTGTAACAAACTAGGACATTACAAGTCTGAATGTCCATTGCTCAAAAGAAAACAAAAAGAGCATGATGGCAACTTGAGAAGATTTGGATTCGTCCAAATCTGACTCCGATTCAGAAGCATCTAAACAAGCAAATATATGCTTGGTAGTTAAAAAGGAATGCGACGATAAGGTAACTTCTAACTTTAATGAACTTCAAGAGGCATATTTAGAATTGTTAGAAGATTCACATGCTATATTAAAATAATATAAAATTTTGAAAAAGAAATTTGTTGAAAGCTTGAAGAACACGGAAGTGCTAGAAAAAGAAAACGTCTACCTTAAGAAACAAGTAGACGATATGAAAAAGAAAGTAACTGTAGATAGATATGAGGAAATTAAATAACTAAAACTAAGGATTAATAGTCTTTCAGCAGATTTATCAACATTTACTAAAAGTACAAAAAGGATGAATGATATGATTGGAAAATATAGACATCTATATGATAAAAGTGGCTTGGGGATTACTAATAGTAATGTTCTTCATAATAAGAGTTTTGTTCCTAACAAGAATAAAAAGAAACAATATTGTTATTATTCAAGGAATAATAGTAAGTCTAACCCTAAAGGACCCAAGAAAATATGGGTACCTAAGAAAGACATAATATATACTGCAGATCTCCTTTCTTGGAAAAAGCAACCAGTACTAATGGTACTTAGGCAGTGGATGCTCGCAACACGAAAGTCTATGTTCCTAGACCTCCAAAATAAGCAAGGAAGATTAGTAACTTTTGGAGACAACCAGCAGGGCAAAATAGTTGGAATCGGAAACATTGGTAAAGATTCATTTGCGTCTATTGATAATGTTCTACTAGTTGAAAGATTAAAGCATAATCTAATTAGTGTAAGTAAATTATGTGATTTTGGCTTTGAAGTATCCTTTAATCAAAATTCTTGTGTAGTCAAAAACAAAGACAGTTCCGTATTCTTTTCTGTCAAGGGACGAAACAATCTCTATAAGATTAATTTAGATTATTTGAAAAGTCAAAATATTTCATTTTTATTATAAATGACTTTATTAGAGAACAAGTAGATAAGAATCTGTTTAGAAAATGTATCAAAAATGATTTCATTATAGTACAGATATATGTAGATGATATTATTTTTAGTGCAACTTCTAAGAAGCTATGTTCCAGTTTTAAAAATATGAAAAGTGAATTTGAAATGAGTATGATGGGTGAATTGAAATTCTTTCTTGGTTTACAAATTAAGCAAACCAAAGAAAAGATTTTTATTCATCAACAGAAATATATCAAAGAACTGTTAGTCAAATATAAAATGGAGAAGGTCAAACCTATGTCAACTTCTATGCATCCTTCAATACTTTTATCTCAAGATGAAGCAGGTAAGAAGGTTGATCAAACCCTTTTTAGAGGAATTATTGGTTCTTTACTTTACCTAACTACAAACAAACCTGATATATTGTTTAGTGTTTGTTTGTGTGCAAGATTTCAAGTAGATCCTAAAGAATCTCATTATATTGCTATTAAAAGAATATTGGGATACTTGGCAGGTTCTACTGATCTCTGTTTAATACATGAGAAAGGTAAAGATTTCAGCTTAATTGGCTACTGTAATGCTGATTATGCTAGAGATAGAATTGATAGGAAGAGTACAAGTGGAGGTTGTCACTTTCTTAGTCATAATCTAATTTCTTGGTCAAGTAAGAGGCAAATTTCAATTGCTCTATCTACTGCAGAAGCTGAATACATGTTAGTTGCAAGTTGTTGTTCATAAATGTTATAGATTAAGTATCAGTTAGAAGATTACTCCATATAAGAAGATCAAATTCCAATCTTCTGTGACATCACAAGTGCTATCAATCTATCAAAAAATCCAATACAACACTCAAGGGCAAAGCATATTGAATTTAGACATCATTTTATATGAGACTATGTACAAAGAGGAATCATCAGTCTATAATTTGTTGAAACGAATCAATAATGGGCGAATATCTTCACTAAACTTTTGAGTGAAGATAGATTTAAAGAAATCATACCGAACTTGAATATGGTAATGCTGAATGACCATTCGTCTGACACGTCATGGCCCAGATGATTCATACAAGAAGAAGATAAAAAGTCGTAAGTTTTCAAGTAAATAGCAATGGTAAATTATGAATGGTAACTTTTCAAGAGTAGGTATAAGAAGGAAATCTTCTCAAGATTCTAAAATACCTTCTACTCTAGAATTTTATTAAAATACTTTGAAACCGACTTGTTTAGTGCTCTCAACCAAGACGATTCAATAATCTATTCTAAGCTTCAAGTTCTTTTTATCTCATATTCTTACTTTTAGATACCAACATTGCTACTTTGAGCGAAATACATTTGTGTGTGTAGTTTTTATTTGTTACAGATCACAAATGGAGCAATCTCTTATCTATGGGAGACACATTGATTTCATCTCATTGAAGGAAAATCAGATGGACATTGAACCAGAGATTGAAGCAGTTGGCTAGAAAAATTTCTTCAAGGTTCGTGAAAAGGTCTATTTGAATAAGATATATGAGTTTTGGAAGAATGCAGTAGATAACACCTTAGAATCAATGGTAGATGGATTATCGGTTAACGTGACACAAGATACTATCGAGAGGGTCAGTGGGTGTCCTAGTATTGGAGTAAAGTTGTTTAACAATACAAAATGGATTACTCAATGTCATGTAGATAGAATGCACATTAATCGACAACTCCGTGGAAGTAGTGATCCAGAAGTTAAGAAGGCTTCAACCCTTGTTCCGAAGGCTATGGTTCTACATTCACTACTTGTTCACTGTGTTCTACCAAGATTAGGCGTGAAGGATGTTGGGACAATGAACATTGAACATTTTTTGTTTCACCTACTGAATCATCAACCCATTAATCTTTCGTACTTGATTTTGAAGTACATGATGAAGTCAAAGGGAGATTCTATCTCTTTACCTTATGGTATGCTATTGACAAGGATTTTTAGAGAATCTGGAATCTTTCTCGACAGAGGTAACAGGGTAAAGATGGATGTGAAGAGTATTATAAATGCCACTACTATTCACAGAATGGGAATAAAGTTTGAAGATGAGGCGGATACAGGTTCTACACCGAAAGCAAGGTCTAAGGGGGAGCTTATAGGAAGATAGAGCAGCAGTGAACGTGTTACGTCTGCAAGGGAAAAAAAACCCGATTGATAGGAAGAACTTCCAAAGAAGAAAAGACTGAGAAATCATCTGATGTATCAATAAAAGCTAAGACGATTCTATAGAAAGAAGAAAGTCGGGTTCAACAATCATCACAACAAGTGTCATTGAAGAGAAAGGCAGAGACGCTTCAATCAGAAAAAATCCAAACAATCAAGAAGGTCACCAAGACTATTGACCTTATGACAACAAGAACAGAAGAAGCAAAAATCTCTAATTCTTGATGGAGAGTCTGAAAAGCAAGAGAAAAGACAGCAGCCTACCAAATCAATTGTCTCCATTTTGCAAAGTCAATCAACAAAATCATCTAGAGAGACAGGGATAAAAAGGAAATTAGTATTTGAGAGGAAGAAGCCTCAACAATAACTTTTTTCTAAATCGGCAGAAGAATAAGAGAAAGTGAAGCCTAGTCAAAAAAAGGTTTCTTCATTTGATGTTCAATAGAAGGCAAAGATAGTTGAACACCAATTGGAACCTTACAATCCTTCTCAACCAATCAACAAAAAGGATTTGAGAATGAAGATTATAGAAGAATCAGTACCTATTTGAAGCAAAAGCTCAATTATTATCAGAGAACCTCCAAAAAATTCAATCATGGTACAAGTCGAACCTATACCGATTAACGAGCAGACAATACATCTTCTAAGTCATGAAGAATGAAGACTATATGGTATTCTGCAAGATGAGAAGGCAGAACCATATCTAACGAAGATTTCAAAGGATCGGTATACAATCTATCTGATTACGAGCAAAACATCGATAAAAATTATGCTAGATATACAACCAAGATGTTCAAACCTTGTGAGAAACGAAGAAAAAGGAAAAAAAAAGATGTTTTCTGAAGGAAATAAAGACGATCTTATAGAAGAGCAGATTCAAGTAGCTGTGACGAACATAAATGATGCATGTAATGCAGCTCAACCTGGAGGTATTTATGTTTCACATCACGTTTCAAAAGCATCAGGAAGTCAATTTGAAATTTCTACTACAGATGCAAACTTCAAGGTAGTTGGTAAAATGACAAAAGGACAGCACAAAAGTATCTCGGTTGAAGGTATCAATTTCAACTTAGAACCTTTGTGCATTTAATCATGCATTTCAGACCTTTAGGTTTCATACCTTCAGTCAAAGATGTGTTACACCTTCTTAGGCAACCAATTCTGAAACTACCTAGACCTGATGATCTTGATCTCCCAGAAGGAAACAAACCTTCAGTCTACCCTCTATCAAAATCATCTAGTTAGACGTTTTACCTTCAAAACCATCTGTTGTTGAAAATCTTCATCCACTTAGTGAAATACAACAAGATCCTACTGTTAATTCAGAGTTCTTGAAGCATTTCATAAATTGGACAAAAGCAAGTCATAGACAGAAGGAAGTTCAGGAAGCTTTAGCAAAAGAAATTGAGGAAATTCATACTAAGGTTTATGAATTAGCTGATTTAGTGGGTGATCTTCATGAGGAAGTAGCACTTTTACGGGTTACTATTGAATAAGACCTCAAGACGATCCACACCGACATGCAACGTATGTTTTCTGAAACTCTGAAGCATCTACGATGAACTATCTTTTTTATTACTAACAAATAGGGGGAGAAAAAGAGGAGAACGGGAAGAGAAGATAGAAAGCAGATAGAAAGCAATGTATATATCTTGTATGCATTTCTTATTTTTTTTCCTTTGTTTATTATTCGTCTGAATACTATTCATCTATTCGTCTATAATATCATTTTATCTTCTAAAATTATGATTATTTGTTATCATCAAAAAGGGGGAGATTGTTAACTCAAGAGGACCTCACTTTTATTAATTTTGATGACAGACAAATAATAATAATCTTAGAAATATATGAAATGTTTTGATAAGTTTGTTAAGTGTGCAGAAAAATGTAAGTAACACTTAGTCAACCCAGGAGATGCGCGGTCAACGATAGATGATATATCTATAACAAACGATACGTCAACAACAAACGAAACGCAACACCAGACGAAGCATAATACCAAACAAAGCGCAACAACAAACAAAGTGTGACACCAGACAAAGCGTGACATCAAACGAAGCGCAACACCAGACAAAAACACGATACCAAACGAAAGCGCTATATCATATGAAACATGATAACAGAAAAAGTATTATTCTATAATACAAAAGGAAGATATTCTAGAACGTCAGTCAGTTAGTTAGTTGGAGTTAGTTACAGGTCTCAACTAATAACGGTTTCTAGAAGATTTAAGAAACAGTTTCTCAATAAGACAGTTGGAGACTTAGGCTATAAATACTAGTTCTAGTCGAAGACTAAATAACGTTTTTACATGACAGAAATTGATTGTACTATACTGACGAAAGAAGTGAGCGAATACATTTGTAACGTGAAGCTCAAAAATATCTTTCATAGAGAGAGAGAGAAAGGCTAGAGCCTGGAGAGGCCAAGATAGTAGATAAAGAATACTTTGTGAGAGAGACTTGAAGAGGCTCTGCAAGTGTAGAAAGAATACTTGTAAAGTTGAAGAGTATAGTGAAATCTCAGACAAACTCTAAGGACTGGACGTAGCCCAAGGTTTGGAATGAAGCAGTATAAAATCGCAACTTCTATTCTCTAACCTTTATCTTTTAATTTTCTTGTTGTTAGACGAGTAGATAATATTACTTGCGATTGCATTCCTTATCAACTTTAGCAAAGTGTTTTAGTAATCATTTGAATTTAGTAAAGAAATTCAAGAAGTCTCAAAAGATTAATATTTTTTAAAAGATTACACAATTTAACCCCCCTTTCTTGTGTATTTTACATATTATACCTGATTTCTATATTAACAAGTGATTTACTTCATGGCTATTATTAGACGAGGGTGGTATAACATCGTAAATTCCTCTCCTTTCAAGCTATTATAAAAATACTTTCCCATTGTGTATGTGCCCTACTTTTTTGATATTCTAAGGATGAGACAATTGATCAAAAAATGAGAGTAGAAAGATGATGTTAACTTTGGTAAAATTCCATCTTCACCAAGCTGAAAATGGTATAAAACAACAAATGAACTGCAAACGAATACAAAGAGTTTGAAGTGGCGATCTTGTGTTCTTAAAGCTCTAACCTTATTAACAACACTCCCTCTAAAAGAGGAACCATAAGAAATTAACGGTCTTTTATTACGAACCTAATGATGGATTACAAATTGTCACTTTCTGAAGGATCAACTATTCATGTCACTGTAGGAAAAGGCATCTCTACCGGGCTCCTTGTGATGGTCACATACATTGATAGACTAATGACCTATAACAAACAAAGAGGAAACAAATTCGTATGTTAAATAAGGAAAGTGTAAGGATTTACTTAAACACTGTGATTAGTTAAATGTTTTGTAAGCTAACAATAGTTGTATATGCCTATCAAAAGATCACCAAAACATCTTTATTTTTATGTAATGAACTAACATAGGATTTAGAAAATTAAATGATTATATCTATTTTTCTCTCTAACAATTCTCTCTTTGCTTTTATATCTCAAATTTCCCTCTTCCTTAAAATTAATTTTAGGTTTATTATCTATGTCCTTTACTATAAAGCCCAATGGAAGCAGAGGCAACTAAGAAGACCAATGTTAAAACAACATGAACATCAGTATTACTCCCATAAGATAAAAAGTCCAAGTGAATTTCAATTATATTAACCATTGACAATATGAAAAAATGCAAACTGTCACTAACCCAACAAAAGAACCCAACATCCCTAACCTCAACACCTTGAGATTAATGTTTGTTCATAATGCCTTTTGCACGCGTTTACTATTGAAAAAATGAAGGTAAGTTCCAGAGGAAACGAGAATTTTGATAGGTGGAATTAGGACAAATTAGGATTTATGGAATTAGAATAGAGGTAATGATAAGGATTTTTGATTCATTAGGTTAAATTACATTTTATTAATAATTTAACATTATTAACAAAATTTTGATTTAATTTAAGTTAAATCAATTACGTGGGTCTTATTATAACACATGATATCCATGTGTTATATGGGGACCTATATGCTATGTCATTTTTTATGTGGATCATACCAAATAGAGACTCAATTCTATCAAAATTTTCATCCACTCAAACTTTATTTTGGATTAAGACTAACATTGGGTCAAGCTAGGCTTAGGCTACCTACAGCTCAAGCTTAACTCAATAATTTCAACAAGGGCTTATCCTTAATTTTAAATCCCCCTAATTTTAATATGCGTAACCCTAAAATTACAATATCTTTCCATTCTCTTCACCATCCCCTCTTCATCATTATCTTTCACCAACATTCACTATTGGTGAAACTTGATGTTAAAGATTATTCTTAAAGTTACCTTAATCCAAATATGGTCACGTTGCAGCAAAATTAATATGATTTAACCTAGTAGAAGCAATATGCCATGTTCCTTAGAATCCACCACTAAACTGAAGAAAGCCTAGTGTTGAGGTGGTTGATGATGGTTTTGTTGTTGTTGTTACAATTTTTATGTCCTGTCCATCTTTTGCTGCTCTCTAACAGTTGTCAATTATTGGTATTGATGTTGTTGATGCTAAGGCTCACGTAACATCAAATGTCCTCTACTGCCACCACCGATGGGAATTCCCATCATCTAAATTCTTAAAGATGGAGATGAAGAGGGGATAGTGAAGAGAGAGGGAACACTTGTAATTTTAGGGTTATGAATATTAAAATTGAGGGTTTAAAAATTAGGCATTTAGTTTAACTAAAATTTTATTTTAATTGAGATAAATTACCAAATTAAAATTAAAAAAATTTATATACTTATTCCATGTCATTGATGACATGATAGATAATTGATGAAGTCAACTATCGATCATATTTGCTGTCTACTTAAGGTTTAACTTAAACATTTTTTGATATGGTTTAATTGAAACATTTTTTATATGGTTTAATTTAACACCTTAAAATATTAAGGTCAAGCTTATATTCAGATGTAAACATATGGGTTATTTTTGCCCTTTTTACCTAGAATACTAACTTAAAGCTTAACTTTTGTTAGTGTTCAAAAAGTCTAATGTTATAAAAACCATTGTATTCGAACCTCAAATTGAAGAAACCTTAGACTTTCATTTGAATTTCATTTAAAAATACACTTTGAAACTTTTAAATAATTTGAATAGGTCTCAAATTTTTAACATGACATTTGAAATGGTGATATAGGTCATATTAAGACCCTCCTTTTCAAAACATGCCTAATTTAAGGATTATCTCTAATTTAATCCCTAAATCAATTAAAAAATAAATTTCTCCTACCTTTCTTCGTTAGCTCTATTGTCTCTAACTAAAGAATACTTAGCCCTTCCCTCTATTGAAACTACAGTTGGTTCTTGAGGAAGACGACAACCTTTACCATTTTAGACAACTTCAAAGATCATTTATAGATTTATGATTGAGTACTAAAACTAATATGGTATAATGGAATGTCTTATAGTAAAACATAGGCTCAACAAGTCCATCAATCATCAATTATGAATCAAATTCAGTCTCTAAACTTGTCATTAAGGTCAATGTATGGGTGCACAAGCCTAAAGGTGGTGAAATATAAAGGTTGTTCCAAGATCATCTATATGAGAGAAAAATGAGCTTAAAGGAAATGAAGCATTTATTGTTGTAACTTTTAAAAGCTATAAATTTACTTTCCTTAATAGAGACTATAAATGGTATATAAGCTCAGTATTTTAAACTATGTAGGAGTTTAGCATTGAAATTTTCACCACTAAGGGATTTAATTGGTGAGCTTGAGAAGGGAGAAGTACTAAAAGATGTCAAGTTTTGAGTCCCAAGTCATAAAATATCATATCCTTTATATTGCATTTAGGCTTAGGTAAACTACAAGGGCTAAAGTTATTGAAATCTAGAGATAAAATACTCATCTTCATTGAACACAGTCTCCAACATAAAAATGTCCTAGAATATCTCCAATTTCAAAAATTTACAAAGGATCTATGAACTCAAGAATGAGCATGTCTCAAACTATATCTAACTTTTCGAAGTTATTGAGAGATCTATAGTCTTAGATATAGATACGTTCTTGATTATGCCTATTAGTATTAAAAAAAGTCTATAATTAATATGACTTGGCCCACTTGAAATCCTATGTTTTAGTATTTAAGTTATGTTTTTTTAGTTAAAACATTATCATTATTAATTGAAAGTCATCAGAGTTTCTTTTTCCTTTTTCTTTATTGAACTTCAAACATATCACATAATTATTTCTTTTTGACATTCAAATACTTGATGAATTTGGTTCTTGATTATTTATAATTCACATTCTTTTATAATTTTGTTTTAGAATTCTTGGGTTTGATTTAAATTTTTTTCTAGATTCTTTGGGGTATATTTCTATATGGGTTCACAGCAGTTCATATTAGAGCTTGGCTCTAAATCAAATATAGTTATTTTTTCATTTTCATAATATTACAATTCTATTCTATTCCTTTTTAAAAAATAAAAATCACATCTTTTATACTTTTTTTTTGTAGGGCCCCGGGCCCCTACCGCCCAGCACTCCACAGGTATTGTCCTCTTTGGTCTTGAGGGGTGGGAGAGCCCT
>JANVCQ010000232.1:20823417-20837457 GCA_025531925.1 Erythroxylum plowmanianum | reverse complement strand
TTTGTTAATAAATATTATATAAGAGATTAAATAAATTTATTTAATTAAAAATAATTTATCTTTAAGTTTTATTTAAATGTAATTATTATTAGTGATAAAAATTCAACTCCGTTAACATTAATAATCAAACAAAAATTTGTTTTTATTTAAAAGTAAAAATAAAATACTGAAAATAAAATACAACAGAATAAATAGAAGTAGACTAAAACGGTTACTTAGTTTATCGTCATTTATTATTAAGAAATTTAAGAGAAAAAAATTTTAAAAAATAAAAACAAAAATGTTTTAGAAATTAAAACAATACAGATCAGAAACGACACGTAACGAATCATTATAGCCACGAAAGCGTGACCACGGCTGGTGCTGGCTCCTGGCGGTGCCGGCAAAGGGCCCGCTCTCCATATTCCTCCACGTGGCTGGTTCTTAGACGCCGTTTGCGAAGATCCTTTTCTACGCGTCATCACGTATGGCTGCTGAGCGCTCCGAAGAAACAATCAGTTCACAATCATAGAATGTCTCGTCGTGACAATTATTATGATTATTCTAATACGGAAAATGAAGAAGTTTTTATCCATCCATCTTTTCTCGCCGTGAATTTTAATGAGAGAACAGCCAAGTGAGTTTGACGTCTGAGGCAGTTAGCAGTTCCCACTTGCCTGGGAATGATAATTTATTAGGAAATGTGAAGGAGGAATGAATGAATATCAATTTTCTCAATTTTGGAAATGTGTACTCATATTAGGTCAAACAAAATCCACCTACCAAATTGAATTGTCAGAAACGGAGAAAACAGTAGTTTGACAATTACGACAAGAGGGAGTCGTCGTTTGGAATTTTGTAACGACAATTGACAGGAAGAAGAGATTAAAAATAAATGGTCTTCAACCTCTCTCTCTCCGTTCTTTCATAAGAAAAAAGAACCTCCCTGCTTCCATGGCCCTTGTTGTGTTTCCTCCTTGTCAATTCCTTCACTTTACTTGACGGCCTCTGCTTATTCATTATCTTCCCCTCTACTTGTTTCTCAATTATCTTTGTAATTCCCCTGTTCAATTCATCTGGGTCTCTCTTCTTTTCGTGTAATTCTTTCACTTTTTATTTTTGCTTTTTGTGGATCTGATCTTATTTAGGTTCCAATTTTCTCATACTGCTCACGACTCTATCTGGAGACCCTCAATTTTCTCAGCTAATAATTTTTGGGGCTCTGTTGAAAGAGTAATTAAGGCCGCTCACATGGTTTTAACAGGGGGCTCAAATTCTGAATTGGTGAGTCAACTTGCAGACTCGGTGAAGGAGATATCGGGATTGCCCGAGTGTAAGAATGTATGCAAGAAGATGCATGGGAATTTGTTGCGTAGAATCAAGCTCTTGAGCCCTTTGTTTGAGGAGTTGAAAGACAGCAGTGAAGAGCTAAACGAAGAAGAAGTTAAAGGCCTTGAGTCCCTTGAATTTGCTCTAGATTCCGCTGTGGATCTTCTCAAGTCGGTGAACCAAGGTAGCAAGCTGTATAAGGTATTGTTCTTTGCTCTTTCTCTTCGATTGTTGTAACTTCTGGTCAAATTAAAGATTTTAACTTATAGTATCTGGCTATTGGAAAATTATTGGGGATTTTGATTTCTTAGGAAATATTTGGAGCCACTGGATTTGTTTATACAGTTTCCATTCTCCCATAGGATAGGAGTCGAGTCTCTCAAAGTTTGAGCTTGATATCTTAATCTTGCAACTCTTATTTGGTAGATTTATCATCTTATTTTTCTTTTCTCACGCCACAGGCCTTGGAAAGGGATAGGCTAGCATGTAAATTTCATGAAGTTACAGAAAATATTGAAGCAGCATTAAGTGAGATCCCTTATGACAGGCTTGACATATCAGAGGAAGTTAGAGAACAGGTACTTTGACGACCCCATTGATTTCTCAGAATAATGGTGCTTCACCATTGGAGCTGTTTCACAGTTGTAGTTCAATCTTGTTCGCTATTGTGTTCTGATGCAACTTTGGTGTTGTAAAGTGTTTCTCACCTTATGAGATTTTTCTCGCCCATATGTAGATTGAACTTGTGCATGCTCAATTCAGGAGAGCCAAAGGCAGACCAGACTCCCCTGATTTGCAACTAGAACTTGACTTAGCAATAGCAGAGAGGGAAAGAGACCCTGATCCTGTAGTACTGAAAAGGCTCTCAGACAGGTTGCAACTGAAGACTATTGATGATATGAAGAACGAGTCCCTTGCTTTTCATGAATTGGTCATCTCATGTGATGTCGATCCAGGAGAGTGGTTTGAAAAGATGTCATGCCTCCTTAAGAAGTTAAAGGACTACGTCCAAATGGATATTCCTGAAGCTGACACTTCTGATGCCGAAAAGGGATTGATCAAACACAGATCTCCTGTTATCCCAGATGATTTTCGGTGCCCAATTTCTCTTGAACTGATGAAAGATCCAGTGATAGTGTCTACAGGACAGGTACCAGAGCATGCCTTCATATTTTCTGGAATTTTGTTGTGTGATGCCTGTTGTTTATTTCTTTTAACTTACAATTGCAGACATATGAAAGATCCTGTATACAAAAATGGCTAGATGCAGGACACAAGACATGTCCCAAAACACAACATACGCTGTTGCACACCGCACTAACACCTAACTACGTATTGAAAAGTTTAATTGCTTTGTGGTGTGAGAGCAATGGAGTTGAGCTGCCTAAACAACAAGGAGCATGTAGAACCAAAAGAGTCGGAAGCAGTGTGTCAGACTGTGATCGTACTGCTATTGTAGCTTTATTAGACAAATTAGCAAATGGAACTCCAGAACAACAAAGAGCAGCGGCTGGAGAGCTTCGTTTACTGGCAAAAAGGAATGCAGATAATAGAGTATGTATCGCAGAAGCTGGGGCAATTCCACTCCTTGTGGAGCTGTTGTCCTCCACTGATCCAAGGACCCAGGAGCATGCTGTTACAGCATTGTTAAACCTTTCTATTAATGATAGTAACAAGGAAACCATTGTCAATGCTGGAGCCATACCAGATATAGTGGATGTTTTGAAAAATGGCAGCATGGAAGCAAGGGAAAATGCAGCTGCAACTCTTTTCAGCTTATCTGTAATTGATGGGAATAAAGTGGCAATAGGAGCTGCAGGGGCCCTCCCAGCTCTTATAAAACTGCTTTGTGAGGGGACTCCAAGAGGAAAAAAAGATGCTGCCACAGCAATTTTTAATCTTTCAATCTATCAGGGAAACAAAGCCAGGGCTGTGAGGGCTGGCATTGTGCAACCCCTGATGAGATTATTGAAGGATGCTGGAGGTGGAATGGTGGATGAAGCATTGGCAATTCTTGCCATTCTTGCTAGCCATCAAGAAGGAAAGACAGCTATTGGTCAGGCTGAGCCCATTCCTGTCCTAATGGAGGTCATCGAGACAGGTTCTCCAAGGAACAGAGAGAATGCTGCAGCTGTCTTGTGGTCGCTTTGCGCCAGTGATTCACAACAGTTGAAGTTGGCAAGGGATTTTGGCGCTGAAGAGGGATTGAAGGAACTGTCAGAGAGTGGCACCGACAGGGCCAAGAGAAAAGCTGCAAATATTTTGGAACTTTTTCAGCGTGCAGATGCAGATGTGGCTGCAGATCAGAGTTGCCTTTGATTATGCTCCATTACTTCAAGAAGTTTGCATGGGGTTAAGTTTCTGTGAATTTAATACTTGTATCATGTGTTACAAAGGGAAACGTGTTTGTACAATTGGGGCCGATATGTATATAGGATTGGAACATGTTCTTGTATTCGAGATTACTTATTTTTGTCCATCGGAGTCTCCTCCAAAAAAATGCCAAAGAAAATCAATGTCTGACCTTGCCATTTTCAACTCTTTTCCCGCGGCAGAAGAGATTAATGATGTTCAGATGCAGAAAATGTAGGCAACTACCATTTGGTGGAAAACCCTCCCGCAGCTCGATAAACACAAAATTCTCGCTTGTAGAGATTATGGGTATTTCAGTGTCTCTAGTTTTGGTCTTTCATGTATATATAGTTTTCCTTTTTAACAATTATGACGCAGTTGCCAAATCAGGTGAACCTTGATAAGTATTACTTCTTTATTTCTTATACAAAAAGAAAATGGAAGGTTCAAGCTTTACGATTCCAACAAGACCTAGGGAAAAAAAATCAAGAACACAATCTAACTAAATAGAAAATAAAAGAGAAATATCCAGTACAAAATGAAATATATTGACAGTGAGATTGGTTTCATTCAGATTATTTTCAATTGTCTCGCATTCTGAGGACTGGACTATGTCACACACTCAAAGTCGCAACACATTCTGAGGATTGAACTATGTCACACACTCAAGTCACAAATATCATAACTTTCTGAAAGACACTGGATCCTCTATGCATAAAATACATAATACTTTCGTATTCAAACCAACAAATTCTTATATACCAAAGTTCCAATCAAAATCAATTTCAGTTGAGAAAGAAAAAATAACTTAGCCTCTTTCCATGCACCATTAAGGAAGACCTTTCCCCAGCTTTGTTAGCCAATAACACATGAATCCTTTAACAGAAATATTCACAGCGACCCAGTCAACCCCATTTCTCCATGTAGGTCTCAGCCAAAGTATTGCCGTTAACTATTTTGGTGGTCATAATAATAGGATCATATGCCATTCCTTCCTGCGGGACATTTCATAAAACGCCATGAATATGAACATTGAGCAATATGCACCACCAGTGAGCTTAACTCCAGTGCTAATAATTTAGTGTCAAAAATCACATAATTGATCCACTAGTTACTGTCATTTTCATCAAGGAAATGCCAGGCACAAATATTGAAGGAGAAACGTCTGACCAGCCCCAAGTGTAGCTGATTTATGTGGGTCCCATTTTCAGATATAACACGATGGTGAAATGTAGCATAACAAATAAGTCAAGGATTCTCAACTTTTCATATAGTCATAAATATAATGAAGAAAAATGACA
Organism: Erythroxylum plowmanianum; assembly: GCA_025531925.1. Lineage (NCBI taxonomy): Eukaryota > Viridiplantae > Streptophyta > Magnoliopsida > Malpighiales > Erythroxylaceae > Erythroxylum > Erythroxylum plowmanianum. The sequence goes on along the minus strand of JANVCQ010000232.1, from coordinate 20,832,496 downwards.
TACCTGTGCACTAAGAAATCGTAGAGCAGAAATTTCTGCAAAAGTCACGCCACCAACAAAAACAACAAGCACTATTGAGCGTCTCCCATGGGTCGGTCTGAAACATGTTTAAGAAATGTTACACCACAAGAAAATTAACTGAAAATCAACACGTCAGCCAATGCAGATTGTAAAGCTATAGGCTTCTATGATCAGGAACCTGGGTTTGAATACTTCTCTTTAGAATCATGAAGATAGATGTACGTCTTGGAAAAGGTACTCTAACTACTTTGGATGTTTAATGATAATACGAAAAAGGTGAACACCATTGATTGCAAAATACGAGCTTCTACACACATATGTGGATTTTGATAATGGACTTTAACCAGTGAATGATGGCTGACAATCTTGGCAAAGAACATCTTAATTAGCATACCAAAGAGGAGAGTGTCATTAGGCAGAAATACCTGTCAAGAGCTGTTGAATTTCCTCGCAAGGTGTCAAAAGATGGGCTGCTTGAAAACCCGCCCTGCAAATTATGGAAGAAATGCACTTAAAATTTCAGAAACCTAACAGAGGACAGAAATAGTTTCTTTGTGACTTCTTCCTTAAACCAAAAAATATAGTGTTGATGAAGATAGGAAGCATGTTCACTAACTCTCTTCACTTCAGAGTGAGGTCCAGGCAACAACTTCAAAATTTCTTCAATAGGGCGCCTGCAGTTCAAATTACCAATTTTCCATAAAAAATAGAAGATAACCAAGAAAATTTACAAGAATGTTTTTATTAAATTCAGTTGGATTTTTTACAGCAAGATAAATTCAAGCCTAGAGCTATTGATAATCCCAACAAGAGATTCCACTAGAGAAGGAAAAGAAGCAGAAGGGTATCAAGTTGGAGTCTTCGCATGCTTTGAAACATAATTTGAAGCTGACAAGTTCCATAAAAAGGAGAAGCAATAACTTAAGTTTCTTTTAATTCTATTAGGAGACCATGACTCTATATGACAACATTGTTTGACTTCTAGTCATAAGTTTGAGTTCCATGTTAAATTGGAGCAACTCACATCCCCATCCATGTTAAAATGAAAGAAAATAGCTTTTCAGTTCCAGAAGTTATTTTTCTATCAAATTAACAGGAAGAAGAAGCATAAGAAGAAGGAAAGTCAATAAGAAGACCATGGTCAGAGAGATATAAGAGGTACAAACAGATTAACCTCACCATCCCGATCGCACAGCATTTTGAACCAGGCGAACACTCAGTGGAGCATATCCAGAAAAGACATAAGCAATGTCATTGGGGCTGGCAGAGAGGTAACAACTTCAAGAATCAGAGAGCAAAATGAAAGTGAAAGAAATAGAAGAAAAGAAGTATATTCTACATAATGAGGGAAAATATAACCAGTTGTGTCAAGATCACCCAATGGCTCAGAAATAAATTCTCTAACTTTCCCTTGATAATAAACAGCTGCAATACATACCATTTACCATATATAGTGCAGGCATTTAGATCGCCTAAAAGTTCAAGTGGTAACTGACTACCCAGCTAATATTATTAACTTGGGAATTTTAAGTTTCAAAAAACAAATAAAATTTGGCACGCATCAATTACAATTTCCTTTAATGGCATTTCAAAGAAGAAATTTAGAAGTTTTCTTAATATGTATTTACTATGTTATATGGTTGAGAATTATCATACTTTGCAGTGTCGGTATCTTCAACAAGTTGCAGTGCACGTTTAATTGTCAACCAGTTGCTTTTTGATTCCTGCAAGGTTCATAAGATATGTAATAAGTATGATAATTTAATAGAACTCACTAAACTTCACCAACATGAGATTATCTTCTACGATATAATGCCAGGATAACACAACCTGTTTCTTCAACAAGCCAGCCTTCTCTAGGTTGTGCAACATTGCTATGTGCTCAAACCCATAGCTGTGGAGCAGCTCTCTCCTAAATCAAGAGCATATAAGCTTTAATATCCATATTGCAAGAAAGCAAGGATTCATGAACCAGAAGGAAGAAAAGTTCAAATCAATAGTATAGGTTAACAACCAAAGTAGGACGGACAATTAGCATGGGTTAAGCCATTCTTGCCTCAAATAGTCAAAATGCTTCTTTGGCAACCCTGAATTGGTAACAGAGAATAAGATAAGCATTCTCAAGACACTGACAAGAGGCTCCTGCTTATGAATCAGTTCTTCAATGTACTCAAAGCATCTGCATACATGAGCATCTATCAGACACTTAGACCCTAATCCAGTCATGTCCAAGTTGCAAAACCATGAAATTTTAACAACCATGAAATTTTAACAATTAACATAAAAAAATTCCTCTGGATGTTAATGAGATGGTCAGATAAGGAGACAAAAAATGTCTTATGGAAAATAAAGCCTTTATCAATATTTTGAGAATTACAGCAACCAGTCATGGCATGAGACAGCATAAAAGAAACATGACATATATTGAACTATCCATAATTTGCTGAAAACATGGAGGTAAATTAATACTGGAACCAACTTACATGTCATAACTCTGAGCCTCAACAATTGTGTGTTCCATGTCAAGTCGGGCAAGAAATGTTTGTTTCGATGTGAAAGTTGATAGATGTTGAGCAAGATTTATGTGCCTCTGAAAGAATTATCATCAACAGTATAAATCTAGCTCCTACAAGGGCCATATCCACAGTGATTACAGAAAGATCAAGAGAGATAAGCTGACTTACAGTCATCTCTGGCAATGAGTTAAGCTTTTTAACAAAATCCTTTAACTCAGAAACAGTCTGATTCTGCATCCATTACATCTATGCTGTTAATAAAAGCAGCTTCATAGGCCAACAGTGGTAGCAATAAATCACATCACTAACTGACTTTGGTTACGTTCATTAGGTCTACAAGCAACTTTACAGTACAGTCTATGGATTGCAGATAAGACATGTTTCAATTGAGACATTTCTCCTCTGTTGCAACAGAAGAATCAATCAACCAGGAATTAATAACGTAAAGTAACTGATGTAAGTATCCAGATGCCACAAGATTTACTTACAGTAGTGGTCATCTCTGTGTAATCCTGCTTCATAGAAGTCGCTTTTTGCCTTAAAACCTGCAATCAAATATTAGCTAACAACTAAGGTCCATAAAAGAGAAAATACAAAGTAAAAAAATAAAGAAATCAAATAATTTGATTAAAAGCTAATGAAAGTAGAAATTTCATATCTAAAAAAAAAAGAAAACAAAACACAACCTGCACAACAACTTCAAAGTTGAGATCTCGAATCTCCTTAAACAGCTTGTCACTGAAATTTAGGCAATACACAGTTAGGCAAAATTATGTTTTAGTGAAAATATTGGCGAAGAAGCAAGATAGCTTAAGAAGGCATTGCATCATTGAGAGCACAACATGTTTTTAAAACTTCAAGTTAAGGATAAAGTTCAACTTATCCATTCAACAGAAGCAATCACAACAACAATGAAGGAATTTATCATTAAAATTCAGGAGATGCATTTCAGTTCTGTCTCATCCAGTAAAATTCTTCTGACCTTATATGTAAGATGCGTATAGATCAATCAAGATGTGGATGAAGAAAACAATATTGCCAGGCAAAGGCCTCAAGCAGAGGTACACATCACCTTGAGTTAAGTGGAACTTTCATCCTTTTACCCTCTTGTTGAGCACCCATGATTGATGCATCAAGCTCCACGGAACCACTACTGACATGCAGAAACTGCACTCGTTTTAAAAGAGTAGCCATCACGAAATCAAAATTATAAAACTAACCAGAAAAGAAAAAAAAACAGAATTTTCTCATATCCAGATAGTCATAGAGATATCTTCCTCTAAGATAATTCAGCTTCCAAAGAGCAGAAACCATGATGAATAGATGCTTGCATGAAAAGCCACTCAACAAATTAATGTGATAGCTGAAATTTTCTGTGCAAGTATTTGTTATTTTCTCACCCCCTCACACTCACACATATACACATTACACAATAAATGAGTAAAATGATCAAACTGAAGTATCTAGGCAATCAGGTAGACAAATCTCTAATAAGAAACTTCTCGTTCCACATATTTCCTTGACAAACAGATCACTACCCTTAAAATCTGTTACAGCATAAAATGTAATGATATCACTGTAGAAAAGTTCCTCTTGCTTGTGAACCAGTACCTCGTCCAGCAGTCCTTCATATGTTAGCTGAGAGCACATGGGAGTTACCATGTCTATCTGTATGCAAGAAGAAGTATAAGAAGAAAGAATGCAAGTAGACTATGCCCTATAGTTACAAAGGGATACATCATGAGACAAATAGTTACCTCTCTATCTATAAGGATCAGTGTATTTATCTCTGACACAGCAATCTAAATGAATGAAAAAGCAATGAGTGGCAAGTCATAAAGCATTTGAGGAGGAACATAGGAAAGACGATAAGTTGATAAAAAGTGCCCGAGTCAAATCATAATTACATCAGGTGAGTTGACTGGTTCTTCTACTTGCATGTGATTGAGAATATCAGTAACACGAACTGATGCTTTGCCTTTTGCTCTCACATTTGGTATCACTCCAAAAAGAGACTGCTAGCCAGAAATTTCACAAATGGATTATAATGTACATGAGGAGATTCAAAGTATGCTAACGCTTATGGAAGAGTATTTTGATTGCAAAAAGTCATAAACACCTCAAGCTTATGAATCCCTTTTGCAATATGCCAAAGTGAGCTTGTGTCACCGTCAACTTGGCATTCCTGCCATGTGATGGAAAGAAAGAGAATGAGGAAAAAAAATTAATATGTAATTTCGCAATTGAAAAGTATAACAGAACCTGAAAACTTTAATTGCTAGCCATACTTTGTTAGCAAAATCAAGTTCAAATGATAACACGTCCTCATCCAGAGGAACCATGTACAAGGGGTACTCCCCTATTGTTATCAAGTGATGAACTTTTTCCTCCTCAAGAACCTGCATGGCCAAAAACATACCCACAACTTCACCATAAGCAATGGATTTTCTAAAACTAAAATAATAATTCACAAGAGTGAATCAACTACCAATGAAAAGGAGTACCTTCTCACAAACAACCTCACGACGTGGTACAAAATAAAGATAATACTCCCTTTGAATCCCTTTTGAAATATCATTATGAACATTGGAACATATGAATCTCATCAAGTTAAAGCGAGATCGAACAAGGTAAATCACTTTGGTGCAATCAGTCTGCATAATTTCTGCTTCAAGATGCCGCAATTCAACACCATTATCCTGTTATTCCAAATTTGACAAGAAATCCATCATCACTTAAAAAGCCACATTCCAGTTTCCTTATTTAAGCGTACAAATCCAGGTTTGGGGTAACAACCAAATACCAACAATCTACAACAAACATTTTCCACTAAATCAAACAAAGTTGGAAAAAAATTTTCCTTCAGGATTATTTCCTATTTGAAAAAAAAAGTTCATAGTAAATATACAAAATAGAAGAAACTTTCTTACCTTGAGAGTTGACGTTGGGACGATCAGTGAAAGGGAGCCACTAAGCTGCGGATCAATGACCAAACACTTCTTCCCACGAATCTTTTAAATTCAACATCATTCAAAATTATGTTAATAATTCATAAATTTAACTTAAAAGGCTTTAAAACCACAAGAATTTCGATGAAATTGAATAGAGAGAGTAAAAAAGAACAACGGAATAATTTTGACGGGAAACTTAACACAACTTTAAAAGTATTTTCTTTGAAAATGAAAACCCAGAAGATAAAATTAAAAAAGACAGAGCAATGTAATGGACTATAGAAGGAAATTACATTCTTGAGGATGTTTACGAGTTCTCTCTGCGACTGCTCCCTGAGTGTGCATAACCAAGAGGAAGCAATATTAGTGCACTAAGAACCAGCCAATTCCTAATCAGACTATGAAAGCGATCAATTGTATGCACCTGACGTATCTGAGATTTAGTGAAGAATTATCCAAGCTTGGGATCTGCGCCATTGGAAGCAGCAAAACGAACTCTCTACAAGGTACGAGTGGAAAATAGAGGAAAATCTTCCACTGGGCTGACCCTTACGGCCTTACCTCAGCATCTTATACGATTTGTGTTGCCAAAGGCACAACAAGCGGTAATCAGAGCACCCAAACTCAGATTTTGTTCAATAAAATACATATAATATAATTTATTTTTGATATAAAATCAATATTTTAAATAAAGTATTCTAGTACGGTATATCAATCAATAACATATATCATTTATGTTAATTTTTAAAGGGTAACATATCCTAAAACACTCAACTTTAAAAAAAAATTCATTCAAATGCACAAGTTTTATAAATTTTTAATTAAGTGATTTCTAATTTGGTTAAGAAAATATTTGCTATTTATGGCATGTAAATGTCCACCTAAAAAATAGTCATGATTAGACTAAAATAAAGAAATTTTTTTCTAAGTAAATACTTACATGTCATAAATAATAAAAATTTTGTTAGTCAAATCAACAAATTATTAACATCAATCTTATAAGGAAAATAAATTGATGATTAATTTTAAATAAGTAACAAATATGGAGAAATATATAAATAAATTAAGTTTGTCTCTTTGCTAAATTGTAATAGGTATTCTAAAATTACCACACGCATCTTTGTATGCCTCTATTTATGAGCGAATGATGTGATAGTTAATAACATTTCCTTATTAACTTCAGCTTTCTTTAAAAATTTTGTTTTAAAATGGACACTAGGATTCAAAAATATTATAGTAAGAAACATTTGAGATTAAAACTGTCTTTCCTATCTTTTGTTGATGTTTGCAAGATAAAGTGTATATAAGGAATGCTTATTTTTCATATTGATCTTAATTGTTTTCTTTGTCCTCTCTGTAAGATCATAAAAATAATTCATTGTTGTCCTTTTGTCACTATAAGCAAACAAAATCTTCTCCCTAAAGGCTTACAAACTTGGATGACAAATTGACATTATGACTAAAATTTATGATCTTCAAGTATAATTCTGAAAACCTTTATTCTAACATTAGACATAGCATATTTAGATGCAACATATTTACCATTTGTAAATATTTGTCTCACTAAAGTGATAATGGCAGGATAACACAAATTTTTACCATTTGTTAGGACGAAACAAATTCCTACCATTAATGAAATCCTTTCTCATCAAATTCAGAACATATGAATGATTATAGATGAACTTAATTACTTCTGTTGCAGCCTACATAATGTAATAATGACAGGAAAATAGCTAACATCTTCTATATTTTTCAACATCAAGTTAACGCGATGTGCAATACAAATAGTCAAATAGAAACAATTACATATGCTTTGCAACCTTTTTGCAAATGCTTTATAAGCAGTATCACTATTAATGATGAATTGTAAAATGTTTTATGACCCAACTTTATTCACAACTTCATTAATTATGTTAAACAAAGTATTAACATTTCTTATAAGGCTAGATCTATCAATGGATTTTAAAAATATCATTCCTTTAAAAAGAAGTCAACGTACTCTGTACACAAGGTTTCCCACTTTGAGAGGGTCAGAGGAGGGTCATCAATGTACGTAATCTTCCCTTTATAATTTTTACAAAAGGCTATTTTTGTAATTCGTACATGTGACCTTATAGTCACAAAGGAGCTACCTTTAACAGAATAAACCAAAAAATTGATAATAGACTCATGTCTTTTATTTATCTAACCATCACACATGATTGAATACTTGTGAGTTTTCCAAGTCATTCTTCTTTTATTCAAATATCTTTTGATTTCCTAAACAAAGATACTAAGAAGATTACCTCTGTAGTCATCAATTAAAGGAGTTTTATAGCCTGGATCATAAGAGGTAATAACATCTACCCTAATCTAGTAATAATAAGACTAAATTGCATTGAATGAAACACCTATATTATACCACCATTTAGTCATTGACATGTGCACATTATATGTTGCTTCTTTAGATTATAATGCAATATGAATTAAAGGCCTAGCTCTAAGAGTCGTTCGTAGAGCAAAAAAGTTAAACAACTATCTTTTTCTCTTCTTTACATAAGTTACAGCAATCCCTTCTTACTAGGTAGGAATACCATATTTAACATTATTAGTATCATCCCAATCACTGCAAAAAGAACTTTCACTATCAATTTTGTAGTTCAATCTCTGCTTTCTTTCTTTCTCATTTTAATATTCTTTAAGCGAAGTTTTCATTTTTCATTTTATATTATGACTAATTTTCTTACAAGGTTCTATATCACCTTTGATCTTAGCTATATGTTTTCCCACCTTTCATATGTTTGTTGCAATATAAATAAATAGTATAGTTTTTCATACTAGAAAACAATCTATCATAAGCTCAAGTTAGATTATCAAATATTCATAAGAAGGTTGAATTATCATGAGTACCCAAACTTTCCTCTATTTATCTATTAAAATAAATAAAGTCATATATCAAAATTAAATTAATAACCTCATATTAAAATAAAGTATTCTTCCAAGGTTATTAATATAAGTATTCTTCCAACTTAGTTTCATTATTAATTGTTATCACAAAATATATATTGTTCAACTAAAAAATAAACACAAAAAATGTATGCACAACTTCATCTTTAAAGGAATTCCATGATATGCCACTAACAAATATACACACATATTTGTATATGCAAAGTCAAAAGAATCCCTATTACCATTTATTAGTTAGTGATAAGGAAAATGAGGATTCAATTATGTGTAAAATAATAGGAAGAAATAAAGCAACTTCTAAATAATTATATAGTTTAGACATGCAAGAGAACTTTATAAACTTATATCAATGATTCCATGAGAAAATTTGAGGCTTAAGCACATTCTATGCAATAAATTTAAAGTTTGTTAGTAATCTCATGGCCCTCTCAATAAGAGTTTAACAAACATTTGTATGTATAACTACCATACATATATATATATATATACATACATATATATATATATACATACATACATATATATATATTTACATACATATATATATATATACATACATATATATATATTTACATACATATATATATACATACATACATATATATATATGTATGTATGTATATATGTATATATATATGTATGTAC
>JANVCQ010000232.1:20783311-20796092 GCA_025531925.1 Erythroxylum plowmanianum | reverse complement strand
TCTATGTTTATTAATCTTGTCAAAAATAAGTTTATTAATCTTAGGTTAGTGTGATTCAAAATAGAGTGCATGTAAGTACATTTTTATATGAAGTGTTGTGAATTGTTTCAAGTACTCAGTATATTGTATAGAGTTTATAAATAGATACATGTACTTTAACTTCATATACCAAAATATAAAAATTTATATATTATATTTTCTCTTCCATGGCTACTCATTTGAAAGGTGTAAAAAAGTCTATGCTAAATTTTATCTTAATTAATTAATCAAGATAAAATTTAATTAATTAATTAAAATATAATTAAGAGGTAATTAATTAAAATATTAATTAATTAGTTAGTTAATTGTATTATAATTAATTAAATATTATTTATTACTTACTTAAAATATAAAATTATTTGTATTATCAAAGGAATATAAATTGTATTAAACTATGTTAATTGATTTTACTATAGCAATAGAATGATGGATATTATAGTTTTGTCAATGAATTTTACAATATTTTAGATGACTAAACTATATTTTGAGGATATTATATAACTAATAATATGTTAATGTAAGAAAATAATAAAGTATTTTTTTTCAAGAGTTATTGAAAAGGAAAAACCGCATTATACTTTTTTTTTAAACAAAAACTGCAATATACTTGATTGTAAACATTCTGTTATTATAAATAGGATGAATAAATTAAAAATAATCAATTAAAAAATATTTAAAATTTGATATAAAACAAAAATTAATAAATTTTTATGTCTCAACATTCTTAACAAACCAACCATTATTAATAATAATAATAAATAGTAATCATTCATTCATCTTAACTAATTATTATAATTATAATAATTATATTCATTCTCTATATATACTATATTTATTTTTATTCTTATTTATTTTTTGTAAACCGAAGCAGCCCTTTTAACGTTGGTAAAGAAGATGAGTAGGAAAATGGAGCAGTGAAAGACAAGTCAAAGGATAACAGCACAGCAGGGCTCAGAATTTGATAAGAAAAGAAAAGAAGGGTATCTCGATCTCATGTTTGCACGGACAGCTTGGGAATTATTTGTCAAAAAGTATGTGCTTTCCACTCAAGAACTTGTAACAAGACACGAAAGCGTCCAAAAATATGTGCTCTCCACTCTGAACAACGTTTTCCAATCAAACGCCAACGTAATCTCTCCCAAATCCAACAATTATGGGAAATATGTCCAAGGCCAAGCTGCACTTTATTTGAATTTGTTTTAATTGTATTACTGTAAATTGTGAAGTTGTCCGACTCCTTGCTTCTTTTTCCTTTTGGAGCGATATTATATTTATATATGAAATCCCAATTAGTGGCGATTATAAAGGGAAACTTTATCTTAAACTTTGCAGTCTTTCTTACAATGTTCACATTCAAATCGCCAAATATCTGATTCTACACCCCCTCCATTAATTTCTCTGCAACGACCATAGATATTCCATGTACTGTCGCACCCAATTCGTTTTATTAAAGGTGCTGTTTTGGCATATTTTTTTTTTTTGCACAAATTAACTAATATTAGCAAGCCTGCTTGAGACATAAGAAACAGAAAGAAACTTCTTTAAAAATTTTGAAAGGATGGAGCCGTCGCCATTCCATTTCTCACCAATCGCATACATATATAATGATAAACTTGCCGTCCCGTAGGCCGTACCCACCAAACGCGGGAACTCACGTCGTGCCGGCCTCGAACTTTTCTCTCTCTAGACAACAACGGTCCAACTTATAAGAATATTTTCTTAAAGAAACTCAATTAATAAACTAATCCATTAGAGCAAAACAAGAGAGAGAAACAAGTTTCTATAAATGCCGAGACGCTCTGCCTGTTCCATTTTTCTCACATTTTCCGTCCCTCTGTGATTTCGGTTCTAATGCTTGCTCTCTCGCTCGCTCTTCCAAGAAGAAGAGTGTAGTTGGTGAAACCGTTAATGGCTTCCATGAGAGCTTCTAGACAACAACAGCAACAGGCCCAGCTTCCGCCTCATGGATCTTCAGCTTCGACTTCTTCTTCTTATTCTTCTAGGGCTGTAAATGCGCAGTCTGTTCGGTCTAAGGCTACTCATGCTTCTTCTCGGCGCTCTACTACTCCTACTTCTCGCTCTCACTCTCTCTCTTCCTCCTCTGACTTCCAGTTCGACAACGGTCTCTCTCTGCCTCTCTCATTAGAAGATCTGCTGAAAGCTTGTTACTGCTGTTCTTGTGATGTTAGCTTGTTGCGTTTTCCTAATTAAGTTTTCGTACATTTGGTTTCCTTTTTTCTTTTCTTGCTTTTTGCGGGAAAAGATAAACGTTAACCTTTTCTTTTTTTAATGTAAATGCTTGAATTCAGTGTTCTAGGTCTTCTCCTTTGCTGTAAACCCTGCAGTTACTGTTTCGCTATCTTAATTTTATTTTTGCCATTCTTTTGTTACTTGTTTTTACTTCTTCCTTCTTCCTCTGTTTTTGGAACTAAAGCATGCAGTGGATACAAGTGACGAAGAAGTTCGAAAAATATTCAAAGCAGATTTTTTTGTTTCTTGAAATTCTATCGTGTCCTTTTGCTTCCTCCTTGTGCATTGTGACAGATTATTGTTGTCAAATTTAGAATGATATTGTGAAACTTCAAGTACAGTTCACATGAATTCTTGATTTTATGAGTTCATGTTTTTCCTGTAGTTGTACGTCTAATGTTGTTGGCTCGTTGCTAAGTTGTATGACATTGAATAGTCTCTATTTTTATCCTGGTTCTTGTTTGTCAAACGGAAGATATGACATTTTCCTACTATGTATCATAATCACAAATCATGATAAGTTGGATATAACCTAATCATTGTATTACTTAGCATTTTTCTCCTTAGCAGATCCCGGAAGGGTGAGAGTTGCTGTGAGACTACGACCCAAAAATGCCGAAGATCTGATTTTAGATGCTGATTTCGCTGACTGTGTAGAGTTGCAGCCTGAGGTAATTCAAACTTAACCTTGAGAACTAAATGAGCATCCCTTTATCCTGTTAATGAGAATTTGTTCTTTTGGTTGCAGTGCATGGTTATGCATCCTGTTAATGAACTCCTAAATATCTGTCTCTTCTCATCTGAATACTTTTTTGAAAATGATATCCACAAAACCCTGAGATTGATATAAGTTTGTTTCTTATTGCAGCTGAGCAGGTTGAAATTTAGGAAAAACAATTGGAGCACTGAATCCTACAAGTTTGATGAAGTTTTTGCGGACACTGCCTCTCAAAAACGTATCTATGAAGCGGTGGCAAAACCTGTTGTTGAGGTAGGTGAAAAAGGAAGCTTCGGGTTGCTATATTACAGTGATGATCACCGCTGAAGTTTCAACATAACAATTTATTGATAAGTTAGTTTTTTGTCTAAGAGAAATGCCATTATATATTTTAGATGAACTATGATAGTGATTTTATATGTTTAAGAGGTTGGGTTGTAAAAGAAAATATGTACTATGTGTATATTAAAGCATAGAATACATCATCGACTTTCATGTACTTTTCCAGGGTGTGTTGGATGGATACAATGGGACTGTTATGGCCTATGGTCAAACTGGTACAGGGAAAACATACACTGTTGCAAGACTAGGCAGAGATGATGTATCTGAGCGTGGGATCATGGTTAGAGCTCTAGAGGATATAATTAATAGCACGATTAGGACTGACAGTGTGGAAATCTCTTATTTGCAGGTAATGAAATTTGTTTTTTTTTTGTTTGTTTGTTCGGGTGAGGTATTGAAAATTATAGGATATACTTTGTGTATTTGACATATACATTTGAAATAAAGAAATGTTCTATATATTCTTTTAATTGTAAGCTATGGTTGGATTTGACTCATGCAAAAGCTTACCCCAGAATTGTGTTTATTCTTTATGTTTTTGGTATTTCCTTTTTTGTCTGCCTACAAATAGGACCGGTTTCATTCATGCTTGAGATCATCTATGATGCCAACTCAAAAGCATACTTTGGTTTCAAGTGACTGATCATCGTAGTTTTCTGGTGGAAATGATCAGTAGCTCATTCTCATCTCATATTCTTGCTTCAGTTGTATATGGAATCTATACAAGATTTGCTTGCCCCAGAGAAAATTAATCTTCCTATTAATGAAGATCCGAGGTCTGGGGAAGTGTCAATTCCAGGTGCTACGGTGGTGAAAATCCAGAATCTGAATCACTTTATTGAGCTACTGCAAATTGGTGAGGTAAACCGCCGTGCAGCTAATACGAAACAGAACACAGAATCTTCACGTAGTCATGCGATCTTGATGGTACGTATGCTGTTGAATATTCAAATATCTTGGCAAATACGTGTACACTTTCAAGAATGTTTCACAAAGCTGCTTGAATAGTACAGTGCTCGAGTAAATGAACTTATCTGGCCTTATAGGTGTATGTACGAAGACCCATCCATCAGGATGCAGAAGATGAAATATTTCCACGGGATGAAGATAGATCAAGTGATTTGACTGGTGGTAATGGCATTCCTCGAGTTAGAAAGAGCAAGTTGCTGATTGTGGATCTTGCAGGATCTGAGAGACTCGACAAATCTGGTACGTCTAGGATCATATGATGATGTTCTTTTCTATATCAGCTGTTCTGCTCGTTTATCTTTCAACTAATTTTTTAAAAAATCCATCATATATTGCAGAATATCTAATATTAATGCATTTTATCTGGTTACATGGATACAATCTCAAAATTGACATTCCCCAACTGAAACTTATAATCATTAACTGCTTGTTTAATTGTTTCATGGTGCAGGAAGTGAAGGCCAATTGCTTGAAGAGGCCAAGTTTATTAATCTTTCTCTCACATCCCTAGGCAAATGTATCAATGCATTGGCTGAAAACAGTTCCCATATACCTACACGGGATTCTAAGCTGACCCGATTGTTGCGTGATTCATTTGGAGGTCAAAACCAATTGTCTCGTATAACTTTTTCTCTTTATATTATTTTTCCTGTAAGTGCAAAGTTTACTAAAATTTCAGGAATTTTCTTTGAAGGCTTAATATCGAAGTTTTTAATTTCCCTCGTTTAGAGAACAATAGTCACTTCTAAGTAGCTTAACTATGTATTAGATCTATTGCAAATGGATTCAACTGAAATAAGAATGTAACTTTCAGTTGGGGTTCTTTGCAATATATCGTTAGTGCAGTTGAGCACCGTAGTTTTCACTTCTAGTGTTTGATGGCTTAAATGCCTTTGAATTGCAGTCACTTGTGGATTGTCCAATTTCATATAGTGCAAATTCATTTTGAGGGCTGCATCTTTTGATGCTTTAGTGCCATGTGGTCCTACTGTTTATTAAAAGTATTGACTCCTATATGAAACTTGTTTAACTTCTTTCTGTCAATTTGTTGTGCTACTCCCCTGGGTTATCTCAAGCCTTTTAACTGTCATCCTTAGCATTATCACAAGTCTTTTAACTGTCATCCTCAGCATTGTTGCATCTAATTATAGGCTCTGCAAGGACGTCACTCATTATAACAATTGGACCATCTGCGCGACATCATGCAGAGACTGCCAGCACAATCATGTTTGGTCAACGGGTGAGTCGTGAGGGATTTCTTATGTAAATTGTTTTGCAAGTCTCATATCAAAGTAACTAAAAGAGAAAATGAGCTATTAAGTTTTTTTTTGTGTAAAATAAAATTAGCTGTTAAGTTGTGACGCTCTTTAATTTCTTTCACAGTTTTAGTCTATCATTTCAAACTTTTCAAAAGCTGTCATTACATATGTGGCTTGATATGGTGAGGGTATATTAACTCCCTTATTATATTTTTGCAGGCCATGAAGATAGTAAACGTGGTAAAGCTAAAAGAAGAATTTGACTATGAAAGTTTATGTCGGAAGTTAGAAAAACAAGTGGACAATCTTACTGCAGAAATAGAAAGGCAACAGAAATTGAGAGAGAATGAAAACTATGCATTCGAGAGAAAGTTCAAACAGAATCAAGACCTTTTTGCTGAGGCAAAGCATAACCTAGTCACAAGGTCTGAGGTAATTTCTCTCCTATTTGTTTATCATGCTTCTTAACTGATTACTTAGTTTCTATTATAATTAGCCAACTTTTCTTTTCATCCTCAACACTCAAATGTGTCTTTCAAAGTCTTAAGATATTTAATGGCTCCTAGCTTCTAGAGAAAGAAAATAGTCATCTACAATTGAAGTTGAAAGAAATGCTGAAAGAGTTGGAAGGCCAGAAAGCTCAGTGTGGATATTTAAATGATAAAGTTGCACAGTTGGAAATTAACTTGGAGAACAGTCAGGTATGTGTTTGTTTAATGCTGAAGCTAGCAATTCTATTATTGACTTGAAGCACTTATACTGTTGCTTTGTAGAAACGCCAGCTTGAAAATTCCATGGATCAAAAACTTCTTGCTGACATGACCCAGATGTACGAGGACAAAATCTTGGAATTAGTAAACCAGTTGGAAGATGAGCGATCCCATTCCAAAAGTACTGATGAACAACTAGCTTTAGTAAGGAAGCTGTTGGACGAGCATCAAAGGGCACTTGATGTTAGTACATTAGAGATCTTAATTTTGTTTCTTACTCTTTGGGTGATTTGGGCTTGACATTACTATCAATTTTTTACCTGAAAATTTAGTTTTGTTTTTCATTTCTTTCATTTAGATATCTTTAGTTTTGGAAAATAGTTAATTTTATTACAAGTTTTATGAAGATAGCATAATGACTGATGCAGTTTGTTCTGGCTAGAAGCAACATCAGGTGGATAATTCTACATATCAGAAAGCACTTGCAGATTCAAAACAAGTGTATGAGATGAAAATTGCAGACTTAACAAAGCAGCTAGATGATGAGCGTGTTCATTTTGGAAATGGTGAGCAACAATTAGATTTGACACAAAAGCTCTTCATTGATTGCCAAAAGTCACTTCAGGTTAGTTGAAAATCTTTTTAAAATGCATATTTGCCTATTTTGAAAGGTTTCATGTTTCTCCTTTTGAGATATTATATTGTTTTCAAATCCTTGTGTAAAGCATAACTCCACATCATAAAGTTTTTCAAATTTAATGCCAAGGCTGAAGCTGTTTTCTTTGATGGCAGCAACTTGAAGTGGAAAGATCTACCTATCAGAAAGCCCTTGCAGATAACACTCAGATGTATGAGAACAAAATAAGAGAACTAGTTATGCAACTAGAGGATAAGCATGCTCGTTTTGAGCAAACTGAAGAACAATTGTGTGTGGCAGAAAAGCTTCCCAGAGATCACCAGGAGTCAATGCAGGTTAAGTTCATTTCAAATTCAGTTAGGTTGTGCGCTTCAAATGTTAGTTTAGTTCGAAAACTGACTCTACAACACATATATGTGCATCGGAACCCCATCGTAATATTAATGTTCTTTACTGGCTAAATATCTTGCTTGCTAACCATTTAGGTATTACTAGCACGCACAAGCACACTTCTGAAGCTTGAGCAATTTTCCAAAGTTATTTATCTCTGCATAATATGTGGTATTGAGAATCTCTAAATCATGCAAACCAATGTGCACATTGCAGGAGTTAAAAGAAATTGATGAACTAAAGAAAAAGTCTGAAGGAATGAATCAGCAATATGAAAGTAGTCATAATCAATTGCAGTCCTTAAAATCAGCATACGAGAATCTGTTAGAAGAGAAGGTATGGTTAAAACTAATATACAGATCATCTTTTTGTTTGATTCGTTAGGTGTTTGAATGTGCACTAACCTTAACTCTTCTGGAAACTGATATCAAGTCAATACTAAATGAAGAACTTTGTAACACAAAGCAAAGGCTTTCGCTTGAAGAGAAACAAAGGAAGAGCATTGAGTATGAATTAGGCAAATTAAAAAAGAATGCATTAGAAACCCACAGCGAGTTTGAGGTTGGTTTCCCTACACACTTCTTTGGATCTGATTCTTAAAATACCGTTGTCTTAATTCTGTTCTTATGACAAGAAATCATACATGAAGGAGAGTATCAATAAAGGCTATCCAGCATTTGGAAGCCAAGTGGGTTTTCATAAGTCCACCCAAAGAGAGAGTCTGTCTGGTCAGAGGGCAACCATAGCAAAATTTTGCGAAGAAGGTAGCAACAATGTATTCAGAAGTCAAATATCTGTAATTCTTTGCACTCAGAATTAAGTTTGGATGATAGTTTGATTGAAAAGTTGCGATTTCATGCAAATTTAGTTGGGCTTCAAAAGATACTGCAGTTGTTGTCATCTGAAGACTCTGATGTCCAAATTCATGCAGTGAAAGTAATTGCCAATCTTGCTGCCGAAGGTACGTTAGTATTTGGATTGTAAGGACTTTGACTTTAATAACTAACATTCATATGAATGCCAATAAGTGTATTTGTTTATTGTATTCCTTGTTAGATTTTCAGGGACCTTAAATTAGCTCGTTACAAATGCAAGATAATCGTTTATGTTTCTCAGATTCTAATCAAGAAAAGATTGTGGAGGAGGGAGGTTTAGATGCGTTGCTTATGTTGTTAAAATCGTCACAAAATACAACTATACTTAGGGTGGCCTCTGGGGCCATTGCTAACTTGGCGATGAATGGTAATTCATAGTCTTCTCTCTTATATTTGGACCTAAACTTGAGGCAGTGATGGAAATTATCTATCTGCAGAAATGAATCAAGGATTAGTAATGAGCAGAGGTGGTGCGCAGCTACTGGCAAAGACTGCAAGCAGAACAGATGATCCCCAAACACTTAGAATGGTAGCTGGTGCACTAGCCAATTTATGTGGAAATGGTAAGTTCAGATTGTGTGGCAATTGCATGAAAATAATGACGAGAGTTATCATGTATAATTGAGATGTGAGTTGTCGACTGGTATTGGATATCTAGTTTTGCTTTGACATATCACTAGAAGAAATTCATGTACACTTCTTGTTGCACAACAGAAAAATTACATAAGACAATAATAGAAGAGGGAGGCATCAATGCGCTTTTAGCAATGACTAGATCTGGAAATAATGACGTCATTGCTCAAGTTGCCAGGGGCCTGGCCAATTTTGCAAAGTGTGAATCCCGAGGAATAATTAAAGGTTTGTAACTACGCAACTGTGACCCTATATTCATTTACCTATATTTTGTGGAATAATTATATTAGAATTTGTAAAAATATAATAGTCTTCGGTCGTTCAGGAAAAGCTTTATAAGATTGGGTCTATATCACTAAAGAACTTAAATGTAATACAATGATATAGCATGATTGAATACTTTGTACTGTTAAATTGAATCCTTTGTGCTATATATATATAATCACAAAACTAAAAATTATTAATACAAAAAATATAAAATTTTTTGCTTAAACATTATTATTAAGAGTTCAATTACAAAAAATGAGCAGGTAATATTGTTTTTCAGAATGTTGAAATTTTGTTAAAAAGATCTTGTGATTTGAAAATTGATATTATGTCTTCTCAATTTGATAATTCTAAATTTTAGCCCTAAAAAGTGCAAGAAAATTCATCAAGTCAGAAAAGTTTTCTAAATAATTTATTCTTATATCATAAGAAAATAAATGCATAATCTTGTGTGCATGGCATTAATTGTCTAGGATTACCAATACATATCATGTCTGTATCTCAAAGAATTGTTGTCCTGTACAAATTAACTGTTCTTCAAATGTATTCTACAGTCAATACTAAGCACATGTTTTCACCTAATCCATCCGGCAGGATATAGAAAAGGCCGTTCAGTGCTAATTGATGAAGGTGTTCTTCAATGGTTGGTTGCTAGCTCCGACACCCCTTCATCTTCAGCCAGACGTCACATCGAGCTCGCTATATGTCATCTGGGACAAAACGGTAAAAGGGCTAGCTGTTTAATCGTTCTAAATATATGTTCACTTTGGGAGTTTGATGTCAATTCTCCACATAAGAATAAACGTCTGCTTCATGCAACTCTGGCAGAGGACAACGTAGAGGAGTTCGCTTCGAGTGGAGGGTTTGAACAACTTGCAAGGATATCCATAGAATCCAATAGAGAGGATATTCGTAACCTAGCAAAAAGGACGCTGAAGATGGACCGGTTACTTTCAAGTCGGAAGTGAAACCAAATTCTGTAAAAGTTCAGCAATTTTAATCTTGCTGGTTATATATGTTTGTTAAAGTCGTTTCCTATGTAACATAATCAAATGAGGTTATAATCAAAAGAAGAAGAAACTCGAGGGGTGATCTTCACGAGCTCCCCAATATTACGTACGAACATAGTGAGCGACCGAGTGAAAAAAATAAAGGTTTGTTCTAATAGGGCCCTTTTTCTAAAATGTTGAATTGATATGTATGAAACTAATTAGTGGCAGTTAAATAGTTATAACTGGCTATCAGTAAATAATTATTTTTGTGAAAATAGATCAGTTAGAAATCTCCATAATATATTGACACTTTTAACATAATACATGTAATCCTTTTAGAAACTCAGTATATTTAGGGAAGACATACTTGCATGAAATAGGTGGATTGTTACGTTGTCAAACAGTGGCGGATCTACAATGGAGGCACTTGCCCCCACTGCTCCCAATAAATTCTTTATAAAAAAATATTATTTTAAATTTTGTCCCTATAAAAAAATAAAATTTTACTCCTATTAAAATTTTATTAAAATTTTGCCCCTATTAAAAATAAAATTTTGTCCTTAATAAAATTTTGTCCCCACTCAAAAAAATTTCTGGATCCGCCCCTATTGTCAAATATATTAATATAATGTGTTGTCAAGAACGATTCCAAGCTATCACATTTTGGAGAAACATTAAACCTCAGCCTGAATCATGGACTAGAAGGAGATGGATCTGCGACAGGAAGGTGACATGTCCCATGCACACATGGACGTAGCCTATGCAAGCCATGCATAAGTGGCTAGGAGGTATGCAAATGCAGAAAGCTCATCATTTTTAGCCGTGCACGCCGCGATGCATATTCTCATTTCTTTAGAAGATGAGGGGAGTTATTGTGGTTAGTGGGGATGTGGTATCAATTAGGTAATGTTGGAATAGGTCCATTCAATAATCCCACTTATTGTGGAAGTAGTTTAGGAAGTAATTTGTTGTTTTTGTAGTATTAGGTTGGGACTTAGCTAAAGTAGTTCAATTGGTTTAGGGTTTTTTATTTCCTAGTTAATTAGTTTCTTAATTCCTCAGTAATTAAAAGGCTATATATTGATAGCTGTATTTTTAATAAAGGGGATCATAAAACATTATCAGAAAGTATATATCTCTCTTAATTCTTTCCTTAATCTCTCTATCTTTCTGTTTTCTTTCCTAAAGTTTGTCTTCAATCTCAAATTAAACCCATCAGTTGGCATTAGAGTTGGTTTCTTCAACAAAAATGAAGACCTGTCAAAAGGCAACTAATGATATACGGAGCGAAGCTACTGTTCTCCTTTCTAAATAAGAAGTTGTCTTGAGTCAAGCCAGCAACAATTATAATCAACTGAGAACATGAGTTGATGACAACTACAATCAATTGAGTGTGATGGTTCAAAATCTCACCAGAGAGTTTCAAGCATTCCGAGCCGTTGTGACCCCAACACGGCCTCACATCGGGGGAAACCCATTTTATGGAGTAGGGAGCTCATGAGCCAGTATAGATGACTCCAAGACTCGCAAAGCAGACTCACCAAGACATCAACTCAAGCTATTGTTTCCCAGATTTGAAGGTGAGAATCCTCAAGGGTGGCTATTTTGGTCTGTACAATATTTTCGATACCATGGCATTTCAGAGGAGGAGAAATTGTTAATCGCCTCATTCCACTTAGATGGATTAACATTACAGTGGTATGAATGGTATAGCAAGTTTAGAGTGACTTTGTCTTGGATTGAGTTCAACCATGCACTTTTGCAGAGATTTGGTCCTATAAATTATGAGGACCTTGGAGAAGCATTAAAACGGTTGAGACAACAAAGTTTGGTGGAAACATATCAAGAAGAATTTGAAAAATTATCCAACAGGGTGGATGGATTACCTGAGAGTTTCTTAGATAGTAGCTTCATTGGAGGGTTAAGGGATGAGCTCCGGACTGATGTAAGAATAAACAAACCACGGACTCTCATTGATGTGATCGAATTGGCAAGGCTAGTAGAAGGGAGGAATCAACAATCACATAGACAAAATTTTCCTCCAAAGAACGTGACAAATACAAATTCTTCAGGAGGCATAAGGTTTTGGGTCTAGTACTGAATCAAAAAAATAGAATACCCAATTTTCGGAGGTTGTCACCGCTCAAGAGGCTCGAGAATGCGTAAGAAAGGGCTTTGTTTTTACTGTGACTAAAAATTTGTTCCTAGTCACAGGTGCGTCCGCCCACAATTGTTTATGATTGGAGGAATTGGAGAAAGTGCAGGTGACTCTGTGTTGGATCGCATATGGCCCGAATATTCAAAATACACTGCGGAAAAGACCATACAATAACGTGAAGTATAACCAAAAATACTCAGAATGTACGAAAATACCTTTATGCCGTGGATTGCTTGTTTCTTTTCGGATTCCAAGACACTGCAATACGCGAATGGCCTCTACCTATATCCACACGAGTATACACAATCCGGGCTGCGGCTATGGTGTGCTAACACGTCCTGAAACTCTTCCCGAACGTCGCACGATTTTCCTCTCGGATGGTGGTTAGGGTTTCGTATCAAAAAAATGTCATGCCTTATGAGACCTAAGTTTCTCTATTTATAGAGAAAACCTAATCCCATTAAGGCCCAATAAGTTTCGGCCCATTATATCTTATATAATAAAAGCCCGACAACTTAATTCAATCTAGCCCAATAAATATA
>JANVCQ010000232.1:20768721-20783211 GCA_025531925.1 Erythroxylum plowmanianum | reverse complement strand
GAAATACATGCATATATGAAAGGAATACCTCATAATATATTATTAACAAGTCATAATGTTAATACATGAATCACAAAAATCCATTGGCCGAGGGCACACTATTAACACTCTGAGGGGTTGGAAGAGACTGAGGAAGGAAAGGAGATGCCAAAAATATCTTACCATGTGATCACTGGAATACAACATCATTAGACACAGCATGTGATCAACAAAACAGGAGATATTGAAGTCATAGTGCTCATAAACGGAGGTAGTTCTTATAAATTTATTGATAAGAAAATTGCACATAAATTTGGGCTTACCATGAAAATAGGGAAGAGATTCAAAATCAAAATCGCCAACAATACTTGGATTGAGTACTTGGGAATGTGTCGCGACATTAGGCTTATCGTACAGGGATGTGTGATTCATGTCGATTTCTTTGTGCTACCAGAGTTGGCCTGTCCCGTGGTTTTGGGAGCGCAGTGATTATCAACCCTAGAGCCTATTGAAATCGATTACGCCAAGCTGAAGATAATTAATTCATAACTTGGTTTTCTAACTTAATTCATAACTTGGATACATTAATGCATAAGCACTGTGACTTTCAAGGTCCCAATTAATGGAGAACCCTATAGGACAATTATAGGGGCAAGAGGAATCAGATAAGGGGATCCTATTTCCCCTATCTATTCTCTGACAATGGAAGTACTCCACAAGCTTTTGCCCAGAGTAGTGGACAAAGACCTTAGATTCAAATTTCATTATAAATGGCAAAAGTTGAAGATAATCAACTTAAGTTTTTCATATGATCTCTTCTTGTTTTCTAAAGTAGATTGCAATTCAATAATCCCCCTCAACAGTGCCCTTAAACTTTTCAACAAAATTTTCGGCCTTACTATCAATTACAACAAAGTGGATTAAACAAATCCAAGAGCCTCTATACTTTCCTCAATATCTGGATTTAAAATTCAAGAGCTTCCAATGACTTACTTTGGAATTCCCATATCTTCAACTAACTCAACCCTAAGTGATTACAAGTATTTGACAAAAAATCTCAATAGGATCAACAGTTGGAGCCATTGAGAACTATCCATTGCAGGCAAGTCTCATCTAATCAAATTTGTCCTTTCTTCTATGGCTATTCATTAGGGATCCCAGCTTATGATTCCCAAATACATTTATAAGAAATTAACAAAATTTTCAAAAACTTTATCTAGTTTGGGTTCAAACTAACTTGTAAAGTTGGCAAAATAAGATGGACATAAACATGCTTACCTTGTAAGCTTGTAGGTCTTAGATCTACGACATCCAAACTGATGAATCAAACCATGCTCACCAAAAAAATGTGAAGGTAGATTCAAAGTAGGGAATCCTTAAATGTGAAATGGGTCATTGCTTACTATATAAAGAAGAATTCAATTTGATGTTTCAAAGTTTCCAATAATGCATCTGCTTTGATTAGGCAAATTGGCAAGATTAGAGATAAGTTCAGGTCAAAATGATACTACCAAGTTGAAATGGAGAAAATTTTAGTTTATGGTCTAATCCATAGTTGAATCAAGATCTTCTTCATACCATCCATGAGGTTCAATTGTTCAAAAACTCCATCAGTCCAAATGCCAATTTATGGTTTAACTATACCACAACAATTCTCCAACAGAAGCTCCTAGTTAACAAACATTCAACTATTATCTAGCTTCAACTTAGCTTCAACTTAACCAAGTAGGTAGAACAAATTTTATAGAAGTTGAAAAGCTCAGGTCAGTTCTCCATTTCCTTAACTTGAATTATCTTCAGAGAGAATCATCCTGTGGTGTAGTAGTTTCATATGATGTAGGGTAAAGACTTTAGTCCTAGACATGCTCATATTCTTTGGCAAGGATTTAGACTAAAGCTTGCTACATTGTACATAATTGGAAGTTTTCTATAGATCCCTAATTGGTACTCTCTATGCAAAACTCAAGTAGAATTGCACAACTATCTTTTCTTTTCTTACTTCTACTCAAACCAAATATGGAAGTACATAATGACTATATGTACGTTTGCAACCCTCCTACAACTTAGTTTGATATTATTGAGTAGAGTGTTCATTTCAAACATTCATAAGAGGGAGATACATGGATAATATTCATAGCTTTAGTACCTGTTAGGAGGCATTTGGACTAAGAGTACTAACAAAATTTTTAAGTCTCTTCGGAGCGCACCATTGAAAAACTCAAGGATCACACTAAACTAAATCAAATTCCACATTTATATATATAAGCATAAGTACAAATTCATCTACAAAGCATCATTAGAGTGGAAATTATCCAAAGGTAAACCACAACCAAAGCTTGAACATGGACATGGAAGGTCTTTAGCTACTCGAGCAAACATGTTACACAACTAGCATTGCAGCAAACAGAGTTGATTAATCTCCCATTTGATATATGCGCTAGTTAATTTATTGAATCCTTTATGGCGCTAACCTCCTATTTATTAATTTTGTGAATCTTGTGTACATTACCATTTCTTTAAATGAATTACCTTTTATTAAAAAATAGTTTTTGGGAGAAAACAATAATAAAAAATGATGAATAACGAAATCCAAGGATGATAATAAGAGCGATACCGTTTGTTTTCATTTTTCCTTTTTCCTATTTTTCTCAATCTATCTTGTATTCGTTTAGAAATTAACCGGAGGCACGGACCATTTTGGGTTTTCGACATTTATTTGCTAATTTATTGTTCTATGTATATAAACGACATGTCGTGTGCTCATTCTTTTATAAAACGTATGTTTAATTACCATTCAGTACAGCTATAGGACTTGCCTGCTACGACATATCGAGAACATGTTTGTTGGAGCTACATTGTTTTATTTTTCAAAAAAAAAAAAAGAGTTTACTGAATCTGTCTCTCAGCTACTAAGACCTCGGCAACGATGACAGAGCCGAACACGAATACAACCGCCGACGACTTCTCAGCCCTTCCGTTGGAGTTCATACCCTACCCTCCTCTCCCAGAACCCACTCCTCCGACCCATTATCTCAATTCCACAGCCCCCGCGACTCCCACCCTAACCCCCAACCACTTCCTCTCCTTCTCCATCCCTAAGAAACGACGCCGTGGCCGATCCCAACGCTCTACTACCCCCACGACATCGTTTCTTCGGCTTCCCCAGATCCCCACTAAACCTAACGCCATCGCTAACTCTAACCCTCAACAACCGGTGCCGGATGTTTCCGAAGAGATTATAGTGATCAACAAGGAGTCCACGGCAGAGGCCTTGACCGCGCTCTCAGCCGGATTCCCCGCCGACTCGTTGACCGACGAGGAAATCGAGGCCGAGGTGCTCTCTGATATTGGAGGAATCGGGCAGGTTAACTACATTCTCATTCGGAACCATATCATTGCAAAATGGCGCGAAAATGTTAATAGTTGGATAAGTAAAGAGATGTTTAGCAACTCCGTACCTAAACACTGTCACGGTCTTTTGGATTCTGCTTACAACTACCTGGTGTCTTACGGATACATTAATTTTGGTGTCTCGCAATCGATTAAAGAGAGAATACCTAATGATTTCACCAAATCTAATATAATAATTATTGGTGCTGGTTTGTCTGGATTGGCTGCGGCCAGACAGTTGATGAGGTTTGGATTTAAAGTTACTGTTTTGGAGGGAAGAAAGCGTGCCGGCGGCAGAGTTTATACGAAGAAAATGGAGGGAAGTGGAGGAGGAGGGAACAAAGTGAGTGCTTCAGCGGATCTGGGCGGGAGTGTATTGACTGGTACATTGGGCAATCCGTTAGGGATTTTGGCGAGACAATTGGGGCATTCTTTGCACAAGGTGAGAGATAAGTGCCCCCTTTACAGGTCTGATGGCCAACCTGTTGATTTAGATATGGATATGAAGGTTGAGACTGCATTCAATAAGTTATTGGATAAGGCCAGTAGGTTAAGGCAGTTGATGGGGGATGTTTCGGTGGATGTGTCACTGGGGGCTGCATTGGAAACTTTTAGACAAGTTTATGGAGATGCAGTCAATGAGGAGATGAATTTGTTTAACTGGCATTGTGCTAATTTAGAGTATGCCAACGCAGGTTTGCTGTCGAAGCTTTCATTGGCATTTTGGGATCAGGATGATCCATATGATATGGGAGGGGATCATTGTTTTGTGCCTGGAGGAAATGGGAGGTTGGTTCAGGCTTTGGCTGAGAATGTGCCTATTTTTTATGAGAAGACTGTGCATACTATTAGGTACGGGATTGATGGAGTGCAGGTGATTGCCGGCGGTCAGATTTTTGAGGGAGATATGGCATTGTGTACAGTCCCACTTGGGGTGTTGAAGAGTGGGTCGATCAAGTTTATTCCTGAGTTGCCTCAGCGGAAGCTTGAAGGAATAAAGAGGTTGGGCTACGGGTTGTTGAATAAGGTTGCCATGCTTTTTCCTTATGTGTTTTGGGAAACTGATATTGATACATTTGGACATTTAACTGAGGATCCAATTGCACGAGGAGAGTTCTTTTTGTTTTATAGCTATGCAACAGTTGCTGGTGGGCCGCTCTTGCTAGCACTTGTAGCAGGAGAAGCAGCTCATAAGTTTGAGAGTATGTCCCCCACTGATGCAGTCACCCAAGTTCTTCAGATTCTCAAGGGTATGCGATTAAACTTTTCATTTTATAAACTTATTTTTCTCATCTTCATCAGAGCATGGAAATTCTGAGAAAACAGACCCGTGATCCATGCTTATCAAAATTTCTCTGAAATGTTAATTTTGTGTAAGCATTTTTGTAAGTAATGATTTTTGTCTGCTGGTCCATGGTCATATTTATTTTTCTCTGCATTTTTATTCATTAACATGTTTTGTACATACAACTGAACGTTTCTATCCTTTTTAATAGAGTTGACTTTCTAGACTTCGATTGTTATCATTATAGAACTAATACCGAGTGTGACATAGTTTAATTTTTCTTAATTGACTCTTGGCTTTAATGCATATAGGTATTTATGAACCTCAAGGAATTACGGTTCCAGAGCCTCTCCAAACTGTCTGTACAAGATGGGGTAGTGACCCATTTACCCTTGGTTCTTATTCTAATGTTGCGGTTGGTGCATCAGGGGATGACTATGATATATTGGCAGAAAGTGTAGGAGATGGCAGGCTTTTTTTCGCAGGAGAGGCCACAACTCGACGGTACCCAGCAACCATGCATGGAGCTTTCCTTACTGGCTTAAGGGAAGCTGCAAACATGGCTAATTATGCTAGTGCTCGAGCCTTGAGACTCAAGGCAATCAGAAGCCCATCAAAGAATGCCCATACGTGCGCTTCCCTCCTTGCAGATCTATTTCGGGAGCCTGATTTAGAATTTGGGAGTTTTTCGGTTATTTTTAGCCGAAAGAATACTGATCCAAAGTCAACAGCAATTTTAAGGGTGACATTGAATGAGCCTCGAAAGAGTAAAGACAGTTCTAGGCCAGAGCAGCAGCATTCCAATAAACTACTCTTTCAGCAGCTTCAATCACATTTTAATCAACAACAAGAGCTTCATGTATATACCCTGTTATCAAAACAGCAAGCACTTGAGCTGGGAGAGGTAAGAGGGGTTGATGAAATGAGATTGAATTATCTGTGTGAGAAGTTAGGAGTTAAGTTAATAGGAAGAAAGGGCTTGGGACCTGTAGCTGATTCATTCATTGCTTCTATTAAAGCTGAGAGGGATAGTCGAAAAGCTAGTTCAACTTCTTTATCTGTTATATCAGGTGAGAATGCTATGAATAACAGTTTTTTGAAATTGAATAAAGTATCTTATTCCTTTGTATAGTTCTGAATTTTCTATTATAATTATAGAACTAAAAATCATTTTCTCTCACTTTGGTAAAGGTACATCCAAACTGAAAGCAGGCACTTTGAAGCGAAAACTGGTCCGGTATGTATTGAGGGTTTTGATGCATCTTGTATGCACATTACTCTTTGAGGTGATCCATTTGACTGATGTCTTCCTATTTTGATAAAATCTTGTAGGAGAGCAAAAATAGTAAGGAATACTGGTAAACTGTTACTTCCTCCCAATTCAAACGCAGTGCATGTTAAAGTGTTGGAGGAAAATAGGGAAACAAATCAGATGCCTTCAGAAAATTATAGTGCAGCACCTGCAGGTACACAAAGTGTGAATTTTAGTTTTTCTTTATAGATCTATTACATGGGTATTTTTGTTGATTTGTGAAGTGAGGATTTCTCTTTAAGTTTACGTGGAATTGATGCTTCTTCCCTCATCCTCTAAACCTCATATGAATGGAGTTTCTGTTGATCTGTTTGTACAGTGATTATTGTTCGCTTTTTATTGTCAACAACAGCTCTTTTCCCATTTTCAACAGCTCTTTTTCCAATCTCATTTCCTTAGGAACAATGTGCCTGAAGATGTCATACAACGGGAACCAAGACAGTGCGTCTCTTTGAGATGTGCAGCTTGGCGTTGTTTTTATGTTCTGTTATCTTTTATATTCTGTCTTATTAACGTTATTACAATACTTGAGCTCTGCTAGGTCAGAGTCAAAGTCTAACGTTGAAGAATGACACATAGCACCTTCCTTGTAAGAGGTGAGACGTTGCAGTCATTGATGAAGTTGTAGATTGTAATCTTTGCTCAACTTGATGTTTAATGATGCTTTACATTGGCAGTCATGTTTACAGAGTTGCTAATACATTGACATGAATTTCATGACTTAAAGATTTCAATCCCCTGATCGAGACTCATCTGAATTATTTCTGCAGATGGTTTGGGGAATTTTTCCTGCTTGCTTACAATACTGTCTTGAAGGTGTAAGGGAGAACTGTGAGTTCTCATTCCAAGTTCTGAAGATGTCTATACTGCATGCAAGACTCACCAAAATGATAGAAGGCTTCTGCATATTTGGGTACGTCATTGCTATAGAGCCTGTATGTGTGGATGAAGTTGATCTGAAAAAGGCTACCATTTTGCAAATGTTGTGTGGCCAACATTGCTGAACTACCGACTAGCTATCAAGTTAACTTACTGGCTTTTTGCGTTGTGTAGAAACAGGTCCATTTACCACGGAATCTTGACTTGAGATACAGAGAAAGTTAAGGTGCTGAATTAGCATCATATGCAAGGTAAGACAAATTAGCATCATATGCAAAGGTAAAATTTGGATGGATTTTTAATAATGGAAGTCATGCCAAGGCTTTGCCAAATTTTACTTGCGACACGGAAGGCTGCTATTTCCATGAGTAGTCAGTGAAGATTAATATTGAGATTAAGTTTTATCATTAACACTAAACAGATTCTTTTGATGTGGGAGACTATACAGCACTGGTAGTTTGCTTCTAATGTCGGGGACTGGAGGATGACTGTGGTCTGTGGAGCACGAGCAATTCTTATCATATTGGAAGAAAAATATTCCTGGTTGGCGCCGAACTTGTAAATGGAGCACAAATAGTGTTCGCCTCGCATAGGCTGAGTCAAGCCATCCTTTGGTAGTAATTTAAGGCAACAAATTATTTTGTAATCACGCTTCAAGCATCACAATATATCAAAAAGTTACAAATTTCTTTGAATCTCTTGGTTTACTTGATGTCCATCAGGGTCCTTTAGCCAAACAATGGATAGGAGTGCTGGGGGTCCGAAAGGCACTTAGCAGGGCTTGCCTTCAGTTTCGCGGAGAAGGAATTTCTTATGATTGTAATTGATATGTCAAATGACTCTCACTCTATGAGCCCATGAATGCGCCATGTGGTTATATGGCTGCCAAATGGGGTTTTCAAAATAAAGAGCCTTCAGTTTGCTTTTCATTCTGTTGGCCTGAACATCTCCTGGAACTTACGCAGAAGAAAGATTGGCAACGGCTCTGCTAGCTTGAATAAGGAATTTAACAATTCCAAGGCCGCATCATTTCTCAAGCATAAGAGCGATTTTCTCCAACATTTAAATTGAGAGACAAATTTGAATTTTTAAAGCTCAGAGAACTACCAAAATTCATAGTGCTGACATTTCATTCCAGGAAATCAACTCCATATGTTACTAATACTTTTACAAACAACAAATTCTATATTAGGTCCTGCCAACTTTCCAAAATCATCCTAAATGTAATTGCAAAACAAGGCAAATAACTAAAGAAAATAATGAAAATAAGCCTGCTGCTCTACGTCCTTCAAGTTTGGTTACATTATAGATAGCCTGTCACAGCCACTCCTCCGGCCTGGCTTATTTTCTGCCTTGAAATTATCGAAGTTTCCTGATACAGGAGATATATAAGGCTGCCGCAAGTTTTCATCAACCTGTGCTTCTAAATTGTCATTATTGCTACCTTGCAGCTCGTTGGAAGTATGACTTAATAACGGCAGTTCATCTGTCAGTTCACCTGCCTCGATATCATGTGCAGATGAACTAGTGCTAATAGATTCAGCTACATTTTGTGGACTAGGATTCGATATTGTCTGCTCATAGTGGCTCGCTGTTAATTCTCTTGCATCAGGATATGGAAGCTTGAAATTGTTTATAAATACAGTTGAAAAGTAGCTGCTCATCCTTTGGCTATTCCGCTGCAAATGAGCACCATTATAACCCCAATTGCCCAGTTTCCAAGAGAGAGTTTTCTGAAAGCTTGAAGTTGGGGCCTGGATTAATCCTCTTTTGGGTTGTCTAGTTGACATTGTTGCCAGAGATCTTCTAATATTTGTAATCATCTCATCAGCAATGGGGAAACCACATTCTTTCATTGACCTCGTCATGGTGATGGTGTCTTCCAAGTCCTCAGTATGTAAATTAGTTTCTCGTGACTTCTCAGCAACGTTACTCTTCAGACTAATCAAATTTGGGACTGCATTTTGAGTATGCTGTTGAATATAGAAAAGCCCTACTGAGGGGTCATTTACCACGTACTTAATCATCTCCGCCAGGCTTTCAGTTATCTCCACAAAGCCATCAACACTGGAGAAATCATGCATCTTGTTGAAGGCAAACAGCAGATCACTGGTTCATCACGTTTACAAATGCACGTGCAATTCAACAAGAGCCAAAAACAGGAACCCAGAAGATGACAACCTAGAAGTTTCAATTTTTTTTCAGAATATTCATGCAAATATAACTACTAACAACGTTTTTGAATCCCATCCAATTCCAAAAGCTTGCAACTAATTTTGCTACCGAATATAGAAGTGGGAAATTTCATAGGTACAAAGATTCAAACACAACATAACAATCAGCTCTATCTGTCAAGAAACTGCAAAATTGGAAGATGATTTATAACTTGGCCAAAACCTGCTTTGCAATCATTAACTACATTGAAGAAATCCAACTTATGTGAAGCTAATTAGCTAACTAAGTTTCCCTCATTTTCATTCTGGATTACCACATGAACTTGATGAACGTGGATTTTCACCGTGTTAGAACGAAAAAACGTACAACGAGTGCTTCCACTGATATACTTCAAAAGGTACCAATAACTCCAAAAACAGCCCAATTTAGTCCGCAGAACCAATAATCATCCCGTTTTGGCAAATCAAACCACAGTTAACAAGTTGGATTACACAGATATGTACATTTTTCCATTCAACAAATTTTCCCCACACACTCCAATGGAAATAGCAGCTGCTTAAAGAATAAGAAAAAGATGGCGATTGCAGGTATGCCACGTGAGAAAATCTAGAAAGTGAAGAACCAACAACAAGAAGTGCAACCGAATTAATGGTGGGAAATAACTTACAAAAAGCCCTAGAAGAAGCCAAAGAAAAAGCGCAGGATTGTGGTAATCATAATAGCTCCTGGATGAGGCTTCCATCTCTCTTCTTGACTCGATTGAGAGAAACTCAAGACATGACGGTGGGTTTATCTTGAAATTACGATGCACGTGACTGACGGCAACTAAAAAAACTGCTGTCTAATTTTTAAATAAATATATTCAGCTTATGTTATCTTAACCAAATTGTAAAGGAAAGTCCAGATGTTTTAAAAATTAGATAGAAAATTAAATCAATAAAATAATATGTATCTTTTTTATTTTTTATAAAGAGACTATTTTGTGACTTAAACATGACAAGAATTTTATTAATTACTCTGAGGTGGTTAAAATTGAATAAAATTAAAAAATTTGAAATATAATTAAAAGATATTTTTCTTACTTATAAAAAATTTGAAGTTTATTTTAAAAAGGAAGAATGTTAAATAAAAATTATCTGAATTATTTTAGTGATAAATTCAATTAGTTTACAAAAATTGTTCGATTAATTAATAAATTTATCGGTTATTAACAACGTCTATTAAAGTAAACTGAACATAAAAATTAAAAATTGAATTAAAAAGTTGATCAGTTTAAGATTTTTACAATTGAATCGGCTAAATTGGTTTGTTCTTTAATTATTGAATAATATCCTCGTTTATAGCAACAATAGTAATTAGATCGAGAAGGTAATCATTTTCCTTTTTATTTTAAGCCTTGTTCTCTTTAAGTATAATATTATTTGAGTTGGATTTGATCCTAATAAGTCCTCTTCAGATTATGTTTAAAGACAACATGTTATGGTCGTGGCTAGATTTGATTGTTGAGAGATCGAGTGCATGATCTGAATGTGCGTGTAACGGAATAAATACAAAACGTTTTTATATAATTTCTCAAAAATCATGATTACTCTTAAGAGTCAAGATTATCTAATTTCTGTAATATAATTATCACATTAAACATAATAAAAGTATGAATCATAATTTATACTTTATTGTGAAGTTTCATAATAAAAGTATGAATCATAATTCGTACTTTACTGTGAAATTTTATCCTTTTATTATCGTTTCTTTTGAGCCGTTTCTAAAACTGCTCAACTTAACCAACATAGCCACACATGAGTTCAACCTCTAATAATATCCATAGAACATGCTTAGACAACTTTACAACTGTTGTAAAAAGTGTTAGGTAAGAAGTTTTAGCTTCTTTAAAGCTAATAGATGCATAATTAACCATATTTATAGTACATATTTAATGTATTTTTGCTTGATATTTTATACTTTTATTATATATTTAATACCTAATTTTCCAAGTGTGTTCAGTATAACTGCCTTCATAGACTTAAAGAAGAAGAATTTGGATGAAAACACAACATAAAATGAAGATTCAAATAATAGAATGGATGCACGGGTGTGCAACAGCACGTGCATTTCTGTCAGGCCATGCAGATTCGGGAATTCTGGATATTTTGAGTTATGCATGGCCCGTGCATCAGCTTCTCCCTATAAAATTTACTACAAACGGACATATTTGAAGGCAATTGAGGAGAGGAGAATACGTACGGAGGCAGTCTGAAACTATCAGAGGCAACTCAAGGGGCAATTTTCATCCAAAGAAATGAAAAATACAAAGAATTCATTGAAAGATCCAAAAGAATACAAGATCAAATCTCTAATTGACAAAATATTTGATATGAGATAAACAAGGAGATTTAGAATTATAAACTCTTTATTTTCTATTCGTTTTCCTTTATGTTATTGTTTGATTTTTCAATCATGTATAACTAGATTCCTTTATTGTCTAGGTTAAATGAACCCTATGTTAATACTTTAATATATTTTGATTCTTTTATTAATATAACCGATTTGATTGATATATTTTGATCTAATTGCGTGTTTTATTTGTTAGGGTAATACTCTAAAGGCAATCAACTTTAGCACTTTTGTACAAACTTTATTTTAATTGATAAAGCAAAAGGCAATTTTTCATTAATTTGATGTTTGTTTATTTATGAATTGATTTTGATCTTAAATCGAATTAATGAAGTTTATGATATAAAACATAGTATGAAGGAACTCATAATGAGATAATGATAATGAGATTCCTATCATATGCAATTATGTTAACATCTAAATTATCCCTAGTCATAGGATTGATAAGATAGGAAATTATTAATTCTGATAGAGTAGTACATGTTATACTCCTTGATTTGATCAAGCAATGAATCTCACAAACTATAAGCATGAGATATTTAGTGCTAACATGTGGATGCTTATTAAGAGTAGTAAGTACATCGGATGACCCGCCATGAGATTATCATATGGATGATCTATCAAATGTCAATGATTAATCTCATCATAGCAATGGTGCAAATATCCTTAGACTTAAGGTACTTAAGAATATCTTGGACATTAATCCTGTGCTTTGACATCATGCCTTATTACCTCAAAATGAGGTAACACATAGGATGGTGATTGGGTACAACTATTGGTATTCGAAGGTAATTGGGTAGTCAATAAATGATTCACCACTCCTAATAGAAGGAGATGATACCTACGACCTCTTGATGGTGTCATTACTAGTGAGTCTCTGGTTAGAGCAAATATGTGTCATGAAGAGAGTCTTCGATGACACATAGAGTAATGAGATCCCTAGGACAAGAACTAACATCACTTGAATTAGATGTGACATAGTCAGCCTAGTAGGAGCCTATACTCCAAACCAAGTTGGATATAAAATGGTAAAGGGACGAATTGCATGGTAATTGACTATGGAAAGGTTTATAGGTCGGATAATTAACTATCGAAGAGTTTGTGTGTTAATCCACTTATATTATAGTAAATTGACGTCATGAAATCCTTCATGATTTTCTTGAATTAATAGTTAATTTAAGTGCCCAAAATAATTGAGAACCTAAAGTCACATATATAAAAGATCTGATGAAAAATAAAGTGCGTATAGCTGTTTTAAGTAGGCCAAGATTGTGACCAAAGGCGAGGATGTCGTTTAAGTAGGCTACGATCGTGACCAAAGGCTCGATAGTTGATACATAAGTGAGTTCTTCGCTTATGTACAAGGAGCTAACTAGTCAAAAATACACTTAAGTGAGAGGATAAGGAGTCTAGAAGAGTTCTGGAGTGAGAGAGAAGTGGTCTTGAGTCTTCTTCATGTAATTTATGCAATTGTTGCATGAATCTAATTGCATGCAATATATTATTGATCTATCTCTCCATTTAAGCATCTACTTGAACTTATCAAGTTTTGTGTTCTAACCACCCTTACACACTGCTTATTTTTCATCTTTGCGTGTTCTTGGGTGATCAAGGAAGGGTTTGGTATTTGCTACAACCCAAATAAGGAGGAGTATCAAAAAGGTACAAATGTTTAAAATTCATGTTCTTATGATTTGTCTATGCATGCATCTGTGTTTCTAGAATTTCAGGGAACTCATAGGTAGGAATTTAGATTCCGACTCTTTTGCTGCATTTTCATGCAAGTGATTCATGAATCCATGTCTCCCCCCAACAGTGGTATCAAAGCAAGGTCATGCATGTATTAGATGATGTATTGAACATGTGCAAAGTGGTTGTTGGGTTGTGACTAATATGCATGTTGATTTGGAAAACTTCATGTAAATTATACAATTCTTTTTCTGATTTTCTTTCACAAAAATGTTTATAAGATGTTGTATCATGTTTCTATCAAAGGAACTTACGATTGAATGCTATTTGCAATTTTATTTCGAATTTATATCTAATCTGTTCATATGACGATTTTTGGGAATTTCTGAAAACTGAATGCACGTGCTGATTTTGAAAATTTCGTAATAATTTTGGAAATTTTTTCTAAATTTCTTTCACAAAAATGTTCATAAGGTGTTATGTTATGTTTATGTTAAAGGAAATTGCAATTGAATGCCTTTTTCCATTTTGTTACAAATTTAGTTTCAGTCTGGTGCATGTATGAAATTTTGGGAAATTCTAGAAATATGATGAACATGCATGCTTGTAAATTCCATATTAAGTTTTATAAAAATTGTTTTATGAATTTTCTACATGGACATGCAAGATAAGATGTTACCACATGTATGAGATGCATGACACTTGTTGTTATAGTGATTTTCTTATACATGCATGATGTAAAGTATGACTAGTGTTAGAAGTAATATGATAAGTGTCATAGACATGTGATGTCTGGCTAATTCCACTAAGTGAATAAATAATTCTTAGGAATTAGATTTAGGAATTTTTTATTAGACACATTTAGAATGTGTATAAGAGTCTGGAATTTTTTTCAAAATTAATTGAATTTGATTCAATTTATAAATCAAGTCAAAGTTAACATTGGTTAGCTTTTTGAAAGATGATGGAGTTGACTTGTTTAATGACTTATATGTATATATTTTGGTTATAGAATCTTAATATAGTTTTTATGAGATAAGAAATGTATTATTTTGATGTTAGTAGAATTCTAAGTGCATGTAGGGTTCCAGAAATTTTTCGGACATCGAATCGGTCCTTTTAGTGTCTAGTAGGTTAACTTATTTATCTTGATGCGACCGTCAAGATATTTTTGGCTTGTGCCAAAATTGTTCTAGATAAATTTGAGATGACCTAGGGATATTATAGAAGATTAATTGATGTTTGGGAATTTTGAAAACCCTAGGGATTAATTTAGAATTAATCCAAATAGAGCATAACATTTCTAATGTGATTAGAAAAAGGCATGTGTACTAGAATTAAAATGTTTAATTTGAACATCAAAATAATTGAATCCTTAACAATCTCAACT
>JANVCQ010000232.1:20741184-20762368 GCA_025531925.1 Erythroxylum plowmanianum | reverse complement strand
CCATTTCCAACCAAAATAAATGTTCATGCTTTAACCTCAAAATATCATTTCAAAATCTTGAATTTCCCTTTTCTTTGTGCATGAAAATAGAACCACCAAATCCTCATTTAATCTCATTTAATAATTCAAATTTTTCAAGAAAAGTTCGGGGTCCAACACCAAGTTCTTGATCACATCCAGATAAGAATTCTTTATATATAGGCCAACAGGGTGTTTGAGAGCCTAATAACCTTATCCTTTAATTTCTAGTTAAGAGGGGTTTAAGGGTAATAACTTTGGAAAAGCTATGCACCTCTATTGTCACAATGCCAACTTCCCTTCTTAATTAGGGAACTAAATTTTGCATTTGTAGGATAGAACCCTCCAAGGCTAGCAAAGTTAGGAAGCAAATAATAAGGACCCAATGCACTCTAAGTTTCATATCATAACTAAGATTAATTTTAATTCCCTACCTTGTAATTGATGAGGGGATGAATAAGGTCCCTAAATTTCGATATTGGTACTAATTCTAAAATGAATTAGCTCTTGGCTTTGTTATCTATAAACTAAATCTCTCAAACTAATGCTCATGTAGACATTTCAACCAATGAGTTGCTTTATCATTTATTACCTTCTAGCTTCTTCATTAGCATTGCTTTACTCACCATCTTAGCCCACTTGATTCCTAATCCACCTTTTTTTAGGTATACAAATTTCCTTCCAACTTACTTTTGTAAAAAGCTTAGAAGACTTATTGCCAATCCAAAGAAACTTAAGAGTTTGTCAATCTCTTTACACAACTTCACAGGAAAAGCAATGTAGAGGACTAATAAGCATATAAGATATTAATAACTATGAAAATTAATTGTAACCTTCCTATAAAGGATAAACACTTAGAGGTCCAGGCCTTAATTCTCCTTCTAATCATATGCAATAGCTCTTGGCACTTTGTAAATGAGAGCCTTTTTTAAGGAAATTAAGATTTAAAGGTTAGTAAAAAGAGGGATTTGAAAGATAAACTTGAGATAGTGGATAATAATTAAGCTATATTTGAGGCATCCATATAGGTGACAAAGAAACTCTTATCCTTTTGATGTATATCCTTAAGTAAGAACTGAAGTCTTCTAATGATCTCATTAAACAAACAACTAAGTCTTTATTAACTTCATAGAATAATATCAAGCCATTAACAAAAGGAAGCTGAGAGATGGCCATTTTGTTACACTTCTTTTGGTACTTGAAACCACTATTAACAGTCACATTATTTGAGTGATACAATTATAAACCTTAATGCATATAGCAAAGAGGCAAGGGAAAAGTACATTATCTAACCTTACACTTTTTACATCCTTGATAAGTTAACTAGTTTCCCTATTGATTAGGATATTGAATGGATTAATGGCTATATAGTGGAAAAATTCATGTATTAAACATATTAGGGAGCTTAAAATCTTCTAGAATGTAGAGTGTAAGTCCTAATTCATTGATTCAAAAGACCTTTACAAATATCAAATTTGAGGCCAAAAATAGCACCTAAGCCCCTATTACTTCTTCCATCAATAATGGTAACTTGAGATTGACTATCCAAGAGGGTAAAATATGCTTAATCCTGCTAGTTAATAACTTAAGGATGACTTTATAAAAGGCTTTGCAATAGAAAATAGGTCTATAGTCCTTTAGGGATAATGAACTTTGCATTTTTAAAACCAAACATAAATGATTGTAATTCTATACCTTAAACATCTTATAATTGATAAAAAAATCTTTGAATTATTTTCTTAAATAGACTTTGATAATGATCCATGAATGTCGGTAGAAAAGAGCATTAATTCCAGAAGACCATAAGGCTTTATTAGAACTAAGTGAGAACATCACATCTCTAATATCCTTAACAGTAAAGTCTTTAGTAAGAAATTTTGCTTGTTCAGATGATATTACCTTTGGTATGGATATCTTGTGAAGTAAGTAAGCTGAGCTTCCATCCCTATAGTTCCCATCATTTTTATGAAATATTCTATAGTATAGGCTTTAAGTTCATTTTGACAAGTGACAAAGTCTCCTTCTTTAGTGTATAATCTAAATATTATGTTATAATTCCTCCTAGCAAACAGTGATCTATGGAAGAACATAGAATTGGAATCACCCTCCTTAAACCACAACACTTTTGATTTTAGCATGAGTAGAAAAAAATGAGCCTTTAAAGCTCTCAAGTAATCTGCCAAGGTCTACTTCTTATTGATCTTACATTAGGTATCACTAGGAAAGTCCTATAAATTATCCTAGCACTATGTTAATGCTTCCTTATCTTGATTAATTCCCTTATAAGTTTCTCTATGCAATCTTAACTAAAGGGATTAAGCTTATGCTTTTATTCCTATTATATTTTTATGTAATTAGAAGAGGAAAAACCTTGCATTCGATGATCTAGTGCCTTTGTTACAACTTCCTTGAATCCTTTCACTTAATAATGGTAATTAAGGAACTCGAATGGAGAAGGAACCTTTATTTTATCATTGAGATTATATATCTCTTCTAGTGTATGATCTAAACATAGATTGTTGTTCAAATGAGCTTAACTTGAGTTAAATTTTGGGAGCCATAGAAAGTTAACCTAGGCCCTATCCTATTTCTTTCTCAACTACCATAATACTTCATAATTTTTAGAACACATATAAAACCTTCCACTATAACTAAGGTTAGTGTCCTAAAGGCATGTTCTTAGGCCACCACAAGGTTACATATGCTTTTACCCCATCATATTGTTGATTTTAGATCATAACTCAAATAAGAAATCTCATGATTTCATAAGCATATAAGATCCTGTGCACGTCACTAAGAAGAGTAGGATGATATATTAACTTGAAATGCATCGGAGTAACTCCTTGAATGCTTGATGGTTTGCCTCCCTTATGGAGATTCACTATGGCTTCTCCTTCTTCTCCAACTAGTCATGGTTGGAATGGATGGAGTAGACTGACCTCGTCACAACACACTAAAGTCAGAAGAGTTGCTAACTTATGAGTTAGAATCGATGGAGTAGACCGAACTTGTCACAATGCACTAAAGTCCGAAGAGTTGCTAACTTCTGAAAGTAGCAATCCTTATGATTCACCTATAATGCTCTTAATAAGCTTAACAACTATTTCATGGGAGAGTGCTTCAACAAATGAAGACTTGAAATAAAGGAGTGTTTTTGGCCAAAGAAAAAAACTCACACTCAAAGTAACTATGAAATTCCCTTTTATAGGCCATCAAAAGGTGCTTTTGAAGAGTTATGACTCTTCCAAGGGTTATGTCTCTTGACAAAACATCATAATTCTTCCAAAAGTTATGTCTCTTGGCAAAACAATATGACTATAGGCCAAACACTTCCCTCAAGCAAAGAGTCATGTATCTTCATTTAAAGTTATAATGGTACATTCATGGCTATTCATTCTTGTACATGAACCACTTTTTGGCCGAATGATCATAATCATTGGCCGAAACAACACATCCTTTCATCCAAAGTACATATACCTTGGTGAAATGGTGTCATGTATGTTCATTCTAAGGCAAGGTACATGATGAATCTTCCCCATTGGTTGAATTCAACCTTTTGGTTGAATTCATCTTTTCTTGGTCAACTTCATTTATCCATATGGAGATAATGAACTTGCACTCTAAGTGCATGTATGGGAAGATGCATTATGGCTTGCTATAACTCATAGTACACCCTATTGTCTGTTGTGCACTCAAGCACATTAGATTCCTTCATATAGCACCATAAATTTCGCCCATTAATGGGTTTCAATTCCTAAAAACCAAAGATGAGCTAGGTAATCTCAATTGAGTCTAATTGAGCTTATCCTTAGCTTTCTAGCTATTAACAAGATTTAATGAGGCCCCACGAGCTCACCTTAAGCTAGTTTTGGACACTTGAGCTAAGGGAAAATATCAAGCTACTTATAGCTTACATGAGTTTCATTGAGCTCCTTACATGAAACCTAAGCACTTTCAAATATATCTTGGTTCGTCAAATGGAATTTGTTTCACTTAAGCTATAAAATTCTTAATGCTCCCACTCAAACAGATGATACTCAATAACTGAACATGCAAAGTTGAAAACAAATAATAGTTGAAGCACATAATTTTGAGTTATGGGTACGACCTTAGGCATGTAAACAAAATCTCTTTACATTATGATTGTTAGACATAATGTAACAATTTTTGAATGAGTGAGTGCTCTAGCATACCACTCTTGTAGGGAACAAACTCAAATATCATCCAAGATGTCAGGTTCAGGTTCTGCGAGAGTGAGGTGTTACATTTATGTGGTATCAGAGCCTAGAAGTACAATCTTATATGGGCATTTTCTAAAATATGTGTCAAATTACATGCATTTAAGTCATGTCATAGTAGACAGTAGCAAGTGATCCCTAGTCTGAGTCGTATGAGTATGAGTCACACACATGAGCATGTGTTAAGTGTTTAAGCTGATAGAAATAGTAAGAAAAGTGATGATATGTCACAATGTGAGAAAATGAAGGTTGTAGATATTTAGAAATGAGAAATAGTATATGGGTAAAGGTGATAGATAATGAATCAACGTATTGGTATTGGTGGATGTAATATTGAATACGACATCAAAATTGTACTGTGGTGAGATGTCCTTGGATGTGATACAAATGTGAATACACTTTCATGGATTGGTTGAGGAGATTAAGGATATAAGTAGAAATGATGAGATTAAAGTGTACAAGTAAAATGTAATGAAAACAGAAATTTTTATGACCTTGAGGAGATGAAATTGGAATCGAAGTGGTTGGACAAGAGTTATAATCCCCCATAAGAATATATTAGTGGAATTAAGATTAGCATTACATGATTGATTTTCTACATTTATAATCCTAAGTTGATTGAGGAAGTACATGTGGAGGATGAAATAAATGACAATAGGAAGATAAGATAGAAATGAGGAAAGAATAAGAGGGGAATGAAAAAGACATAATTGACTTTACAAGAGATAAATGATGTGTACTAAGAAGAAAGTTAGAAATGCAAATAAGAGAGGATTTTATGTATGAAAGGAGATAAAGAAAAAGACAATGAATCAAATAAGAAGAATTGATGCACTCGATATGGTAGTTGACTCATTACAAGATGAGCTAGCCTCAAAAGAGGTAAATTATGGAAAATTGGAGTAAAAGTGATGTTAGTATGTTTGATAATGAGAGGAGGAAAATGCAAGGCGCGATAGTGGCCTGACAAAAATAGGTTTCTGTAACGATAGTGTGGGGATACCCAAATCATGGGCAAGAACAAGGATGGAACTATTGTCTAGAATCAATTGGAATTCAAGTATCATTAGCGAATGTTATTAATTGGAGAATTGACATAAATACATCTCTAGATAAGATGTAATCATTTTGGATGGTATATACCAAGGTATTACAGTAAATGAATTTGCTTAGTGCCTTATTAAGCCTTATTATAAAGAATGTTCTAATTAAATAAGTTATGGCATAAATTGATCAGATTGAGATATTATGAAAGGTTGAAATTAATCTTCTTGAGGTACTAAGAATGACTAATAAGTAATCATGGAAAATAGTTGATTGATAAGGATTTCATGAGCAATATCGAGGATAGCACCAAGAAATCTTCTTCCAAAGAAGAATTTCATCGAGATGGGTTCAGCAAACTAGATGATTCAATTTAAGAATGATTAATGAGGGAACAAATCATAAATGAGTAGTTAATGAGTCAAAAGTGAATATTGGAGTCATATCCCTAACGAAGACTCGAGCATAAGGGTTAGAAAATGCTACTGAGAGTGTATGCATTTAGTTGATGTAAAGTATCCAAATAATTGATGGATTCTTAAATTTGAGGTGACATTAAGTATAAAAGGTACAAATCAGATTAGGTGAATGGGTTACCAACACAGGAAATTGAGATATCAAAGAAATTGAAGCGTGCGGAGAAGCTAGTATGAATGAGCGGACATTAGAGAAATTCAATGTGAAATCACAGGAAATCGAATGAACTGAGATAATCATTTGAAAAGGGGGTTAATTGGGAAATTGAGAAAAACATGCAATGATACTACTTCATTGAGGAGTTAGTTACTTAAAGAATTATGACAACAAATCATGGGCATAAAGAGTCTTAGGTTATATCTGTTAGAGTTAACAATGCCCCCGATAATATTATGGTATTGAAGGTTAAAGTGATCCAAGCAAAATTATATTAGTTAGTGACTATAATCATAGATGGTATTTTGAGTGTGTACAAAAAGTAAAGAGAATATATTGAATACTAGAGGAAAGATATGTAAACCGTATGAGTGATGATTGCATAAAGAGTTTTTAAGGAACTATAACCCTAATGTTAATTATGCCATTCAGATTTGGAGATTTTACAATATATACAATAAAGTTTTTCATTAGAGATTAAGATGGAATCTGTTGCAGCATTATAAGTGATTCTATGTACATAGGGACAATTAGAGCCTCATGAGTTGAATTTGGATACCCGATTTGAAACTTGCTGTAATAGCAATTGCTTTGAAAGCTTGGAGACATTATAGATATAGACACATTTTAGATATATGAATATACAGATCAGTAAAGATTGAGGAATTTATTGAGTTTGAAAAGAATGTACAAACAAGTACTGTACTGGTAGAGGTAGTGTGTAATCTGATACGCTGAACAAAAAATTCTATAATGGAATAGTACAAATTCAGATATTGAGGTTACCAAACTTAGTGCAATAAAGAGCATAGAATGTTAAGTTAAATTTTCACGATTCAAAGTGCTATTAGCTATTGAAATTTAAGATCAGTTTCACATAAAAGAAGTAATAAAGCCTAAATGCTAAGGATGTAGAAATAAATGGCTGAATGTTTGAATGACCAATAGTTCTAACTATTGGGGATGTACTTAAAGCTTATATTTTGGAGTTCATAGGAATATGAGATTGAGGTATAGTTCAAGTTGACTATAGGCATAACAATTGTGATCATAGTGACATCATTAAAATATCTAGGTTGCATTGTATGACAGTAAAGGGTTGTTCACCCTTACATTGAAAGGAAGAGTGCCTCAAAATGATTAAAGACCAGAATTGATTCGAGATACTGGTGATAAGTGAAGTGAATCTATAATAGGAGTTAAGTGATTCAAGAAAGATTTATGAGTTAGTATTAACCATAAAGGATGTTTGGGATTCACACAATGTTACATGGATATGGTTAGGAAATATTGTTATGATCTGATATATGTGTTATTGAAACTAGAAGTGAAAATTTAAGTAATCTGAAACTTGACAAGGAAATAATTAAGAAAGCGTGATATCTAAACAAGGGATTGAGAGACCTATTGAATCTATCAACTATGGTCTTTTGGAAGAAAGTATTCGAGTGGTGAAGTTATATGGGAAATAAAGGAGTATATGAGGTAATAGTACCCCTGCCTTATTGATTAATCAGATATTAATTTTGAGGACGAAATTTCTTTTAAGGAGGGGAGAATTATAACATCCTGTTACCCATGTTAAGGTAAAAACAATAAATGAGAGAATTGTTGAGAAAGTAGGAAATACATTTCATGCTCAAGCATAATATGTCATACACATACATATGAATAGTGAATTTTTTTGCACATAAAAATAATTGTACATGCATTCACGAATAATTCCAGGTATAATTGGATTGAGTTGGGATTTTTGGAAATTTAGTGAATTTTGAATTTATTTATGTTGAAAATATTATTGGTTAGTATAATTGTGAGATTTGTGAATTTTGGTGAATTTAGGAATAAATTTTAGAAAATTATAAAGAATAGGGGAAAAGAAATCCAAAAGAAGATTGGAGATAGTTGGATTGTAAAGATAGAATTAATGGAGTTAGTTTCAAAAGAAACTTAGTTAGGGTTAGACCTTAGGAAAAGTGACAAGTGTTAAGTTTCTTTTATTATTTGTCAGAAGTAAGTTTGAGTTATCCAAGAGTTAAAAAGGCGTTTGTTCTTTTTCCTAAGTTCTTTCCTTGTTATCATTTTCTCCGAAATTCTTCCCACACACAGAGTTTTCCATCAAACTCCTTTTGAGATTTAACTTTGTTTTTTCATGTCCCTCACCACTTCCTCTACTGCTAAGTGTTTCTTTTGCCTTAAGAAAAATCAAACGTGGTTAGTGCTCACAGTGGTTTACATATTTTTGAATGGGGTTAGGGCTTGAAGATAGTTGAAGCTTTTGGAGTCTTCAACAAGTAAGTAGTGAAAAATTTTGTTAGAGTTGTGGAATTTTGAAATAAAGTTGATGAATTTATTGTCAGTGCATGATCATGGTATTTTTGTATATTTATATTCTTAAACACGTCATCACAGAAGAATACCCAATTAGGCAAACGAGA
This sequence comes from Erythroxylum plowmanianum, assembly GCA_025531925.1. NCBI lineage: Eukaryota > Viridiplantae > Streptophyta > Magnoliopsida > Malpighiales > Erythroxylaceae > Erythroxylum > Erythroxylum plowmanianum. The sequence continues at coordinate 20,753,997 of JANVCQ010000232.1, read as the reverse complement.
GTATAGTTACTCCATGCAAGGGGAAAGATAGAGGTCGGTATCAGTACACGTCTGCATTAGTATTATCCTATTCTTGTATAAATTTATATTCCGTAAATTCTGTAAAATAGCGTTTTGTATTTGTATGGGCCCCAATTTTCTATTGAAATTCTATTGATTGTAATGTGTTGATTGAAGAAGTTTATGGATCAAAGTGGGACTAAATTGATTACTAATTTTTGCGTATTTGATTGTATTCAAAAAAAAGTTTTATATCAATTTTTGAATGAGTGAGTGCTCTAGCATGCCACCCTCGGGGGCACGGACTTGAATATCACCCAAGATGTCAGGTTCGGGTTCTGCGGGAGTGGGGTGCTACACCAGCACTTTAGTTTTCATAACCAAAACTATGTCAATACACCAAAGGATAAATCAAAACCATTACCTTCAATCTATGTGCCATTTTCTCAAAGTTTTGAGATAGGCTAATGTTTCCTTTTCATGTATTGGATACTTCAATTCAGTGAGATTGAATGTCCCAATTATATACTTGTATAATAAATACTTATTTTGAGAGGGTGGTTTTGCCAAAAGGCAGCCTATCTATATATCTATACTGGCATCAATTTGTACTGGAAGTGTATCCTTCGGAAGATAATTATATAATACAGGTAAATCCTTACATAGATGTTTTAATGTACGTACTGTGTTAGTGTCCTCAATGGTCCAACTCCATTGACTTTTGGTACTACGTTTTAGTTGTAAGATTTTTCTTTCTTTTGCAAGATTTTGAAAAATCCTTGATTAGAGATATAATTAAGGATGCCAAAAAATTGTTGAACATTAGTTATATTTTTTAATATATCGAGAAATTGTTGTACTTTAGAAAGAATTTTTGGTTGTAATCTTAAGAATCCATTATGGAATTCAAGTCCTAAATACTCAATATTTTGTTGAGTTAATTTTGTTTTCTTTTTACTTAGGATTAATCCTTTTTCTTTACATCTAGAAAGTACTATTTTAACCTCTTTATATGGTCTTCTTTATCTGTATTAGAGGATATTATAATATCTTCTATAAAAGCTAAAGTGAATTCTTCTAAGCCTTCAAGATTACTATCCATAAATCGTTGATAAATGCTAGGTGCTTGTTTTAATCCAAAAGGTAACACATTCCACTAAAATTGTTTTTAAGGTGGATGTATAAAAGCAGTAAGTGGTTAGGTGCTTTCATGTAATCTTAGTTGCCAGTATCCAGATTTGGCATCTAGTGTGATAAACCAATTATTTCCTTTAAGTTTATTAATAATATAATCTTTTCGAGGTAATTTATAAGCATCTGCTATAATTGCTTCATTCAATTTTTCATAGTTAATTACCATTCTCCATTTTCCTCTTTTTGTTCAGAATGATTGTTTACATAAAAAAACAAAGGATGAATGTTTGCTAGTGCTTGGAGAAATTAACATTTTGTCTAAAAGTTTAGTACACTCAGTAATAAATTCTTGAACTTCTTATTGAGCATAAGGAATATTATTTCATATGATTATTTCTTGTGTAGGATCTTTTAATTTTATTTCAATTAGTTGATTATTACAATTTTTAAGAAGGCCTAGTGGATTGTCGCTAAAAATATTTTCTAATAATGTTTCAATTTCTATTTGAATAGACATATTGTTGAAAAGATAGAATTGTAAATATCTAATTTTTCGGTTAACAGTTATAATTTTTGGTAGTAAGTGATATGATATATAGGGATTTTAAGAATAATTGCTTTTTGATTTAAAGATTTTATTATTGGTGTTTTTTATGTTATATAATGTAGATAATGACAAAAAGGATTATATAATTTGAGAAAATTGTTACATAATATCAAAGGTAATCCTGATTCTTGTTGATAAATAGATGGTACTATAAATCTATATTTTCAATTATTATATTATTATAATAACTGACATACCAAATTGATTTTATACTTCCATCAGCGATTCTAATTTTAAGTGGTTTATCGAGTTTTTTCCACTTAGTTAATAATTGTTTTGAAGAGATGCATAGAGTAGCCCCTGTATCTATATATGCATTCACTCTTTTATTCTGAATGATCACTTTAATAAAAGTTGTATTTGGATTCAATTGATAACCTTTGGGATTCATAGAGATAAAGGGATGAAATTGTTAAATTAGTTTCATAGTCTGATTCGATTGGTTCTAAATTTTTTTCAAATGCTAAATTTAGTATATTGATTTTTTCTTTGTATTTGTTTTGATTTTTCTTTGGACAATTATTAGCATAATGTCCTTCTTCTTTACATAGCCAAAATTTACAAGAATTTTTTATTTTGAGGGCAATTGTAACATCCCATTGCCAATGTTAAAGCTAGAATTGTGATTTGTAAGAAAGTAATGAGAAATTACGAAATGTACGTCACGCTTTAGTTAAAGATGACATGCACATGAATATGATTGTACATGTATTCATTGACATTTTTCGGATAAAACTAATTTATAGATGTGATTAAAATGTGAATTGTTAGTTATTTGCGTTAAAAATTTATTTGGAGACCATTAGCATTATTTCATAATTTTTGGTGAATTTGAGGTACATTTGGACTAGGACAAATGCCAAGTGGTAGGATAAATTGATACATGAAAAATTTGGATGATTTGGCCTAAATTTGAGTGACATTTGGCATAGTTAAATTGGTGACAAATGGACTAGTAATTAAATGACAATTAGACCAATCTTGGAGTGACATATGGATTGATAAAAGGGTGAGAAATGGTAGCATAATGAGTGGATTAGTGGCAGCTTAAGTGTTGAGCAAATGGCTAGCATGCTTTAAGACATATGTCTTTCTAAGTTATTGACAACTAGCATGTTGATGTGGCAAATTCTAGCACCCAAGTTTCTACTTCCTTTCTTGCTTCCTTAATCAAAATTTGCTCCAACTTTCTCCTCTCTAATTTTTCTGAACCCTATCCAAATTGCTGCATCAAAACCAACTTTTTACCTTACACAAAATAGCCAAGAAAACTAGTTGAAAGTTACCTTCATCTTGCTGTCCAAAATCAACCTATTTTCATTATAAGTTTTTTATGAATTTTACATTAAGACTTGATTTAATCTGAATTTTGAGCTGAATTGGAAGCCTGACAAGTAAGTGACAATCTGATCTCTATGATATGTTTGGTAGTATGAGAATTATGCCTGAATTGTAATGACATATATAAGATATTGGTGAAGATGTATGCTGGAATATTATGAACTGGAGAATTTTCACTGAATAGACTTCGATATTTTGATGATATCTTGAACTATAGATTTGTAAATACGTTTATTATTGATTCAGAATAAATTAGACACATATGTCTACAAGAAGAATTTGAATGTTAATTCTATCTCTATGCATTTCAAAATCTGGCTGGAATTAGATTTAGGAGTTCTGTTATAGTTTTAAAATAGTCAGAACTGTTTTAGGTGTAACTTTCAGTATACTTAATCAAATTGTATGATTATGGTGTTCTTAGAAATTGGAAACATAGTGGAACAATTGTCTAGAAGAAAGTGTTACTGAAATACACCATTTCCTTGTCATAATGATCATGCAAAGTTATCCTGAAAGGGGATGTTAGGATGAAAATGTTTAGGTGTGCTAGAATTTGATAACTGGAATGTTTTTACCGAACATGCTTCAGTATTTTGGCTATATTTTGATATGTATATTTACAAATGAAATGATTATTGATTTAAATTGAACTAGAGACATTTGGTTAAAAATGTTAAGAGAAGTTGAATTTCAATTCTGTCCTTAAGGGTCTTGAAATTGAGTTTGAAAATAAGTCTTGGCTTAGGCAGTAGCACTACTAGGGACAGAAATTAGGTCCTATTGTTATTGAATAAACTATATTGATATAGGCTGAATCAGACAAAGATGTCTTCCCAAGAGTTATAGCTTATTCTCTTAGCTTTTGATTGGTATAAAGTTTGTAATTTTTGGATATTGGAATTGAGAGATATTAGGTGTACAACTTGAATGCATGATCATGCATTATCCAAAATTTGAGATGCACATAGTCTGTAGTATTTTGAGCTTAACTCATAGAATAATGAACCAAATTTAATGATCATGGTATCATTAGAAACTTAAAACATTGTTTTTAGAATAAAGTGTTATCTAATTTTGTCATTTTCCTTATCAAAATAATTATATAAAGTTGACTTGAAAGTATATTATGAGAAAACAATTTGAAATGATCAATTGAGTTATGAAATTAGTTTCACATTATTTTATTATGGTCCAAACCCCAAGTACAAATTATATTAGTGACGGTTTTGCTATCTGAATGATATGGTGATAAAATCTCGATAAGATAAACGAAATTGTCATTGAACATGCATTGTGCATATTGTCTATACATTGATGTACATAAAGAAAGACTTATTCATTTGTGAAAAATTGTGATATATGTAAATGTGTTTTGTATGATATAAAGGAGCACATTGGATGCCAGTCATATATTGTTGGACCATCCAGGCAATAACATATTGGAGTGTACTGTGAGTAACCTAAGATGGGCTCACCTTGATTTGTTTTGTTTATTACTGAATTGAATTTGATATTGATGAATGTGTACTAAATTGTGTAATGAATTTCGAACAATAATTGTCCAAGGCATTCGATGCATATGAATATCATTGGAAGTACTACTTGTATGTGAATGAAACTCCCTACTTGAATATTCTGATTCTCAACTAGAAAGTTGAATGCTGGATTTATGTCTGATGACCTCTGAATGATATTTGAATTCTCAATGAAAGTTGAATGCCGGACTTAGGTCCGATGACTATGAGATTTTGATTGTGAATTATGAATCTCTGCTATATATGACTTAATTCTGTATTTCATGTATTTCATAAATACATGCTCAGATAAAGGTGTTGTGACTGGAGTAGCCAGTATGAAAGTGCTTACATGTTGAGCTTTACTCTGTGATTACTATTTTTGCACGTAGAGCTATGTTATGTGATTCTGTTATGGCTGAGCCCAATGGTCCAGTATTTGTTTATATATGTGATAGGCTCTCGGTCACAATAATAAAAACGAATGTGAGTCTTATGCATATAGCATTAATATATGATTAAAATTCATTGAATGATTTGTAAAGCTAAAATGTAATGATAAATTGATATGAACTATATGATTATATAATGATTGAATTTTGTTATATGAGTGAGCCATCGAGGATGGTTACTCAACTGAGTTCGCAAATCTTACCAAAAATTACAACGTGGCTTTCAAGGTTTAGTAAAGAACTCTAAAGAGGCTCCGAGTAAGAGTTCCATTTCGAGATCAGTGTGCATTGACATATGTCTTTAGTGAATTTTGTGTGTTTTGAATTATGTTCCACAAGAATCGTACAAAGTGTATGTTTATGGTTTGGTAATGAAATGACTTTATGATTGCAAGTGTCTTGTTCTATAATAGGCCCAAGTGATTACTGAAACTTTGATGACTTCAATAAAGATTGTAATTTTTTGTGACTGAAATTGTTTGTAAATAAGCTGGATCAAAATTGATTATTGATTTTCCGCATATGTGTACATTGTTTCAAACAATTTACAATGAGTTTTAACCGATGACTGTTTTAGCATGCTGCTCTTGTAGGCATCATACTCGGATATCTCTTAGAATGTCAGGTACATGTCCTGTGAGATTGGGGTGTTACAGTAACAATGTTTTTTGGGTTTAAATTGTCTATAGTTTTTTCTTCTAAAAAATTTTATAAGGTCTGAAAAATTGTGTTCTATATTTTCGAGGATATTTTTCCATTTATAACTTCTAGTTTTAAAGTATGGATGTTTTGTTCTAGGGTCCCTATAAGATGAAAAATCACTACCATATTGTCGTGGTACATCAGCATATTTTGAACAACAGAGTTGAATCTCCTTATGTCGTAATTTTTTTTATGTAATTTGGCTTCTAAACATTTTTGTGATAAGACTTCTTTGGTAATTGTAATAGCTCCACCTAGATTATAGGCTACTATATTTTTGCTATTTTCGTCTTGAAATTGTTCTTCTACTTTTTGGTTGATGGGATGAGGTAATTTTTTAATATACATTTCTTGTTCGGGTCTAGTTAACTTACGGGTCTAGTTAACTTATAATAATATTTTTTAAATTCATAAACATATTCTTCTAAATAGCAAATATGACAAATTCTCATATTATTTAAATGTCATAAAGCAATTCTTCGTTCTTCATTTTCTATTTTCTATTTATATGAGGCTACATCCTTGCCAATAAATTCTTTATAAATTTCTCTTAATATTACTTGAAAAATGTGTACATTGTCAACAGTGGTTAAATAGGCAGTGGTATTTTTTGTTCTATGTTCATTATCTAAAAGAAAATATAAGACTACTCCTACTATTTTATAAGTAATAAAATTCTATAGTAGATTTTTATTGTCTAATCCTTCAAATGGCTTTTCAATTTGGATTATTAATTGTAACTTATTAGCCCATTCTAATAATAATTTTTCTGGTGCAATAGTACAATCTAAATTAAGTATTCCATCAGATCCTAATGTTATATGTTTTGGTGTATACTCTATAGGAAATTTTTTAATTTTACTTTCTTTGTGATAATATCCAAATTGATTTAAATTATCAACTTCAATTGGTCTAGCTTCCTAGTGATAAGAATGTTGTTATTCCTTTTTGCGTTTTTTGCCAACATGACTACTTTCAAGTTGTTCTTCACTTTTACCTCTATCGACATATAATTCTTGGTCTGATTCATACCCTTATATAATTTCATCGTTATCAGTAATAGGAGTTAAGTTTTCAAGAGAGGATGTAAGAGTTAGTTTTTTTACTAATTGAGTTATTTCGTCTAATTATTGTTTAATATATTTTTGTATGTTCTCCATGGTTGGACTAATGAGGTTAGTTTCCTCTTGAGAGGCTCTGATTCCATTTTTGGGTTATGTAATTTTTCTACAAGTTTTATAAGTTTGTTTACAAGTTTTTCAAGATCTTCTTCTATTGCATTTATAGTTTTTTTTTACTCTGTGTGTTTTCTTTTACTAATTGTTGTATCATCTGTAAAATATTTGTTTAATTTTGTATAAGTTCATTTACTTGTATTTCAGTCTGTAATTGTTTTTCTATTCTTTCAATAATATATTTTGTTACACTTATAGAATATTTTTAATGTGTGTGGTTAATTCACGTAATTTATTTTTTATTATTACTAGCTCCTTAGTTACTAATTGTTCAGAGTTGTTATCTGCTTGTTGGTAAATCTTAGGATCAGTAATTCTAGCTAAATGTTTTGAATTCTATCCGAGCTCAGTAAACCTTATCGATCTTTGTAAACGTAATGATTGTGATCGAAATAGATTTGGCTTATTTAAAGACATAGTGCCAGAATTAGAAAAAGAGAGTCTAGCACTATTTGAGTTTAATTGAATTGGATATTGAATTCAGGTAAAGTTCATAAATTTGTTCGTACATTAGTTCCAACTTTAACAACATCATTAAATAATTGATCAATATAAATTTTATTAGTATTTCTAAATCTGATGCTATGATGTGAATTTGTTAAAGCATAACTAATTTGATATATGATAGAGAATGGAAATTGTCCTAAATTCATTAAATTTTCTTTATAAAATGTATATGCAATTGCTATTGTTTCATCTAGATTATGGGATTTAAAGGAATTCCTAATTTTAAATGAGTGTTAATTTTAATTTTTCCACAGGCTAAATTTCTGTTCATTATTCTTATTATTTGACCATTTAAATTGGTCATTCTTTCATCAATAATTGTCATTCTTATGGGTGAATCTATTGCTTCCTGAAAAGTTGATTTTAGTAAAATTTTTAGTGTTGATAAATGAATATATCCTATTTTATGTCATTTTCTTCTGGTATTTGTTGTAATTGTTTAGAAATCTATTCTTGGTCAATTAAATTGATTCGAATATGTCCATTACACTGATCTATACTGATGGGTGTTTCATGAATAATTTTGCTAAAGTAAATACCTATTTATAAAATTTTTGAAAAAAGAATATTCTATGTTTTGTCCAGCTTTCAAATTTAATTAGGCTTTAAAGATTTTTTTTGTTTTTCATTTGATAATAAAGTATTGATATGAAAGGTACCAGTTGATTCTGTTAGTTTTTGTTCTTGGTCTTGATCAGTCATTTTTAATAGGTACTATTTATTTCATGCTGAACTAGAAGTGATTACAAATAAGTTAATTCTTGAGTATAGAAAATATACAGATTTTTAGCTAATTCTAATTTTTCTTGTATTGGTTTTAATGCATTCGTATTACTAATTACAAATTGGACATAATTGTATCGGTTTTCATAATACTCTTTTTCTTCTTGATATTGCAGGATTAATGGTTCAATATATTGGATATGATTAAGTAGTTGATTACAAATAGTACAGCTATTGGGTTCCATTTAGGTGTGGTTGATAATGTTCGCTAAAATGCCTATGTAATTCTTAAAGCTCTATGAGTTCTAGATCATATATAACTGTATTATTATTGATCCAGTCTTTATAGTTTTGAAATAATTGAAGTCTTTGAGTTTTCCAAAATTCAATAATATGTTTAGTAACTTCTATTTTTTTAGTAGCAAGTTTTATAAATGTATAAGATCTACAATTACAACGATCTGAATTTAAAGACATAATTAAGCAAATCTAGATGTGTGATTTGATAAATATACATACTTAAGTATACATTGAAGCCAAATAAAATGAAACTTAGATTTAAGACAATCATCTAAAAGGATAATGATAGAGTTAGAATCTAAATAGAAGAAACAAATAGATAAAAATACTAAAATAGGGAGTAAAGAATGAAAAATGATTAAATAAACATAACTAATAATGAGTTCAAATTGGAATAATAATAATGAATTCATAGCTAGATACTAAGTGATGAAACGATAAAAACTAACAAATTCAAACCTGTTCTTGTTTCCGTTTAATGCCAATCTTAGGCAAGAGTTTGAGAGAAAAGGTAAGAGAAACGAAAGTGTTTTATTATTTCATGTTTCGGGCAAATGTTCAGACTTATATAGATAGAAAAAGGAAGAAATCTAAAAACACTTATGGCCGACAAAAGGAAAAAAGATTCATGCTAAAAGCAAAGAATCGATAAAGTACAAATGAAAGACATTAAAGAAAGGGCCCGAAAGGCCTACATCCTTGGGAATCTTTGCTTTCAGTGGTACTTTAGTCTTTATTCTTCAATAATGGCTTCAATAGAATAGCTATCATTTTTGTCTTTTTTTGAAGTGGAAGGACAATAACTGCAGCTGTGTTGAGGATGAATGTGTTGCTGTCTAAACAAAACAATAAAGATTGAATTTTATCTAGACTAATTAGAGGTAAGTGCACCTCACTGACAAGTAATATAAAACGGTAAGAGCTAGATATCATACCCAAGGGAATTCCAACATGTGAGATAGTTAAATTAAATGATGAAAATTTACTCAGACAATCAAGAATTGATTGATTTTAAAATAAAATAAATTAAAGTAAGCAAATCAAGGAAATATGAAAAATGCAAGGTATGAATTAAAACGACTAGATTTAATCAAATGACAGAAATCATTTAAGGTATTAGATTTCAATTGGATTGGACAATAAAAATAAAATTATAATGGGGGATTGATTTAGGAAATACTTCACGTAAGCAAGTTGAACCCAATGTTCATGGGTGTTCCCTTCTCATCTAAATCTGAGTCACCCATTTGGTTTATAGATAATTCGGAATAAAAAGAATTCAATACAGGAAGCCTAAAACTAGGTTCGTTAATCCTAGGTATCCTCACACAAGGTCCTAAGGTTGGTCTACACTTTAGTCTCAAGTATGTTGCTTGATTAATTTTTCGATAAATTAAATTCCATTGGTTGTGGCGTTCAATCATCTAAGGTCTTAATCTAGGTGATCAAGTTAAATCAATACCACAAAAATTATCCTAATCCAATATCAATCTTAACCTTAACAGAAAAGAAAAACTTACTCACACATATTCATTAATGTAACATAAATCATGGTCATAATATATGGTTGCATTGATTAAATCCACACAATTAAAATAAATACGAAATTAAAAAGTAAAAATAAAAAACAAAAAACCTAATATATAATCTTCGAGAGAGATTATTTTTGTTGTCCAAAAAATTCTCTAATGTCAACCTCTTCTACCACTGCCGTTAATTCCACCTTTTGTTCATGCAAAATCGTGACAGTGGGAAAAAAAACGTCTCACCCACTGAAGCTCTCTTTGCTACTGCAGCTATCTCCCACTTTCCTATTTCACTGATGTGACAAATAAGTTGGTGGTCCACCCATTCAAATTTGTTACAACACTGCAACTCTTCTCTTGCTTTTGTCTTCTATTCACGCACATGGTGTAGCCAGCCTTCTCCTCTTTTGTTACTATTCATTGACATGACAAATAAGGTTTGTGTCCACCTTATTCACGCACGTCCCTTCTCCACTGTTAGCTCCTTCTCTTGTTTCACTGTAATGCTACTCTCTTCTTTTAATGCAGCTGCCAACTTTCTAGTGCTCTCATTCACACTCGACTACTTGCTTCCACCAGCTATCTTCGATTGTTTCTTTTTCCATCAAGTGTTGCTTCGATTCTCTTCTTTCTACCAGCTATTTCAATTTTCTTCAACGTAGCTGCTTCATTTCATGTCCACCATGTTGCTTGTTTTATCATTTTTAAAACCACCAGTTGTCTTCAACGTTGTATGTCCAATGGAAGGTTCAACGTAACTGCTTCAATGTCTTCATCAACGTGCTCATGCCACTAGCTGCTTCATCAACATGCTCATGCCACCAGCTCATGTTATTTTTATGCCACCAGCTCTTTGTTATTCTCTAGCCTTTGAGTGAATCAGCTAGTGGAGAGTATATGTTTTTAAATGGGGTTGCTTCCTTCCTTTCTTATGTAGATGATTTTTAATGGAGGTCTCTCGTCTTTTTAATCCTACTGAACATCCTTCACATCCCCCCATTTTAGCATTTTTCATTCCATTTTACGTCCCAGCACTGTTTGTTGTTCACGCCTAGCTTTTTTTCACGAACTCTCCAATCAACATTTTTTTCTCCAGCTGCTTGTGTGATTTACTACTTGTTCTTGGTCCACTTGCGTCGCCTCTCCAGCACCAACACAACTCTCCTTTCTTGTTTTTCTTCTATTCTCTCTACATAGCCCACTCTTCATTCCTTGATTGCCCCTCTCTTTTGTCTCTTATATATTGTCAAAGCCCATCATCTCATACTCTCTAGTTATCCTTTTCCCACTCCTTTTTAATTTATCGTTCATGTAAAAACCTCCATTCTTTGTCTTCCAAAACATTAATGTTTTAGGTTTTAACCTTTTTTACGCAAGCTCCTTTGAAAGTTTTTTTCTTGATTTATGGTATTAGATGTTACAAATCAAATGTGCCTAAAATCAAAACAAAAAACTCTTCATAATGCAATTTAAACATTAAATAGACAAGAGTTTAGCAAATTATGTACCAAAAATTAATATAAAATATCCATTAACAACACCCCCATACTTGAATTGTTGCTTGCCCTCAAATAACTTACTTGGATCACAACCAACATATTCTGTCATTTCATTTTCAACGAAAATCAAGTGCTTGCAATCCCTTTTCGGTAAACTCAAGTATCAAGCTACAACATGTATCATAATATTTTCATTAATGCACATAAACAAAATCAAAGGTAGATATCTTTGATCAAAAGCAAGCACCTCATGGTATTCACTCATGTCACTCAAGTGTATAAGGGTTGTGTTTTGCTCAAAGCTTCCTCTAAGAGATTACACTACCATAGGCTTGCAAATTCACCTATTTTTTTCACTATATAGAGTACATGCCATCATGGATCAAAAGGGCTTTTACTAAGGGTTGTAATGGGGCTTAGGTTAACGCAAAGTAAAAAGGACAAAGGCTACTCACAAGTATTCACAAAGTACTAACTGACGTGGGACAATAAAAAAAATCTGAAATGTGCAAACAGAAACACGAGATTACAACTACTCATTACTATCCAATGCTACTGTTTAATCTAATCCCTTTTTTTCTTTTTCTTTTCTCTTTTTTCTCTTTTTTTGTTTTTTTTTTTTTTGTTTTTTTTTTTTGGTAACAATAAACATAAAAGAAGATAGTAGTAGCAAAAATCAAGAACAAATGAGTAGATGTACCTCTAAAACATCTCAAAATAGCATGTAAAACAAAAGTCCCTAAATTAAGGAATCAAATACTTAGTACTTCATTCAACTTGTGAAAGGGTCAGGCTAAAAGTTTTCAAGTTCCAATACAATGTGATTAATATGCAAACAAACAAGGTCAAAGGCTTAAAGGGGGTAACAAGAAAAAATTGACTTGATGGGTCATTTAAGCTAAAGGTTAAAAAACAAAGAGGGCCTTTATCATGTCCATAAAGCATGTAACTAGCAACATCAAACAGGTTCAGAGCAAGTTTTGAAAGTAATCCATATAGAAAAGTCTCACTTACAACAAAGAAAATAAATGACTATGAGATGCAGTCATATAGGTCAAGACGTCACATGTGCTTAAATGAAAATCTATCAAAACTTCATACATTGCCTCATCACTCAGCATCAGTTATTGACTAAGTTTATGCAATTGACTACTTTAATCAATCCATATGGTTCACTATCCTCTCAAGCTACCTATTCCAAGTTCATACAAACAACTCAATTTTCCATCCAACTACTTTGACATAATCATATGGTCAAATTTATCACAAA